>SMDT01003361.1:0-227703 GCA_005392925.1 Aquilaria sinensis
TATAAATAGAACAATGCTTTTTCTTAAAACAAACAACATTAATCGCAAATAGCATATCTTGCGAAATGAATAGCATATTACAACATTAATTGCAAACAACATATCTTACAAAATGAATAGCATATTACAAAATAACACAATTGCATGAATAAAACAACACTTTTTACCCAATTAGAAACATTATTTATGATCAACACATCTTACGTGTTAACTACAGAGAATGATATGCATTTCTTGTAAATTTTTGTGTACAAAGAAACCAATATATACACAAACCTATGGACTATACAAGGTAAGATAATAAATATACAAAGTCAACGTTATTACAATACATAAATAAATCAATGCTGATTCAATACCAATTTTATTCTATTAACACCCCCTCAAACTCAAGGTGGTATCGTAAATGCCAACTTGGGTTTGGGTATGAGCTCTTAAAAGCGTCCAAGAATATGAGTCTTTGTAAAAATGTTAGCAGTTTGATTCTCTATGGAGACAGATACTAACTTGTTGGTGCCACAAAGAACATGTTGCTGAAAAAGTGAGAATCATTTTCAATGTGTTTAGTACGTTCATGAAAGATGTCATTGTAAGTAATTTGGATTGTACTTTGGTTATCATAATGAGGAGGTGTAGTAGAAGGGAGGTTAATTCTCATATCTTTTAATAACCAATGAACCCAAAAAAGCTTAGTGGTCGTATTAGCAAAAGCCTAATATTCAGATTTAGTACTAGAGCGAACTACAACAGATTACTTCTTACTCCTTAAAAAAAAAATAAAATCCCTTAAAAAAGAGCAATTACCAGTGGTCAATCGACGATCTGTAAGAACCCCAGCCTAATCAGCGTCAGAGTATCCTAATAAAACCAAGGATGAATATGCAGAAAAGAATAATCCATGAAAAAGGGTTCCTTTGATATATCTAAGAATTTGAAGAGCTATAGAATAATGAGAAGAGTGAGGAGGAGCCATAATTTGGCTAACCACATGAACTAAACTCCTAACAAATTGTCAGTAAAGAGTAGGATCAGTTAAAAGAGTCCCATTAAGTAGAGTTGGCTTGGCATTGGGCTGGAGCAGGGTTAATGTAGTTTTGCTCTCCTGTGAGGCTAGCTCGAACAAGTAGATCAAAGGCATATTTTACTTGAGATAAATAATAACCTTTAGAATCAGAGAAACTTCAAGACTAAGAAAATAACTGAGTGGTCAAATATCCTTCATTTCAAATAGATGATTGAGATACTATTTTAACTTGGAGATACAAGTAACATCTTCACTTATGATGATCATATCATCCATATTAAGAAGAAGAATAAGAACAATGCCACAATTTGTCTGTCTAGTAGAATCATGTATACTTAAATGAAACCTAAATTGAGTGATAGTAGAGCTGAAATTTGCAAACCAAGCCATTGGTGCTTGCTTGAGTCCATATAGAGCTCAATGAAGTTTGCATACCTCATGAGAAAGATGAGAGCACTCGGGTGGAGGTTTCATAGCTTTCTGTTAAGCCATCTAAGAAGGATTTAATTTCACAGACCTATTTACACTCGATTAGAGTTTTGCTAGAAGGAAGATGCCCGAAGGAAGATTAACCAATTCCTAAGTGTTAGTTTTCTCTAACACATGAATTTCTTCTTGCATAGGTTGCTGCCAAAGAGGGTCAGTACTAGGGTCATGATAAGGGTGAGGTTTATACAAATTAACAATGGTAAAAAAACAATAGCAATCATTAAGATGACGAAGTGCTTCTCTTACCTATGTGAAACGATGAAGTGGTAGTACAAGTGCAGATTCAAAATCCATAGATGTAGGAATAAATTCTCCAGAAGCATATATAAAAGGAGAGTAATTAAGCTCATTCAAACTTTCAATTTCTGGGAATAATTCAGTAGAGGGATTCATGAAAAATGGTAATGGAGTGGTATGGGTCAAGTGAAATTTGGATAAGGAAGGGAAAAAAATATTTTCCAAAAAGGTGACGTGATGAGAGACTCAAAGTTGGTTTAAGATTAGATCCCAAAATCTGTAACCCATAGCCTAGGAAGTAAAAGATTCTAATTTATTATGTTCATGAGGTTGGGGAAGAATAAAACAAGCACAACCAAAAGGTTTAAAAACAGAGTAATTAGGAGGCTTACCAAATAAACATTCAAATGGTACATTAGGCGAAAGTTGATTAATTGTATGTACAGCACTAAGAGCTATTTCTCTTTAAATTTTTTTCGGACATGCAATAGTGAAGAGCTCGAACAGTATCTAGAATATGACAGTGTTTTCGTTTAGCTCTTCCATTTTGCTGGGAAATGCTAGGATAGGAAAATTGAACCATAGTGGCTTTGTTTTTGAAAAATTGAAGAATAGAGAATTCTTTGTATTCCGTGGTATTATCAATTCTAAGAATCTTAATTGTGGCAAAAAATTGGGTTTTGATTGTAATGGTAAGCTCAATGTACATTTGTGGTAGTTTAGATCTTTATTTTGAAGAACAGATCCAAGTGAAACAAGAGTAATCATCAATAAAAACATTTAAGTACTGACACTACTCACAGAAGATGTAGGCAGAGGACCTTAAATATCAGAGTAAACAAGGGCAAAAAGAGTTATGACACATAATTACCACTTGAAAAGGACAAAGTAGACTATTTAGCTAATTGACAATGCAAGCATTCAAATGATTCAAATTTAATAGGATCAAGAAGACCTTGAGAGATTGGTTGACGAAGTGTATCGACTGAAACATGGCTAAGACGAAGATGCCATTGATACAAAGGTGAAATAGACGTGGTGGCAAAAAGACATTTTCTAGAATATGTAGAGATGTGAGCTTAAATTGTCTCCTAACTTTGCATCGAGTTCCAAGAATTTTTCCCATCCGTGGATCCTAAACCTGACAACTAGAAGAACAAAATGTAACTTAACAGTAAGTCCAAGTTCACAAAGCTGGCCAATAGAGATAAGATTGAAAGTTAAATTTGGAACAAGTTGTGTGTCAGGTAAGCTAAGATGTGGAGCTTCAATATCTCCAATATGGGTGACAGCCATTTTCTTGCCATTAACAATTTGTATAAATGGGAAAGAAGAATTTGGTGTTTTTGTAGGCATGATGGATATATTTGAAGTCATATGATTGCAACAAGCAAAATCAAAGTACCAACATGAATTACTGGGTGTGACGGACAAGGTAGTAGGAGAGGAAGAATTGAAAGATATAACCTATTTAAGGAGAGTGGCAAGGTGATTCAGAGTCAGACTAGCAAAACCTTCTTAAGCAGTGATACTCACGGAAGAAAATTCAGTTTGAGAAACCAATATAAGTTGGTGAGCCTTCAGTGAGGTTGCCGATAAACTTGTGACTTTTCCATCTTATGATAAATGTTGCAAAGAAGGGAACTCCTTGTAGATGAGAATCCTGAAGGTAAGTAACCAAAATGAACAAGCTGTCAAACATGAGGACCAGCTTTGTAGTTATGCCAATTTCAACAGAGAAAATAGCTCCTCGACGCTAAAAGAACGAAGAAATCCAAAGCTGCGGAAGCTTCTGCAGCGACTAGTGGTGCGAGAAGATTCGAGAAGACCAGACTTGTGCCCAAGCAAAATAAAACTAATTTCTCTGGCAGGTGCAAGCGAACATCGATCGATTGAAGAGAGAAACAATTTTTCGTTGACAAAAATTGGTTCTTGCTATCAAAATGGGATCCAGAAAACATATTTCAGACAAATGCGAGATGCAGCACAAAAATCCAAACAGATGGACAACGCAGCGAACAAAATCAACAAGATGAGTACCGATCAAACAAAGGGTGGGAAGAAAAAGGAACTCCTGGCTCTGATACCATGTTAACTCAAGAGAATGATATGTATTTCTTGTAAATTTCTGTGTATAAAGGAATCTATATATATACAAGCCTGTGGACCATACAAGGCAAGAAATAAATATACAAAATCAAAATTATTGCAATAGGTAAATAAATCAATGCCAATTCAATACTGCTTTTATTTTATTAACATTACAAAATGAATAATCTATTATAGGATAACATATTTGTATGTAGGGGTGTAAATGGGTAAGGCTTTTAATGGGCTACCTGAACTCGAGCTTGGGCCTGGTGAGGCTCGGCCCTAATTTTTATAGGGCCTAATAGGGCATTCATATATTATCCCTATCTAAATCTAATTTCCATAAATCCATAAGTTCTATAGAAGTCTAGTCCAAAAACCACTTCCCTCTCCTCTTCCCCACTGCTATTCAGGCCCAGCCCCTACCTCCGTCGACCTCATTTCTCATATGGTGTCTCCTTGGTCATCAAGGCCTCAAGTATTAAATTATTGTGTTTGGGTCATAATTGTAAATTCAAGCTTAGTGGGCTCATGGGCCGAGCTCGAGCATCAAAATTGAATTGCTCGAGCCCGGATAGCACTGATAAGCTAAAGGGCCGAGCTCGAGCCTAGTGGGCTCAGGCTCGGTCCGGCCTCGTTACACCCCCTATTTGTATGAATAAAATAATACTTTTTACTGAATGAAATAACATTATTTATAAATAACACATTTTATGAAATGAATAATATATTACAAAATAACATATTAGTATGAATGGAATAATACTTATTAGTGGATAGAACATTAGATTTGTATGTTATGATATTACATAAGTATACAAATTTGTACTTGCTCAACTTCTCTCTTTCACAATTACTAACTCTGAGAACATCAACTAGTGTTTAAAGTTTCAGAGAAACTCATTATTCAGACTTCCTTCATATTCCTTTTCTTCTCTTTCTCTCTTCCTTTGTCCCAAACTCCGAGAAGAGAGAAAATCTGTAGCTTGGCTTTGTTAAGTAGATTAGAAAAATGGCCCGTCTCTCTCATTTGGCATCCAATCTCTATTAAGACGGTTAGATAGATTTATGGCAATCTGAAAAAGAAGAGGAATGAATGGTAGAATTGTAAATTTACTAAAAGTGGGTGCAGCATGGGCAGGGTGTACAATATCATATGATTAAAGTACTTTTTTTTTTAACGGCATAAAGAATGAATTTATTACTAAAAGAGGGAGAGAAAGAAGACACACTAGCAAGGAGCTAACCCTATAACCCGCACAGGAACTCCCCCCACCCCCTTACAACAAAGCTTACAACGGCTTAGACAAGAACCCAACCCCTCCCTTTTACAACCAATTCTGAATCGCCAATTTTGGATTAGAAAACCATTCAAACCAACTACAGTTGAGCTTTGGGCACCTGTTCCTAATCCATAAGTAAGAAAGACTTTGAACTTGGAACAGCACCTGTCCGAATGGTTTTCTACTATCTGCGAAGACTAAACTATTTCTTTTATTCCAAATAGACCAAACCACGATGAAAGTTATAGCCTCCCAAACCTTCTGATGAGCCGTATTTAGGCAGCCCAGATGTTGACTGGCCAGAGCTTGAATCAAATTTCCTGTTGGCACCGCATGAATATGCCACCAAGAAAATACTGCATGCCAAACACCCCTTGCATGAGAGCAGTTCACAAACAAGTGGTCCAACGATTCCTCTTCCTGTTTGCAAAATGGGCAAAGAGTATCTTGAACTGAGAAGCCTCGTATCGCCATGTTAACCTTTGACGGGAGCCTATACTGCAGAGTCCTCCAGATGCAGACGTTGACTTTTCGAGGGGCCCACGAATTCCATCTTGCCGCTTGGGCCCCGGGTGTTGTCGGTAAAAGAGCTTCATCCACCAAACTGGACAGCACCTTAACCGAGAACGTCTCAGAGGAGTGCAGATGCCACCTCCACCTGTCAGAGGATCCTGCATTCAAGTTTAATAAGCCCAGTAATTTCGACAACTCCACAAACTCACCTAACTCCCTCCCTCTTAGATCCCTCATCCACCCCCAAACCCACTCATTGTCCCTCCTCCTTTCATTTATCAAACAACACTTTGACACCTCCAACTCAAACAACCTAGGGAACTTATGCTTCAGGACACCATTTCCCAGCCAAAGGTCCTCCCAAAATCTTACCTTATCCCCTACTCCTACAACCCACCTAAAAGATTTTAAAAAGTCCACCCCAACCTCCTCCAACTTCTTACCTATTTTTAAGATGCTCCTCCAAACTCCAGAAAACCTTTTTCTCCCTCGACACCCTATCTACCCCACCATTTTCTCCAAAAATGCCCTTAATAACCTTGACCCAGAATGCGTCCTCCTTTGTCCTAAACCGCCACCACCACTTCCCGAGCAAGGCCAAATTTTTTGCCCTTAGACTACCCACACTCAAACCCCCTGCCTCCTTTTTACCTAGCACCTTACTTCACTCTACCCAAGCTGTCTTTTTACCTAGTACATCATATGATTAAAGCACCAGAAGGATACATGGAAGGTTTGGGATTTAAACCCCAACATCTCATTCTCCTAGATAATGTATTAATTCTTGTTTGGGTGTCTTTCAAATCCTAAAATAGGGATATGCTCCACTCCCCTTACATATATCTATCTCTTATACCTTATATCCTACATAAATGCTTTTGATTGCAAAATATATATATTATGTATCTCTCTGTGTGTAATTCTTTCTGGTAGATGATACAACTTGACATAAATGATATGTCTCGATCAAGCGTTTAATAAATACGTATTTATCAATGTAGATCAAACAATAGTGTTAAATACTGCAGTATACCGCGCGGTATAAATATTTTTACATTTTTTTATTTTACCGTGCTGTATACCGCAGTATTTTTGCGATATACAGCATACCGCTCACTTTTTGTATGCATTTTATAAAAAAAAATCGCGATATATGGTAAATACCACGTGATACGTACCGCGATATTTTATTTTTTGTAGCTATTTTTTTCATTTTACATCAAAATTATCAAAAAATATACAAAAAATTTAAATATAAATAATATACATATTATAAAATAAACATTTACTTTTATTTTTTTTGTTATATGTATTATATATATTTTATTTGTATTTGATAAATTATGATGAGAAAAATTAGAATATATATGAAATATGTAAAAATAAATTATTAAACAAATTATGTCATCTTAAAATAATATTTTAACATTTTTTTTTACGAAAACGGTAATAATATCTTAAAAATTTAAGGTGCGATATATATAGTAGTAATAGTATTTAATACCTTGGTCATCCAACAAGCGCAGTGCTTTTGTTAAGTTGCTTTAGTGTTTGTCTGAAGGGTTCGAATGTAGAGATTCAAGAGGGCACACAATTTTTTTTTTCCAGTTTAACTTTTTTATTTCATTTTTCTTGCCTTCTTAGTGTTTTGTTCCATCTCCATTTGTTATTCTTTTTTTCTCCCTCATTTATTTTGTTTTCTTTGTTCTCCATTTTACTTTGTGTTCTTTTTTGTAGTTTTCCTTTTTCTTTAATCCTTCTATTTACTTTAGCTGTTTTTATTTTTTTGTATAAAATATAATTTGTTTTTTTGGCTGTTCTACAATTGTTTTTGTTCAGCTTTTTCCTCGTTTTTCAGCCCAATATTTTTTCTCAAATAAATATCAAAATTGTTAATAGGAAACAAGAATATAGAAAATAACAGAATAAATATAACTCGACAAGAAATAATAAGCAAGCAAAATGGAATCATAAAGCTATAAGATATATAGAAGATAATAAGAAACTATAAAGAAACAAGAAGACATACATAAATGAACAGTAAGAAAGCAGGAGGAAAATGAATATAGGCTTAGAGCGCACATAGTCTGGCACTGTCAATTTTTCCTGAAAAAGAGCTTAATAATTTCTATCAAACACTGGCGATTGCTTGAAATATAGTGGGACGATTCACCAAAAACCAAACCGACCTTCCTAAATATGCAACAATTCCCTCACAAGCCATAACTTCTACACCGAGTATGAGCAATTTGCTGGTGCGGGCGAAGGTGATGTCAACATCGTAGTTGCTGGAAGCCATATCTTTGTTTCTAGTTAGGGGCAGGGGAGCGTAAAATTTTCGATTTTATATGAAATATTTGGGGTAAAATCCAAATTTAGTCCACTAACTTTAAGGGTTATCCTAATGTGGTCCCTTAACTCAAAAAGTGATTATTAAAGTCCCTTAACTTAACTCGCATGTCCTATTTTGGTTCCTACCGTCAGTTCAGGCATTAGTTTAGATGGAAATTACTTATGTGGCATGCTAACTGCTACGTGGCATCCTGTTTTTATGAAAATAAGTGATAAGACTGAAAAGAATGAAAATTTAGGGTAAAATTGATAAAGGTAAATATTTTTTAAGACTTAAAAGGTGATTAATCCAAATTCCATATTCTCATCTCTTCACCGTCACCGCTCATCTCGTCGCTGCCAACACCCACCGCCACCATCTCACCACCGGCACCAATTCCTTTTGCCTTGCCCACCATGTCGCCTCCCCCTCCCCCCACGGTCACCGATTTCTCTCCTTTCCCTTCGTATCTCTCAGGCGTGATAGGAAGCCTAGCAGAGAAGCTGAGGATCGGCATCTCGTCATCGGCTCAACTTGCCTCATTCTCAAAGTTGGGGCGTAGCTTATTGGATCGTATCCGAAATCGAACGCCGATCGGCGGTGCCTCAATCAACATGATCCCTTGCCGATCCTGGCCACCAATAGCCAAGAGGACGGCGATCTTGGAGACATCGTCTTCGTCATCACATCCGTCTTCTTTGCCGCTGACGGGCTTTGGAAGCAGCAACAAACAGCGGATTTGAGCCGGTCCCTGAAGCCCTCCCCTTGGTAGCTGTATTCGTACTCCATTTGCAATCTGATGACTAAGCTTGCTTTCTTGATTTGTTCGATGATGGTTTTGATTTCTTTGATGGAGACGAGGAGCGAGCGAGTTGGAGGGCATTTATAAGAGCAGAAAAAGAGATGGATAAGAACATGGGGTTTTGCCACTGTGTATCTGAAAAACCGTGGGTGGTCGGACGGCGTCACCGAACTGGAGGACCACATCCGCCATCGGAGTCGAGCTGGGTCAATATATGTTTTAGGTCCTTAGAATTATTTGTTTGTATTAAATCTACCCTTTTATCTATTATCCTTTCATTTTTATCACTAATTTTTATAAAAGAGGATGTCACATAACAATTGACATGCCACATAAGTAATTTTCGTCTAAAGTAATACCTAAATTGATGGTATGGACCAACATAGGATACAAGAGTTAAGTTAGGAGATTTTAATAGTCATTGTTTAAGTTGAGGGACCACATTAGGACGATCCTTAAAGTTAGGGGACTAAATTTGAATTTTACCTGAAATATTTGAATAGCCGAAAAAAATTTCAATTTCTGGTTACTATTTTTGGGTGATATCTCAGTTATAACTAAAAACCGAAATACAAATCGGTTTCAGTTTTCTCAATTAAAATTCAGTTAACAAAAAAAAAAACTGATTTTTTCTTTCTACTGTAGATTTAATAAGCACAATCTTTTATATATATTTGTACATTTTTGTCAGTGAGTTGTACTATTGAACTAGTTCAATCCTAAAAGCCCAATGATAATGAGAAGAAAGAAGATGAGGGGATCAACAGTGTTATTTCTCTTCTAAGTCATTTTAGTGCATGTACAATTCTGTTATTCGGTTAAAAATTGGTAACCAAAATTCCGTTTTCGGTTAATTCGACTTTCACACTTAATTCAATCTATTTGGTTTTTAGGATATAAAATCGAAAACCGAAAAATTTCAGCTATTTAGTTTTAGTTAAAACCGAATGAACCGATTGATCACTCCTACTTAGGGGTGAGATTCCAAGACTATGGTGGATTATAGGATAAATTAAGAGGAATTTCATAAGATTAGCTTGCTGAAATGTGCTAGTGAATAACGTCAGTTGGTGGTACCTGAGGGGAGAGAGAGGGAAAGAAGGAAGAGGATGGTGGAGGAGAGAAAAAACAAAGTCTAGGGCAAAATTTGTTATGTTAGACAAAAGTTTAAGGGCTAAGTCAGGATAAATCAGCCACATCATCATCCACATCGGCTAACCACGTGGAGAATGTATACCACATATTCATCCCATGTGGAGCACGTCACAACAATTAATGGGCAAATACACAAAAAAAAAAAAAAACAACGATATGATTTAATTGCAAAAAAAAAAATAATAGTGGTCAACCTGTCTATTTTAGAAATTTGGATGAGATAGTTGACCTTTTGCCAATTATCAAACTATGGGGAATAATGATGAGTACTCCGTCTGCTTTTGGGTCACACTTCTTGCGCAACGCGATCAGCCCAAAACGAAAAAAAAAAAGAGGCAATTGTAACAAATTAAATATGAAGGCACTAATTTGTTATCTACCATTACCTCAGTGAGGAGAAAAAGTAGATGAATCATTAATAATTAATTAAGAAATCATAAAAAATAAAACACAAAAATTTGGAATTTTTCAAGATAGATTAATTGAAACAAAGTAAACAATTTTGGAAGTCTTGTGCAAATGGAAACATTTGAGGACCAACAGAGCAAATCTTGAGATTATGGGGACTGAAACTGGAGTTTGAATAATTTTGGGATGTCTTGTCGAATGGGAAAGTTTAGGGAATCAACAGGGCAAAGGTCTAGATTTTGGGGCACGAAGAACCTAAAGAGCCATTAAATATGAGTAATGCTGCGTGTATAAAAGATTTGTGTTAAAGTTTTAGGAAAGTGATTTTCACTACTAAAATATCACGCTTTTCCAACTGCTAATTTTTCAACGGCTACGCCGTTGGTATTTACCAACACGTAGAACCGTTAGTAATTATTTTCCAACATGCACGCGTTGGTGAGGGTTTCAAAAAAATTTAACAGTTTTTTTTTTATTTTTCCAACGTGCAAACCGTTGGTAATTACCAACGGTCTTAGCTGTTCGTAAAATTCCAACTTCCTAGCAGTTGGTAAAATTTTTTTTTTTAAGGATGATTTACCAACGGCTAGCCGTTGGTAAATATTTTCCAACGTGCACGCGTTGGTGAGGGCTTCAAAAAAATTTGTCCCTTTTTTTTTTTCCAACGTGCAAACCGTTGGTAATTACCAACGGTCTTAGCCGTTGGTAAAATTCCAACTTCCAGCAGTTGGTGAAATTTTTTTTTTTTTTGTCAAAATTTTACCAACGGCTTGAGCCGTTGGAAATTTTTTTACTTAAACGGTGCGTTTTGATTTTCGGTTTTAAAACCCCCCCCCAGCGACGCGAAACGGGCTCGTCTTCTTCTTCTTCTTCTTCTTCTTCTTCTGTTCTTCGCCTCTGTCTCCCTCTCCGTGATTGCCATCCCACACGCACACACAGCACGTTCGTTTGAAGACCAAGGGGTGAAATTGGTTCGTAAAGCTTAGTAAAACGTGGATCTGGTCTTCATTTCGTTGATCTGGAGGTTAGTGTGAATATTTTTCAAATTTTTTTATCGAATTTGGATCGGTTGTTTGTTGATAATGGGTTTTGATTTTCGTTGTTCTAGCTGATTTGAAGCTATTTGGAGGTATTTGAAGCAACTGAAGTCGGATTTGAGGTATGTTTGTTTAGAACGTATTTTTAATTTTTTTATTTTCCGAAAATTAGTTAATATTCCGATTATTTCATTGTATTTTGGAGTAAAATTTGTGAAATATTTGTGATTTATTATTGTTGATGGTTGGATGTGAACTATTCGGTGACCCATTATAATTTAACATTTATGTGCAATTTATTAGTTTTTTCTGAATTTTTGGATTAAATAAAAAATAGAAAATAATTACTTTTAAGTAAAATGTGTGGGTAATATATGTATATGTCAAAATATTGAGTTTAATTAAAAATAGTGAAAAATTTATTGTCAGTTAATTGATTAGGTGGTATATTTAATATTTGTGTAAAATTAGTTTCTATATTTAGATATAATAAATAAGTACTTTGGAAGTAAATTAATTAGGTTGTATATTTATGTGTGAAATTATTTAGTTTAATTTAAAATTGTTAATAATAAGTTGTAAGTAAATTGATTAGGTAGTTTATTTAATTGTTGTGTAAAAGTTACTATGTAAGTCATCTACACTTAATTTTACTATCACTTAAATTTTTATTTGTTTAGAACATATTTTTAATTTTTTTATTTTCCAAAAAATAGGTAATATTCCGATTATTTCATGGTATTTTGTAGTAAAATTTGTGAAATATTGGTGATGTATTGTTGTTGATGGTTGGATTTGAACTAGTTGGGTGACCCATTATAATTTAACATTTATGTACATTTTCTTAGTTTATTCTGAATTTTGGGATTAAATTAAAAATAGAAAATAATTACTTTTAAGTAAAATGTGTGGGTAATATATGTATATGTCAAAATATTACGTTTAATTAAAAACAAATCATGAACATACTAATAGATATATTTATCACCATTTCATTATTTCTATGTAAGATGGTCCATTTTTATTGTTTACTGAATATTTGTACCTTTCAGGACAACAAACTTAGATTTCCTTCACAATTGGTAGAATTAATATGAAAATTCTCCCGTTTTATCCTTTACAAGAAATTAAATGTTGGTCTCACTAGTATTGTAGCGTAAAATCTCTTGTTCTTACCTGTAAAATCTTTTTTGTTTACGTACTAAATTTATGTATGAAATGACTTAGTATATTTAAAAATATACATTAATTTTGATTTACGTAAATTGCTTAGGTAGTATAATTAATTTCTGTTAATTAATTTACAAATCTCATACTGTTAAAAATAACTCAAGAAAAGACTAAAATTTACTTCAAAGGTTCTGAGTAGGGGACAAATGTGCACCTTCAACCAATATTATAGTGCGCTTATTAAATTAGTAATTCTATTTAATACAAAACCTCGATTTTTTCTGATCAGTTTTATTTGCATAAATATAAGCGAAAAAAATACAACTGCCTATATTAGCAATTCTGCTTATTTGTCTCCCTTATAATACTTCATATATTTTGGCAAATAATGTATTTTGTTGGAAATTTTTTTCTATATATATTAATACATCTTGATCTCCCAGAACCTACATCATCTAAATTATATTTCTGTCCCTTAATATGATATTTTTTACATTTTTATTTGGATACTACTTATTCTTCACCCTAGCTAATTCTTATTCACTTTTTTTTTAATAGTGATGATTATTGCTTTTGTTTTGTTTTTATGAGCATAGTCGCGGATTTACCATTATTAATATTCTTGATTTGACACCTTTTTATGTTTTAAATATTTTTATGAAAACATAACTCATGCCTTAATCTATAGTTTATTTTTATGTAATTTTTATGAAAATATTGTAATTTTGCCCTTTTTCAGGGTCATCATTTTTGAGTTTATATATTAAAGATCTCAGATTTAATTGACTCCATTTGCTAAGCATGTTACGAACAATACAATAATTCCGAGATTAAATTGTCCAAATTTTAATTCCTCTCTTTTTTAAAAAAATTATTTGAATCAACTTTTATTTTGAACTGATTACTTTATATATGATAACAATTTTATTCATCCATGCAAATTAATGTCATTCACATTTTTATACATAAGATTAGTAAAAAGTGGATATAAATTATACAAACTTTTCTAGATGAGAAAAGACAACTGCTTAATATCAACCTTTGATCACTTCTTAACAATCATAATTACAATAATACTAATAATAATAATAGTATTTATTATAATAATAATAACAATAATGAAACTAATAATAATCTTTTTAACGTATTTTGTTTAAAATACGCGTGTAGATTAACGTTTCTTTGTTTCATTTTCAGAAATTTCTTATATTACCAGGATATTAAGTTTTTTTCCCCCCCATTTTTTTAGTTCCTCCCTGCATCTGTGAGCCTGAAGACGTACCCATTGTTTTTCCTCTCCGTTCGAAGTCGTTCGAGGTAAGTTTCTATTTTTTTTCCTTTCAAATTGAAAACGGGATTTTTTAAGGGAAATTGTTTTTAATTATTAATATTGATAATAAAACTTATGTGTTGTCACTGTGGTTTGAACATAGTTGTTGGTATTTGAATATGCAATTTATGTTAATTATTTGTTATCTGTGGATAGTTTTTCTAATGGATTAGAGTGAATATGTAATTTCTTTGTGCGTTGTATAGATTATTTTATGGAATGATTATTAGTATAAGTTGATGGTAATAGGTATAGTTATGGTTTAGTTGGAGTGATTTAGTGTAAATGGTTAGATTATGTCATGGTCTAATAATAATAATAATAATCTTTATAATAAAACCATGTTGCAATAATATGACAATAATAATGCAGGAAAATTAAAAAATTAATTTGGAGACCAATAGAGAAAATGTAAAACCTTTAGGTATTAAGAGTTTAACAATTGCCTTTGGAAAAGTTGAGAAAAAAAAAAGTCTTATTTCACTGAAAAAAATAATTAAACCATGGTGACCAATATTTTAGTTTAGAAAATAAGACATTAAAAGAAAATAACCAAGGAATTAAACAAAAACATTATAATTTATTAAACTTAGGGTCTAATATCAGAAACGAGAATAATATAGGGACTCGAATAAAAGTTTCAGAAAAAAGAAAAGTTAAAGTCACAGAATTGCGAAATCGACAATCGAAATGATATTTTCATTCGAATTTGTCACCAACCTTCCAAACGAAGCATACAAACCCAACAATTAAAAAGAACAAAAGGAAAGGACATGCAACAGAGGGGGTCACAATCCAGCTCAACACCGAAGTACAAAATCATATCTAATATCTTAGTTTGATACTCGTTTTCAGTAATAAATGACATAATCTGAAGAGGAGGACTCACCGTCCTTCGACAAAATCCACCTAGCCTGATTGTATCAAACATGACTTGAACGCATATCGTATCCTAACCCTAACCTTTCCCTTAGGTCTGATCAAAATCTAAACTTAAACCCAAGACCCTAATCCTAAAATTTAAAACCCTAAAGATAAAATCTAACCTAAACTATAAGTGTGTAATCCTAACAGTATAAACCGTATACCTAAATCTAAACTATAATAGACATAAACTTATACCCTAATCTTAACACTAATTTTAACTTGAGTATAAACCCTAAATATTATATCTGAACCCTAATCCCCATAAACCCAAGAGTCTAACCTTAACCTTAACCTTAACTATAAACTCTTACTCCAAATCATAAACCCTCAAACTCTAACCTTAAAACCGTAAACGATAAAGTATTAACGCACAGTTTTAACACATACCCTAAACTTTAACTTTCTTTATTCATTACCTTTTTTACTTAGTAAAGCCTATATGTAATAAAATATAATGAAGAAATTTTTTAATTTAAATACTAAGGACAATAAGAATAATAAGAACAATAAGAACAATAATTACGTTCGTTAATCATAAGAACAATAAGATTGAGAATAAAATTTGTTTATCTCACAATTTTTTAAGTTACTTACGTAAACATTAATGAACTTTTGTTATTTTTATTAACTCAATATTAAACTTTACTACGTATATCATTTAATAGATTGAGGTGTTTATGATTACGAACAGATTTTGTTTGTAATGGAATCCGCCGGTAGTTGGATGTACAGTAACCGTTTCTTGCCTGGCCGAACGGGTTACACACAACAGTGGGAGTCCAGGGTCGAAGAATTTATATCATTTGCTGTCTCTCACCCTGAAACTATGAGCGGGTTATGCATTCGCTGTCCTTGTTGGAAATGTAAGAATTTGCGATTTCAACAGTCTGATGAGGTCAGAGTTCATCTGTACAAATGGGGGTTTAAGCCTTTTTACTTGAATTGGACCGCTCATGGTGAGCCATTTAATGAAGCATCAGATACTGATCCAGGTGTGGGTGGGTTTGATCAGTTTGACCAGGGGAGTTCGACGAATCCATATGAAAGGATGGTATTAGATGCCGTTGCCCCTAGTTACTCACAAATTCCGGAAGCCAATGTTGCAGAGCCGAATGAAAGTGCAAAAAAAAATTTTAATCTTTTGAATTCAGCATCAACTCCTTTATGGGATGGGTGCGAAAGTCATTCTGAGTTATCTGCTGCTGTCTGTCTTCTCAACCTTAAGTCTGAGTATCACATGTCACGAGGATGCTTTAATGGCATTGCCCAACTGATGAAGGAGACTCAACCAACAGATAGTAAGATGCCATCAAATTGGTATGAAACTAAGAAATTAGTTTCCCAGTTGGGTCTGTCTCACGAGAAGATTGACGTCTGTGTGAATGATTGTATGTTGTTCTGGAAAGATGACAGTAGTGTGCGTATTTGTAAGTACTGTGGAGCTGAGAGATATAAGCCAAAAAAGGGAGGTCGTGGTAAAGATCGACCGAGAAAAACCATGCATTATTTACCACTAAGCCCTCGTCTGCAACGCTTATTTGCGTCATTGTCAACAGCTGAGCAGATGAGGTGGCATAAGGAGCAAACACAGGTCCCAGGTGTTATAAAACATCCATCAGATGGTGAAGCTTGGAAACATTTTGATCAGACCTACCCATGGTTTGCTTCGGAAGCACGAAATGTCAGATTGGGGTTGTGTGCCGATGGATTTACACCTTTTGGACCATCTGGGAAACAATACTCTTGTTGGCCTGTGATCGTTACTCCGTATAATTTGCCCCCTTGGATGTGCATGAAAAAACCCTATATGTTCCTTTCGTTGCTGATTCCAGGTCCACGTAGCCCAAATCATAAGATTGATGTTTATCTACAACCTCTAATAGACGAGCTACGGCATCTGTGGTTTGATGGCGTTGAAACATGGGATGTGTCATTGAAACAAAATTTTATTCTGCGAGCAGCATTAATGTGGACCATAAATGACTTTCCGGCTTATGGCATGCTATCAGGGTGGATGACACATGGGCGATTGTCTTGCCCTATTTGTATGGGCGAAAGTAAGGCATTCCAACTTAAGTATGGCGGGAAAATTTCATTTTTCGACTGTCATCGGCAATTCCTTGCCCGGAACCACCCATATAGAAGGAATTGTACTTGGTTTAAGAAGGAGAAATCAGAGAAGTCATTGCCTCCTCCGCGCTTATCAGGTGAAGATATATTTGAAAGAATCTCATGGATTCCATCAGTTGGTAACGATGGGCCACAACATCGCCCGTGCGATTATGGGAAATCACATAATTGGACGAAGCGAAGCATTTTCTGGGAGTTACCATATTGGGCCACGAACTTAATACGACATAATCTTGATGTTATGCATATTGAGAAGAACGTGTTTGAGAATATATGGAATACTGTGATGGATGTTAAGAACAAAACGAAAGATAATGTGAAAGCACGGAAGGACTTGGAAATTTATTGTAATCGGCCAGAGTTAAACATGGTTCCACTTGATGATGGTCGTTCGTTCAAACCAAAGGCGAGGTTCACATTGGATGTTAACCAAAGGCAAGATGTGATCACCTGAGTAAAATCATTACGACTCCCTGATGGATATGCCTCAAATCTTGGGAGATGTGTTGATACAGTTGGTTGCAATATGTATGGTATGAAGAGTCATGATTGCCACGTTATGATGCAAAGGCTTCTCCCCATTGCCCTCGAAGCGCTACCCGACAATATTTGGAAGCCATTAACGGAGTTAAGCCTATTCTTTAGAGACTTGTGCTCTCCAGAGTTGCATGAAAATCACTTGTTTGCGTTGGAGGAAAATATTCCAATTATAATTTGTAAGCTTGAGAGAATTTTCCCTCCAGGGTTTTTTGATGTCATGGAGCATCTCCCAGTTCACTTGCCCTTTGAAGCAAGGGTTGGAGGACCTGTTCAGTACCGATGGATGTATAAATTTGAGCGGTGCATGCATGACCTAAAAATGAAGGTTTCTAATACTGCTCATGTTGAGGGATCGATATGTGAAGCATACCTTATAGAGGAGACTTCCATCTTTTGCTCTCATTACTTTGAGTCCCATGTTCCCTCAATGATGAACCGTGTACCGAGAAATGACGATGGTGGTCCTGTCTAATGTAATGGTGACTTGTGGTCCACATTCACTTTTCAAGGACGACCATATGGTGCATGCCGATATAGATTCCTCACGGACAATGAACTCAGACTTGCAATCACATACGTTCTTCTAAACTGTCCTCAGATCAGGCCATACCTAAAGTAAGTCATTTGATTCCTCACGGACGATGAACTCAGACTTGCAACCACATACGTTCTTCTAAACTGTGCTCAGATCAGGCCATACCTAAAGTAAGTTGTCATTCATGTGAAGCCATTCCAACTGTGATTATGTTGAAATTCAGTACTACTCATCAAACAAAACTAACAAATTTTTATTGTTTCTGTTATTGGCGACAGTATGTTTGTGGACATGGTCAGGGAAACTGCACCCGAGATAACAATGTCCGAGATGGACATACACATTGAAAACAATTTCTCAGCCTGCTCCGACAATATGTACGTGTGCTTTTAGGACAGAATGTATTGCAATATGTTAAGTTATAAAAGTCTCCATATATATTGTCCTAAATTGAAATATGTTTTACATAGGTTGATGACCCAGGTAACAATATTGTCGATACCATCTTGTGGGATGTTGCATGTGGGCCCTCACGGCGAGTTCAGACATGGCCGGTGTATTTCACAAATGGGTACAAGTTTCACATAAGTGAATGGGGGAAGGACAAATCAACATTTAATAGTGGAGTCTGCATACGCAGCACGGGTGCAAGTGAAGTTGAATGTGATTTTTATGGTATATTAGAAGAAGTCATTCAACTCGAATATCCCGGCTTTCCGCATAAGAATGTTGTCTTGTTTAGGTGCAACTGGTTTGACCCAACACCTGAACGTGGAACTCGAATGCATAAACAGTTTGGGTTAGTTGAGATCCGAAATAGCCGCAGATATCAGAAGTTTGATCCTTTCATTCTAGCATCACAGGCTGACCAAGTTTACTACACACAATATCCGAGTAAGTCACGTGAAAGAAACGGGTGGTCAGCTGTTATGAAGATAAAACCTCGATGGATAATACAGGCTGCAATTCTGGACACGGATGACGTGTATCAAGACAGTGGATCCGTTAATTGTCAAAGAATTAAAGATGACCCAATTGAGGAGTTAGCTGACCCGGGTGTCGGTGATGATATTGAAGAAGATGTACTTGAGGAGGGGGGATCTAATGGCGAGACAGAGGATGATGAGGAGTTTATATCCGATGACAGTGACTTTGAAGAGTCCGAGGAGTTTGAGTCGAATGACAGCAGTGGGTCGAATGAATGATTAGATAACATGTACTAGGAATAATGATAACCTTGTAATTTCTAAGTAATGTGTACCAAAATATTTGAGTACATTTATGTACCCCTAATACTGCACAATATATGTCAGTAAATATATGTTATGTTTAATTTACCAACTTACCTAAAAATAAATGCAGATGCCTCGTAAAGGGGATAACACCTATAAACGCCGATCTGGGAAAGGACCATTTGCGCAGTTTAAGGAGGTAATGGAGCCAATACTTAATGAACGACATAGGATGGGTTCTTCATCCCGGGCACAGGAGGATGTCGGTGTAGAGACGCAGGGAACAACAGTGCCACCCACGCAGGTCCCCTCACATGAGCACCGATCTGACGGCGGTGGAGGCACGCCATCTGGACATGGATCTGGTGCGCGCCACCTGAGGCACCCCATAGTGACGACTCATCCCTCAGATGATGATATACATATTGATAACATCCCATCATCGATGTCACAGACAGCAGGCCGACCGCGGATGAGGATATCCCCACATGGTAACACGTAAGTGATAAATACCAGACACACGTATTAATATTAGTAAGAGTAAATACTTTACATGGAATCATTCTTTGAAACTTAAGTCATATAATTTTAACGTCACAGATTCATTCCAGCTGCGGCGACACGGTTAGTGACACCATGTTTCACCACACATTTCAAACCATATTCTGATTGGTCCTCTGTCTCTCCATCAGACCTGCAGCAATGGTGGCGTGTTTTTGAGGTATGACAATAATATTACTATGTTAATGATGTAATAATGTTATAAGATATAGAATTGTATTTTCCCATGCTAATAGTTTAAACATATTAACCTGTACAGAGGAGCTGTGAGTGGGATCCCATACACCATAATGAGGTGTATCGGGTGTGGAATATATTGGGAGCACAGCATTACAGAAGCATGATGTCAGAAATTCGGCGTGTGAAAGATCCGGTTAAACGTCGAGCGAAGGCAAACTTTATGTCAGATGCTGCATATGCAGAAATGGAGGCATATTGGGCGAGTCCGGAGTTCATTCAGAAGTCTGCTAAGTTCAAGGCAATGCGAGCAACAATGACTGACGAGGATTCACAGTCTGGCTCTTGCAGCGCGACATATGCTGGGGGATCTATCTCGATGTCTGCACATCGAGAGCAAATGGTATGTATCTCGCTAATGTTCTTTCAAACAACAGTTCAGATACTAATGAAATTAAATTACATATTAATGTTACGTTTCATTCAATTAGAGAGAGAGAGATCCTGAGAAGAAGGACCCTGGCTTGTTTAAAGTCCTTCAGGCGACACATAAAATGAAGAATGGGAAATATGTTAGTAAGCGCTGTGAAGAAGTTGCTGTAAGTAGTAAAACTGTTTGGTCGCAGAATATTCTTAAGTTAATTACTATGTTTTACAAATTATGACATGACTAAATGTATTTTATGACGTTTCTGTAGACTCGTATCAGTGCAGAGATTGAGGAGCAAACACAGCAAGAGGATGGAATAGAGGCCATTGATGAACTAGCAATCATTAGTACTGCATCTGGCGGTAGAAGGAGAGGCCGTGTATTTGGATTAGGATCTGAGCAGTGTGTTATACCGGGACGCCGACAGCCAGGTCTCATCCCGCCTATCGACATCACACAGACACCGCAATTCAACGAGCAAGTACAGAAGATGATGGCGGAGGAGAATGCGCGAAGGGATGCGGAGTACGAGAGGAAGCTCGAGAGAATTAAGAGGAGACAGAGAGCAGAGATGGAGGCTCAGAGAGCCGCATTGGAGGCAAACCGGGCTCAGTTGGAGATTATTTGTCGTTCGCTAAACCTTCCGTGCCCGCCGGCACAACCAGTTCCACATTATCCTGATGACTCGGACTCAGAGGATGAGGAGATAGTCGGGACTCCGTGATGGGCGTCATCAACAGGTTAGCGCATTTCCAAAGTTCTTGTGTTAGAGCCCTAGACATAATAATTTTTAGACCTAAATCAGACTGACTTGATATTTCTGAAATGTGTAAGGCGTTGAATGTTGAATGCTTTCTTTCAGACATATCTGTTATTGTTTTAATTATGCTGTATTTGAGAATATTTTATTTTAATAACGTTGGCATAGCTGTGTAATGTTTATTGCTGAGTAAAGCCGGGCGTACTTTTGAATTGGTATTTTAATTTTGAATGTGGATTGAAACGGGGAAAAATACGAAACAACCGAAACCTGGAACGTTTAATATACATTACCAACGCGCAAATGGGAAACTTACCAACTTGCGCGCGTTGGTAATTACCAACGGCTTCATAACAACAACCTTACCAACTTACCGGCGGTTCATAACATTACCTTACCAACTTCCGGCAGTTGGTAATTACCAATGTAGCAGTTGGTAAGTTACCCAGTTGGTAATTACCAACTGCTACCAGTTGGTAAGTTACCAACTGCCCAGCAGTTGGTAAGTTACCAACAGTTGCTAACTGCAGTTGGTAACTACAACTACGCGATGGAAACCGAGTCCTTTAAATGACCGTTGGTAATTACCAACGTGTATTTTACCAACGTGTACACGTTGGAATTTACCAACGTGTTATTAGTTGCGCGTTGGTAAAAATTTTTCCAACGTATCGAATACCTGGTAAATTGAATTTACCAACGTGCAGCAGTTGGTAGATTAATTTACCAACTGCTGCACGTTGGTAAATGGCAGTTGGTAAAGTCGGTTATTTTAGTAGTGTTTCTGGTTAACAAAATTGTTTAGAGTTTAGGGTTTAGAGAAAGTGGGACCAACTAAATTAAATATGACTATATGAGTGATGCTGCTACGTGTATTAAAAGATTTGTGTTAAAGTTTTATCAAAGTTGTTTTCTGGTTGGTAAAATTGTTTAGGATTTGGAGTTTAGAGAAAATGAGGATCAGGCTTCTTTCCCTCGGTTTTGGGAGACCCAAAAATATGTAATTACCAGGGAATTTGGGCGTGTTGATGACTACTTTTACCTCTATTTCCTTCTATTAAAACAAAGAAATCAAATTAATTATCTCTTATTTTTCATTCCTTCCCCTCAATTCAAACAAACCATAAATGCAATATCTCAGGATGTATCCGCCCTTCGTTATTGAAAAATGGTTCTTAACGCTTCTTTTCCTCTTACACGGCTTAAAAAAATTTAAAAACTCAATAAAAATATGCACTGTTTAGAAAAATATTTTGAAAGTGGTTTTTGCAATTCTTAACATTCATGGTCTTAATGGGTACATAAATTGAGTCAATAATCAATATATCCATACCCTCAAAGACGCCGTAAGTGACAAGCTTCATCAATTAAATATAATTATGTCATTTTCAATGCATTTCTTAATGATTCTGACAGGAAAATATTACGAATGTGATCTAGAAAACGAAACATCAATTAATAATCTTGTTATTGAATATTTTACATTATATTCATAGCAGAGGTGGAATTAAAGTGGGGCTAGTACGGTCCTGACACCCTTAAGATTGTAAAATACTTAAAAATAAAGTTAAAGGTAAATGTATTCTAACCCTTCTTAAAATTGGTCAAATTTTCTTATAAGGACTATAGTTTAGGAAGACATTTATTTGACCCCTCCCTTTATGAAAACCTGGGTCCACCTTGATTCATAGAGAATAAGGATAATCTAGTTGTTGTTGAAAATCTTTTGTCCTGGTGAAAGTGACATTTTGGGATCAAATAATAATTTCCTCTCTTGAAAAGTCTGCCATTTTGAACCAAAATGATTCATCCAGTCTTGCTTCGTAGTGTAATGTGGTAGATACTCTTTGATCTTAATGCCAGCTTTGTTGCAATACTCCAAAATATCCTTATTTTGGTCACCAAATTTTTCCCAATCATCAAAACCACTCCTTTGCAAAACCCCCATGGTATAGAAGACATCTTCATTCGGTGTAACAGCAGACATTTCATCATCCCATCTACATAAATTAACCACACAATAATCAAAATCATTAAATTGGGATTTACATTTGATTTAATTACAATTTACTTGAAATTAAGTAAGACTTACTTGTTTTTATGCATGGGATAAAGAAGTACAAGTCCAGAAGTAATGTTCCGTTTAAGGATGATGCCTTTAATAACCCCACTATGAAAATCCATGATTTGAGATTTAGGTATGAAAAGATTCAACCATGGATGAGGAACCTCCCAGAGTCCTCTTGACCTTTGAAATAGCTCCTCAGAATATGCTCTATTCAAAAACTCTGCATACAACACATCTTTCTCATACATTAACCCTTGAATGAAGCTTAAACGCCTCATAATATTGCAGAAATCCTATAAAAGAAAACACATTCCATTATCTCATGTTAAACACACCTTAAATTTATTAAAAAAAAAATAGAGAGATCAGTAAATTTTTTTTC
Organism: Aquilaria sinensis; assembly: GCA_005392925.1. NCBI lineage: Eukaryota > Viridiplantae > Streptophyta > Magnoliopsida > Malvales > Thymelaeaceae > Aquilaria > Aquilaria sinensis. Next base: position 23,614 of record SMDT01003361.1, read on the forward strand.
ACCGTATTTATTTGCGAGAGGTGGTCGTAATTCTTAGCGACTTCTATGCAGTAGAGGATACGGTATTGCTTGATAAGAGAGATAATTTTGGGTTGATCGGAGGGTGGGAAGAAGGAGACATCAGGGTCTTGCTCCAAGAGAATTGAGCCCTCCACATAATTCAAGTACTCAAGCTTATCATGTGGTGTACGAAGGGAGATCAAGTGCTCTTGGTCTCGAGTGAAAACAGAAAAATCAGTGTAAATCATCTTTGTCCACTTCACCTGCATTCGAATAAGTAAATAAATAAAAGAAAGGGTCAACATCATATAAGTATATTGATTAATGTAGGCGGATACTAGAATGGAGTTATACAAAGTATATATACCATTTTGGGTGCCGGCTCAACGACTATTCTTGCTCTTGTTATAATTCCAAATTGTCCTAAACCGCCGAGAACCGCGTAAAAGAGGTCTGAATTATTTTCTCGAGAGCAAGTCAAGAACTCGCCTTTTCCTGCATGCATGCAAATTACTAATGTAGCGTAAGGTCAACTTCCCTCTCCAAACCTTGTACGAGAGAAATACTAGTGTCCAAATTAAAAGTTTTCCCATAATTTTTAATTTGAACTGATGCAAAAGATACAGATAAAAGCAGAAAAAATAACTGACCAAAATTTCGAAATTACCTCCCAACACCACACCCTTATATATTACTGAAGGAAAAAATTTCCCCATAAGATAAACATCCTCTATACATACAAGCAAACTGATGTGAACCAGTCAAACATCTCACCATTAATAATTTATTGCTTCAATTGATATTAATTCCTTAATAAGGTGTTTTCAACTTAAAGATCTTTCTATATATAAACGTTTGACCTCAAGTAAGAAAATTATGTTTCTGGTGGCGTAAAGGGTGGGGTCTTTCAAGAAGATTTTTAGCCGATTTTGAAATCTGCCTCTAAGGAAGGGGATGAAGCCGAATCCTCTCATACTCCATCAATGTCCCAAATCCAGGAAAGACACGGGTCATGTATGAATCAGAATTTGTAGAGGAGACCCCATCGGTTTGTGCGATTCAACCTTGTAGTGAAGATTTATGCTCAATTCATTTTAATTTAGGTCAATTGACTTCAAAATAACTTATTTTTATTCTTACATTTTTTTTACCTGAAATTAATTTTAATTAAAAATTAATATTATGTAGTTACAATAATATATTAAAAATTCAATTTTTGTAATCTCACTAAATGTTTATAAATTTTTCTAGTTTAAGGCATTAAAAAAAAGAAAAAATTCATAAAAATTTAATAATGACATGAAAATTTACTTTCAAATGAATTATTATTTCTACATAATATTAACTTTTAACTGAAATTGGTTTCAAATAAAAAAGATGTAAAAGTAAAAATAAGTTAATTGATTTAAATTAAAACAAATTGACTTTTAGTTTCAGTTGACAGTTACCAAGTTCAAAAGGGGCCTCAGTTAGATTCAAATAAAGAAGTTGGTGTGGATTCAGTCAAAGGAGCATTGGTTTGTAAGACAACACCAAGTAGGTGAGACTTATCTGATTGGGGAAATTCATGGATCAATCTCAAGTCAAAAGTAGATGTGTTCTGGTTTTACATTTGAAGCGGGCAAGAAATTTGGAGCATTTCCTCGTGGTGAGGAGGAAAATATTAATGTTGATAATAGTACTTCTTATTTAATCTTTCTGGGAGTCCTGCCAAATTTGAAGGTTTTAGATAAGCAGGGTAGGCAAGAGTTGAGGAGTTTGGAATTGATAACCAAAAAGCCACTGATGACAAAGTTAAAAGCTTCCTGAGTAAAGAGATGCGTTGATAAAATCAGTAAATTGGTAGGGATCTCTTTTGAAGGGAGTGAGAGGTTGATCATTAAAATGTATGATGAATTGTACAATGTTAAATGTTGGAAAAAGAGTATTGAAAAGGTGGGGTGCTTGTAGGAAAAACTCATCCTTACATAATGAATTAAGAGGTTGGAATGAAATATCAAGGGTTAATGTCGTTTAGTGGGAGATCTATGGGATATGAAGTGGGATATTAAAAAGTAGGGTTGGCGGATTTTTAAGTAGGGATGTCAATGAATATCCAATTTGGCAGGTATCTAGTAGCATCTGATCTGATAGGCTGATTATTTTTGTAATTGATTAGGTTTGGGTTGGATATGATTTTCCTTTTTTCACCTGCCAATGGGCTTGGGGTTTATTCGCCCCACATCGGACCCATATGTGTGTGTAACATATTAGTATTAGTTATGTAATGAAAATAAAAGTGTAATGGATAAGTTATATGGAATTAAGAACAATAAAGGTTGGTTTAATAGATAAGGTATAATGGATGTTTCTAAAAATAACAAACATATGACTCAGCATCTCATGGTTTAAAAAAATTATGATTATGAAAGTGTGGTAAGTGGATGAGTTTTACCTAACCCAACCCGTTAAAAAATGGGTAGGATATGGATATGAAGATTGTTTACTGGAAGAGTGATGAGTAGAATGTGGGTAGAGCGTCTAAGGTAGCAGATAGAACATGGGAATACCCTCATCCGACCAAAATCGGACCCATCTATATCCTTATTTTAAAGGGGATTCAAAGTGGGTTTATTTTAAGAAATGGAGGTGAGGGCTTTTGGGTGTATAGGGTTTTTGGTTTGTTTTTCTAATTTTGGTTCATGTTTACTTTAGCTCTTGGTTGGAGCTTCTTGTACTCTTCCTTTCATTAATAAATTTTGTTGCCATTCAAAGAACATATATATAATAAGGCACCGATAAAGAAAAGGATCACCAACTAAGTAATGAACAATATATATATATATATAGTTGCGTTCTAGCAACAAATGCTATCAATAAATATACTAGATTATTTAATTTCATGTCAGTCCATTAGTTTAAAATATTATACGATTTTAGTTCCTAACTTATTAATCATTCTGTTTTTTCCCTAAATATATTAAAAACATTTTGGTTTAGTTCATCTCCAAGTGGTATCACATGTTATACTTTTAAAAAACTCTCTGTTCTAATTTTTATTTTCCTAAAGATCATTTCTCCAATCACACATTATATTATATAAATGTTAGTTAAATTTTTAGATTTTGTGAGTTTAAGTTTTAACAACATATATTAGATGAGTAAATTTCATGAGCAACCCATTAACTTTAAATGGTGTACTATTTTAGTTACTAACCTATACTGTTCTATTTTAGTCTAATGAGCAAATTGCATAAAAAATTTTAGATATTTAACTTGGTTTACAAACACATCTCTAACCTCTCAATTATTACTTAATGGTCCTAAACATTTTCCTTCCACTGCAAACTTGTCTGTGACCCTTATAAGCTAGTCTAAGTTGGTTCAAATTTTTTATTTATAAAGACAAAATAGTTTTCAAATTGTGTGAATTTATTAACTCTTACATAACTATTTGAAATTAATTTTTTGAATTTTAATTTAAAATATTTGATAGTTTTTTTTCCATTCATTTAAAGTGTCCAATAATTTTTTGATAATTAATGGATTATATAAAATATTTGTTTCCCACATGCAAATTAGTTTTTGTATCAACTCAGTTTAGAATTGGTCCATGGATGAATTGTTTTGAAGAGAAAAGGTTCAGAACCATTAAGCAACAAGTGAAACATTTGGGATTTGAAACCCAAAACTTAAAGATTTGAGAGTTTTGGTGTAATTTAAATGGTTTAAATCCATTAAAAGTGTTTTGTTATGGTTTTTCATTAAATGTAATCATATATGTATGGAAATCATGAAAGTATAATGTCAAATAAGAATCCTTTGAATATATATATTTATATATATATATATTTAATGAACAAAGAAAACTAAAGGTTAAACTAAAAAGACTATTCTACTAGTCCATGAACTGTAAGATGAGTAATTTAAATGTTATTTACATTTCCCTAAATGCATTCTTATGCATAATGATCAAAAAAAATTTGTAGTGGAAGTATAAAAATTTTGCTCTTATTCAACCAATTTGTTGAATTTCTAAAGTATTAAATAAGTTATCTAAAGAAAATCGAACAGTTTTATCTCCTCTTATAACACTTATTCATCCACAATTTCCTTTCAAAATTTTTCTCTCCCAAACAAAATATCCCAAAATCCTTTTAAATTTAAAGAAATTCAAAGAAATAAGAAATTTAAATTTCTTCAAACACCTTATGCTCACTCTCTTTTTCAACTATAAACAACTTGACTATTAACAACTTCTGTTAGTTAATTTAGTCAAATTGAGAATAGTCCATAAATTTGTGTTTTCTCTATCAACAGAGACAATTTTAACACTAGCAATATCATATACTTTAATTTGATGTCATATATTTCACTTTTGTAGATCTTAATGTGTTCTTTTTTTCCACTTAATTTAAGCTTTTCTATCATGAATACATTGCAAAGATGTTCCTTAAAATTTTTTTATGACAATATATAAATGAGTAATCAACGGATTTTATGAATAAAGTGATTAAAAAATCCACAACCTCAAACTTTATAGTTGATTCAATCATTGTATTTTTTTTTTATATTTTTCCACAACCCAATTCATCTTCACTTTTAATTTTTTTTTCACAAATAAAGCCCATTTTTACCACCAACTTATAAACCATAATCATGTATAAAATAGTTATCTTCTCTTTATATGTGTCAATTTTAAAATAAATATAAAATTTATACTACTTTAGAATTGTCTTACTTTACCATAATTTCGAAACTTTCTATATTAATTAATAATCAAGATAAAATTTAAGATTAAATAAATATAAATTCTTGAAACATTTAAAAATACTAACCCATGCATCGCACGTGCATGTTTAACTAGTGTCGTCTTTATGAGACGTGTGATGTTTTCCCCTTCATCAGCACCTTAATTATTATATTAGAAAATATAAATTAATAGAAAATCACTCAATTAATAATTTTTGCGCTGGTGGAAAAAAAATTAAAAAAAAATGGATAGTGATTTGTTTATAGAAATAGAAATCTTTGCCTTTTAAGGAAAAATAAAATCGACCAAAAATTGGATGGATCATTTGTTTATAAAAAATAATAGCAATACTAGTCCCCATATACCCATTAATTCCTGACTTAATTAACAATCTTACCAGTAATTACGTCAAGTTCATTAACGTTGCTGATTTGTGGTCCGCGACGGAACGTCTGGCCGCTAATCCCAGCATTGGAGAGGGTCCCGCCAACGGTGACATACAAATAATCCGTCCACGAAACTGGGGCAAGTCCGCACGCCAGCGTGGCATTCAACACCTCGATCCACATAACCCCACCGCCCACGTCAGCGTAATAACCAGCCGATTCATCGCCGGACACAACAACTCCGATCCCGTTCCTTGTCATCGAAGTCATATTCACCACCACGCCGTCCGCCACCATGGCCTGGCCTCTGACGGAGTGGGCGCATCCTCTGGCGGCTATAGTTGAGGTGCTGGACTGGTTGTTGTACGTGGATTTTATGAGGTCCAAAATGTCTTGGGCAGTGGAAGGGTAGAGGACGGCAGCCGGACATTTGGAGACGATGTGGCCGTAGTCAGTGGCGGCTTCCTCTAGTGCGGCGGCGGAGGTAGTTAGGTTTAAGATGGCTAGGGTTGAGGCGCTTCTGGCTAGTAGAAAAGCAAGCAAAAAATTTGCCGTGGTTGGAAAACCAAGGGCCATTTTTCTTTTTACTCTGATCTATTAGATTACGAAGAGAGATTAATATGTGCCAAGCCTATATATAGGGCTTGATAGGGCTGGCTGGCTGGGCAGGATTTTGGGGAAATGACGTCGTCTTAATTAGCCATCGACTTTTTCAAAGATGGCCTGGCCGGCATGACCGAAGAGCAAATATATTTGCTTGTTTGTTTGTGTTTGCAAATATAATCTGTTTGCAAATATAATCAAGAAGATTTAAGTCCACCCGCCCACATATATTATTTCTTTTTGCGTCAACGCTTTTTTATACGTTATGAGATTTCCTTTATTTCATATTTTATAAAGCATAAATTTAGGGAGTTTTGAAATGAATGAAAATGATCTCATATAGCAAACTCTGAAAGTAAGGTAAGATGTGTTGCGTATTTTTCCGTAAAAGTTGGATAAAATGTAAGTCAATATGGGATTACATCTCGGGATCTGTGCTCCTAAGGTTACTTTATCCAATCATGTGTGTGATGTTAATTTTCATTATGCATTTTATTCAAAATGTATTATGAAATGTTCCTTGTTCTAATTATTCTATTTATTAGGGGGTAATTTTGCGTTAACAAGGGCGCCATTATAATATTTTAAAAAATATCAAAAGTAAATATTATTGGATAAAAGACACTGAGGAAAAAATATTTTGAAACTTTCATTAGATTTAGTACTAAACACCCTACATATGCACAAGGAAGTGCAGTACTTTTTCAGTATATGTTTAGTACAATTCATATGCATATATATGGTGTTCGATACTACAACAGAGTTGTTGACAATATAACTAACGATTAAAGTTTTGATCTGTCTAGTGCAGTGGCGGATGTAGATTTTTTTTTTCCTATGGGAGCAAAGTCAAAATCAGAACTTATATCATTAAGAAGTACAATACACTAATTAATAAGTAGTAACATTTTTACTTAGCAATTGTTTGTGATGAGATTTCATTGTTTGAAACTGTTTTAGTATAAACTCATTATCAATGCTTTGAAATACATCTTTCTCTATATATCTAACTAAGCAATCACTCATCCACTAATCTCCCATTTTATTTTACAGTTGAGTTTTCATGATCTTTATAGTAGAGAATGTTCATTCAACTATAGTTGTTGAAACAAGTAATAATAAAGCTAATTGAATCAACATGTAAACCAAATGATAAATTGAGTTTTTCTTTGTCTCCACTAACTTCTTTGTAAGATTTTCAATTTCTTTCAATTTAACAAACTGAACATTGGACAGCATGTCAATCATGTATGTATCAAGTTTGTTGTCAAGTACAATAAGGTCTGCCTTTGAAAATTTTGAAGGAAAAAACTGAGTAAAATGAATATATTTTTTTTTGAAAGAAGAGAAGGAATTGATGATTCATGAGTACAAGCGATAGCTATGCATGGAATGGTGGATGGGAATATGAAATAAGAGTTGGAGCCTTAGTCGTTTCAAATTTTAGAGCACAAGTGATGTCAATTGTTTGAATAGATGGAGTGGATGAGACTTGGGATATCTGCCTTCTCTGGGAAGTTTGTTTTGTCTAAAAAATCAAATTTGGGTTTTTTATGTAAAATTATGGTCAATTATAACTGAATCCTTAAAGTTTTACTTATTGATCAATAAATGAAGGTAAAATGATAAAATGAGGGCTATATTAATTCATTTAGTACTCAAGAATTTGTGGGGCATATATATAAACATACGTAACCAAAGGTTTAAAAATTTTCAATGGGCGCAATTGCCCCCAATATCCTAGTGCAATTCCGACCATGGTCTAGTGTTTAAGATCTGTGGTTGTTAATAAGAAGTTTAAATTTCAAGTTCCTAACTTTGATTGGCCTCTTTCTCTTACGTAATATTAAAAAAAAATTGTCAAAAATATATGGATGTTCTACTACTCTGAGGATGTGCCAATCTTGCCTGCTTTCATCACGCCTATATAATCCCTCCGTCCTATTAGGTAATTTGTCATTTTTTATTTTTTTGGAAAAATAACCTCCAACTAATTTTTTTTTATATTCAAAAGCGTTATATAAATTTATAGGGAGGGGTATACTATTAACTAAGGAAACAGATATGCCAACCTTTTTAGGATCAGAATAACAACCGAATCAGTTTTTGTATGATATGTTGGAAAAAACAGGGAGGTCAGGGTTCAAACCTTGAACTTTGCCTATATCTTTCAGAGTCCTTAGACATTAGGTAAAAGGGCTGGGGATACAACCTCCAATTTATATTGTCAACAACTCTCAAAGCATTGGCAAATAATTAAGGAGAGGATTCTCAAAAAAGTCCTTCTTCAAAACAAGCAAACCCCTTCTAACAAGGATAATTTGTCAAATTTTTAACTTTTCAAACTTGAGTTAATTAACCTGATTCTTCTTGTACTTAGAAACTATAATAAATTAGTTTGTTCTTGCATTTAAAATTATATGCACACAAAGTCAACCTAAATCTAAAAAAGCCAAAAAGAAAATGACAAGCTTTTATGAGATAGCGTTATGATTACTCTGTATTATGATATCGAATCAGTACATTTTAAACTAAATACTCCATCATGTAAAGATTTTTTTTGTTTGAGGAAAAAGTTCTTATAGTTAATTTTCATGATTATTTTCACATAAAAAGTCAAATACAACAATTTTTTTTTTTTAGAAACTGATGAAATTTATTAAGAAGAAGACGAAATTACACCCGAGAGCAAATCGTGAAAAGGATCCGCCCAAACGAGTTGGGCATCCTAAATAACATGTCTAGCTAATTTATGAGCCACAACACTAAACTTTCTAGGACAAAATTAAATATAAAAAAATTGAAAGATTTAAGAAATATAGGGTTGAAAACGTGGTAATACTTTTTGACTTGAAATGGGGTTTAGGGTAGAGTGAGGAGCTCCTACTTCTCTTTCTTGAATTTCTAGAGTTATGAGGCTTGATGTTGATCTCTTTTTTCTATGGAATGAAAATCATTCTTCTTACAAATTGAGTGGGGATTTGAAGAAGCAAAATTATTTAGTTAATTTCAAATTGTAAGAAGTTTTTTCTTTCAAGAGATTCTAGGGGGAACAACATTTTTGTTCAAGGGACAAATTAAGAGCTCTCTTTTGGTTACAATCATGGTCAATTCTTTGAACTGGTGGAGGTAAGGAGTTCTAGTAGAACACGCATCATTTTTCTAAAAGGTGTGAAATGGAAAGTGTGGAAGAGATTCATTAGATTGTTGGTGGCTATTTTAAGTATTGATCTGGATGCCTGCTACCCTCATCCAGATCAATTTTCAGCAAGTTTGAATAAATGTCAATGGCAACCTAAAGTACATTCGGTAAGCAGTATTATGGTAGAGTTGAGTCTAGTGGCTAATAGATTAGTGGCCGGAAATGTCTACAGGGTTGGTTTTGCCAGACCAACGAGGCTTGGCAACATCGAGAATTTTTCGCAAGGAGGTGGAGTTGTTAGGCAATGAGTCTTAGCTAGCTAAGAGTGGGACGTCTGATGAGGTTGTAGTGAAAGCCAGTCAACCTAGTGTTGCTCTCGATGTTGGTTGACAAGTGGAAGATGAGTGGTTTGCCGTAATCGATTTGGCAATGAAGAGGTTGTGTGGCGAAGAGTTTGAGGTGTTTGGCAAGGTAATGGCTAAGGCAAGTCAGTTTAGTGATACGCTTCGAGTTGACGGGCAAATGACTGATGGTGGAATCGTGCCGTCAGGAGGTTGCAATCCAAGAAGTGACAATGACCAAAAGTCTAAGGTTACTACAAGTGTTTTGGAGGTGGGATGAGATTTCAGTTGCACTCAACCAGAATTGAGTGAAAATTCTGGTGGCCTAATTTTTAGTCATCTTGGTCAAGTTTTGTAGAGCAAAATGGGTCTAGTTTTCCTCTCAAATGGTTAAACAATAGTAAGTTCGATTTAGTTGTGAGGGGAACAGATAAGAAGGACAAGTTCATTTTTACAGAGGAGCATTTGGGTGAGTGTAATGAATTTGCATTAGGTATCTTGGAGAATCTAGACAAGGTGAAAATTTAGAGGAAAGGGCAAAAAAAGATGGGCTTAAGGCCAAAAGATTCAGCATTGAATTATGAATTGAAAAGATTGAGGTCGGGAGAGGAGGGGGGGAGGATTAAGTCTACAGAATAGAGCTTTGAGAGTTAGCCAATATTTTATTTTCCCCTAAAATAGGGTTTCCTTTTAAGGTTATGGGCATGGGCTTTATTTTTAGATTAGGTTCTATTGTATGGTTCTATGCTAGAGTCTTCTTTCTTTATTGAGGTGGATTTATCTTGCATTGTTCTTTGGTGACGGGTTTTTTAGATTTGGGGTATTGCCACATCATCTTTTTCTCTAAGTTATGTTTGTAACTCTTGTTTGTTTTATTTGTTTTAATAAAAAAATTTCATTGCCAATAAAAAATAAGGTTGAAAATGAACTTACTTGAGTCGAGTAGTAGGTAGATTATATTCAATTTGAAATATCTATCGAGTTTGATATTTATTCATGTTTGTATTCAAAAGAATATGAGCAAATCATAAATGGGCTTTTAACTGATCGAGCTAGAGTCAAGGTCAAGTTGTTCACTTAAATTAAGGAAAAAAGCTAAAATCGTGTCTAACTGAGCCGATTAATAAGTTTAACAGCAAGCGTAGTGATATCACTAAAAAAAATTTACATCAAGTTGATCTCTAGCAGGTAGTTGGACTAGTTTAAAATGAACAAAACACCTAAATAACAAGAAGATCACCAAAATTACAAACAAATGCACCATGTATAGACATCGAAAGTAACTACCAACTACAACTAATGTTTGTAAGCTATTGTAGAATCTGAACACTAATCGTCCCAAGAGAACTTCAATCTTAGTATCTTCTACTTAACCATGAAAAGGTAAGTATCTGAATGTCATAAAGTGCATCCTAAACTTTGAGTTAAACACAAGAAAGTTGCATGCACCTCTTCCAAATAGTCCATGTTGTAGTTCTTCGAAAGACATCCCAAATTATTTTGATATTTTGACTTGTACCCTAAAAAAAAAAAAAGAACTGGCATCTTCAAAAGCTCCACCAAAATTTTGCCACTTGGGTTCACCTTATTACACCATTTAAAATTACAGCACCAAACCTAAAAGAGAAGTTGCACCTATAGAGTAAGTGTTCTGCACCATCTCCTTCACTATTGCATAATGGGTAAGTACCATCAAGTTGCCATATGCCTTGTTCCACCAAGTTAAGTCTTGTTAGCAGCCTATTTTGGTAGTGCTTTCCAAATAAAAATGTTCACTCAAAATTGAACCAAATTATTCCACATAGTTCAAACAACACCAATAGCTACACTTTGGTTCAACTCCAGTTCACTTTTTAATGCTCAAACAGAAAAGGTTGCATTTGGGCTTATTGACCACACCACTCGATCCAAAGCGCCTGCTGTAATTTGTACATTTAGTGTTAAAGCTTTCAGCTCCTCAAATTCCCCAATTTTTTTTAACCCTCAACCATCTTTTCTGATCCTATTTCCAGTTCCAAACCCCTTTTAACCACTCTCCTTGTCACTTAATTTACCATCCTTAATACGCGCTAGGGAAAATAACCGAGGGAATCTTTTTGTCAACATAAAAGCACCCAAATACCTATCTTGCCATAACCTACTTTTACTCTTATCTATTAGGATATTATCCTAAACCTGATGCATTTTACCCCTATTTAATTCCAATATGCCCTCTTCAACTTATAGAGATGAGAAAATTTTCCTCCAAAAAGCCCTAACTTCACACCTATATCTCTACCACTATTTGCCTGCTAGTGCTAGATTTTTTTTTTTTAGACCACCCACATTCAAGCCTTCATTCTCCTTAGTGGCCATAACCCTACTCCATAAGACCCATGAAGCTTTTTTATCCACCCCATTGCCCACTGAAAAAAATTTGGTATTATACTCTCAAGCTTTCGAATTACACTCAGAAAGGCACAAAACATTGAAAAGTAGAACAAAGGTGGACTATTAAGCATTAACTTTACCAATGTGAGTTTTCCTCCAGTAGATAGCAAGCTTGATTTCCATAGGTTTAGTTTACTCCAATATCTTTTAATCATTGGATTCTAGGAAGTGTACCTATTCACATTTTATCTTACTGGCAGCCTTAAGTAAGTGAATGAGAGCATACCAACTGCACATTTCAAAAGACTAACTACGTAATCAACTTTACCATCATCCACCTTGGCTTTAAAAATGTGAATTTTAGTCTATTTACTTTTACTCTAGCCACTATTGGAAGCACTTCAAGATTTACTACCAATTACACATGTTTTCCACATTTCATTCATCAACATCGGTGTACTACAGGTGAGATACCATTATTCTAGGAAAACTTACTTCTACCCCTTTGAACAAGCCCTTTTCTATAGCTTCAAACATAATAATCTTTATAGCTTCTACTGCCAGTAGAAATAGAAACAAAGACATGAGATTACCTTGCCTAATTTCTTTCTCAAGATGAAACTCTGTTGTTGGATTGCTGTTTATTAAAATTAATGTCTTTGCTTGTAGTTGCTTATCCATTTTCTCCACTTTCCCTTTTGAATCCCATTTGTTCCATAACTGAGTCTAGAAGGCCCAATTTATAAAGTCAAAGGCTTGCTCAAAATCTACCTTAAAAGTCATAACTTTTTTTTAATCTCTTCATGTAGTCCACAATTCCGTTAGCTACCAATGCCCCAACAAGAATTTGCCTACATTTTAAGAAGGTAATCTAACTTTCACCAATAAGGGTGCATGTAACTAACTTCAACCTCTCTACAAGCAATTTCGCAATAATCTTATACATACTGAGTAATAAGTAAATCAAGTTTTGTTTGAATTGTGTTTCGAAATTGAAATTTTAATTAGGCTTGGCTTAGTAACAATTTGAATAAGTCATGAAAGAGCTCTAACACTACAAGAGAAATGCATAAAATTGACTAAGAATTGTAACTAAATTTCAGTCGTAATTACATTTAGTATCTATTCAGTTATTCGCATGTGGGTGATAGGTAAAAAGTGACTGAATAGCAACTAAAAATGTCAGTCACAAATACGTTAGTTGTTATTCAGTCATTTATTTGAACTAGTCAGTCACTAATTTAAATTAGTCATAGAAAAGGTGACTTAATAGCAATTGAAAAAGTCAGCAACAAATAAGTCAATCGCTAGCTAGAATTAAAAAAAATTCATCTCTTTTAAAATCACATCCCTCTCATATTGGTTATTGCTTTCCACTCCTCTTCCAACTCCATCACACTCCTCTTCTAACTTCTTCACACTATCTTCCATCTTATCTATTTTTAATTTTCCTAGAAGTCCTTCTTGTTCTCCTTCTTCGCTTTGCTACTATTGCTTCAAACTTCAAGCTCATTCGCTTTGCTACTATTCTATATTGAATTTAGTTTGCAAGAGTGATCACTGATTTCTATAAACGTGCTAAGATATACGTGTTTTACAATTGTTTGGTGTGGTCACACAATATGTTGGTGTTGTCACATTAATTCACAACTCACATCACCGCTTCTAATATTAATTAGAGATAGTTAAGTGGTTAAGATGATGTGACACATATGTGTGATACATCATCACTTTGGAACCAATAGGAAGTTGGCATATGGTGATTGTCTGTGTATACGTATACCTTAACACATGAGATAATTGTTTAATAACCACCTCATAGCTACTCATATTATAAAGTGATATGACCTTTAGATGAAACGATATGTCTATCCCAATATATATGACCCTTAGGGAGATAGTTAAGCACTATAAATGCCTTGCTTAGTGAAATAATATGACTTTTAGCGAATGATCATGTTTTAGGCGAATTTAACAACATTTAGAAGATAGTTATGACATTGATTTAAAGCGACACAACTCTTAAAAGAGTTGTGACTCTATGGCTGAACTAATACATCCCTTCTGAAGGTAGTTATTACCTTATTTTAAGGGAAGAAGTTATGAGTGGATAAAGGCACCTCTTGGTGAAGTAGTACAACTTTTCATGAAAAGTTTTGACTCTATTATGAAGGATTATGGCCCTCCATAAGTACCAATTCATTCCCAATAAATAGAGAGCAATAGAATTACCCATATAAAAGTTGTGAACACAATTTTAGGAGGCTCTACTTGTTCTATTTCTCTCTATACACTTCTCTATCACTAAAAAGAGAATTCTAGTTGAGTATTGGGTGTGAACCAGCATATTTAGTTACTTGTATTTCTAAGTTAATTAAATATCTGATCTTGGGTATTCACAATAAGTCACGTCTTTCGTAACATGCGTAAAGATTTTTTTTTATCAAGGAGACTATCACTTGGGTCTTCTATGATAATCAAGTACGCCTTAATTTCTACATTTATTTTATATCATGGTAAATAAAGTGTTCATTAATTGTGCACTTAAATTTTTTTCATTGGTATTAGAACTCATAGGTTCAATATGCATGCTTCGTTAGACAACCTTAGGTTGTCTAAAGACTTTTTATATGTGATACCAATATGATCAACCTTAACTTTAATCCATGTGATAAGATTTAGTTTAGTTACATGTGATACTAATATGATCGACCTTAACTCGATAAGTACACTAAATTAACCAAAAGATATAAAGATAAACATATAGATTATTTTAGTATATTTGACCTTGTGTGTATGCAATTTGTGCATCTTTTTTTAACTTTGTGTTCTTAATTTTTTTTTCATGCCACTTAGTCGAATTGTATATATGTTTTGCTCAATTATATTATTGAATTTGTGTTAATAATATCTATTTAAATGTATATATAATGCAATTTAAGAAAAGTAAACTAAAATAATAAAAATTTGTCAAAAAAAATTTGATTCATATCCATGCGCATGTTTTTGGTTTGTTTTGGCATGGATAAGGTGTTTTATTTTACTTGTACTTTATATTATCTTATTGTGATAATGTGTACACATGTCTAATGTACTAACTATTACATGTTATAGATTTTTATCTTCATGAATGGAGTTATCCATGAACTAAGTTTAAATCTGAAACTTGATGATGACAAAGAAGTCATCATGCACAAAAATGTTTAAGGAGAGCTAAGTGAAGTGGAGTTATTAATCATCATATTTGAAGTTTTTGGGAAAGACAAACATAAGAAAAAATAAATAAATATTTGGTCTGTGATTGCAAAAAAACCTAAGCAAATGGTTGCTTAATGACTAATGTACATAGTTTCTCATTTTCTTCAAACTGTACAATATATATAATATATATATTTTGGCCAAATCAAAATTCTTTATGAATTAGTGATTCAAGGGTCAAAACTCACATTTATCGTGAAAAAAATTGTTCAAAAGGACATATGTGTCTATGGTGAACAAAACTTCAAGTTTGAAGATGAAGAATTGGTCATGTGAAACTCTTTAGAGAAAAATATACATTAGTTGTGTAATATGTACTTAGTTTAAAAGAATGTGTTTCTTTTAATTTCTTTACACAGATCTTACTTGCCATGTAAATTTCCCCTGTACATGATGTTTTATCTTAGTGATAATAATAATAATCCTAGTAATGCATATTTAGGCTAAGAGAAAGTACTAGTATGTCATAAGTGATTCACTTGATTTTTTTATGAAGTGACTTTACAAATGTATTTACTTTGCATATGTGCAAAACAACTAAGATTGGCCATGTTTTGAGCATGTTTCAATTGTCATGTCTTTTATGCAATTTACTTAGAATCTTTTTGAGGTTCAATGAACAACAAGTCTAGATTAAATTCTAGATGTAATCACTTAAATTTTACTTCATACTTTCTATCATAAAACATGTTCATTGGTAGAGGTTTTGAGTTTGTACGATCTAATGCTCAAGAAGCATTGAATACAACCTATTTTGTATGGGAATAGTAGAGGCCAATGACGAATATGTTGCTACCACCATTTCTTGAACATAAGAAAGTTAGTCATCAAAATCATCGTGACTATGGTTATGATGGTTAGATTGATGATCATAATCAGGAAATAGGCCTATAACACAAAGACTCAATACCCTTCAAAAGCTAAAATGATTATACAAATGTGCAAGATCAAGATGTTTTTTCCTTGTTAGTATATCTTGAAATGTTCAAGTAGATAACTATACCACCAAGAAAAATGGTTGATTTTGGTTGAGAGAAAGGTACACTTGGTATTGTCATGATATAGATGAATCAAGTAATGTCTAAAATTAACATTGTGCATTTTTTATGTAATTTTTGTGCTTGATTCTCAATATTTTGGCAAAATGTGAATATGAACTTGATTGATCGTGTATTCATAATATGATTATGAGTATGAAGTAATTATAAACAAGATTCAAGTACTATGTATATGGTTACAAAGGTAGTCGATGCATGCACACAAAACAACTAAGTTGAAAAGCATTAACAAGAATTATGTATTCTTTATGAACAAGAAATATTCTAATTTGAGTATCTTATATTATGGAGAATATCTTGTTTATGGTCATTCACAAAGTTAGAATGAAATGTCTTCCAATTTTAATTGGGATCATACCTACTATGATATGGTTAAATGACCTTTTTAACAAACTTTAGTATCCAAAGGGCTGTAAAAGTTTGATTTCAATCTCATTGCTACTCTAGTAGTATGTATGTACCAAGAGGAAGAAAATGTGTCTTCCTAGGCAACAAATTAACATTTAAAGAAGAATGTTTATTAACATTGAATGTGTAGAGGATCACAATCTTGAATCTTGAAAAGATGTCATCTTAGTTAAGTTTTAAGATGCTAGTGATTATGAATGTTCATTTTAGTTTTCTTATTTGGACACTTTAATATACACAGATGTTATGAATTTCTTCTTTCAAGAAGAAATAGTCCAAGGCTCACAAAAATATTTAGTTCTTTTATGTTCTTGATCATTCAATATTTTATCAAAAATCAAATGTTCTTCATATTAATGGATTTTGTATCTAGTATAAGTGCAAGATCAAGGTAATCAAGAAATGAGTTTAAGACATGAGTTTATGCAACTTATATCGAATCCATTAATTTGGCATAAGTAAAAATGGCTTTTTAGTTGTCCAAATTAGAAATACATAATCACTATAAAAAGATAATCTGGACATCAATTTTGATAATCTTTCATTTAGACGAGGAGACTACATGAGAGCCATTGAGTTCTAAGTATCATTAGTTGATCCTGAACATAATAGGGACTTAATAAAATTATATCTAAAAGTTAAAGATCAATAGGTGAATAACTTCACACTTTTAATGGAATTTGTATCCATATGGTTCATTATAGTAACAAAAGTTAAATTTGGATGTAAGCATATATCTCATGGATGATAAGCTCAAACTTCCCCAAATGGTGAGGAAGTTTCCATGAAAATTATATAATTTTTCATGACTTTTGACCTTGAACTCACAAAATAGTCTAAAGACTATATAGTTTAATATGCTTCGAGACTAAGGCCTCAAAGTACTTTATATACAATCCTAAACTTGGTTTGAGATAATACAGAAATATTCATTTTGTTCTTTGGTCATACTTCAAGTCTAACTTGTGGTTGTTACTCATAATCCCTTGAGTACTTCTTTTGGAATAGAAGAGTTTGAATTAGTTCTTGATTTAAGTCTAACCTGTATCATGAGGTGTACATGATCAAATTTTAGCCAAGTAAATCAGGATAATTAGTTCAAATATTCATTTTGAATCTATTCTAAGAGCCATTTTAGTATACAATATATGTCATATTACATCATTCGGATGCAATGAAACAACGAAAGATGTTATTAAGTTAGCATTATTACACTAAAATATGGTGAATTTTAGAAATAAATACACATCTATATTTAGTTATATCATCTTGCTTTGTGCAAAAAAAATTGCTTTATGTAAGCAATATATTTGTATGGTATTTGTTTTCATACAAAGGAGTTTATTTTCATGAAGTATAAGGGTCATCAATAACTCATGTAAGCTAAACACCATCTTAGTGATAGTTTTGCCATTAAACTATCTTAGTAGTAGTTTATGCATTATTAGTGTTCATATTTCATGAAAATATAAAGCCCACAATATAACTATTAAAGGGTAATAGATGGAAATGAAGTTGGTATTAGTTTAACTAACTAGTTGTGTCTCTTTTTTAGTACAAAGATATGATAAGTGACACTGTAGCGCATATTTATCATATGTGTGCATATACTTATACGATGGTTGTATTACATGTGTGTCATACATATCATCATGTGTACAGCTTATATCACAACAAAAACCAAATATATATCCAAACAAAGGTTGAAGGTTGGTTTTCTTATAGAAGTAATATGCTTTTGTTCTTGAAGTTTGAACAATGATAAGACCGTTAAAGTCTTTAATGTAGATCGTTACTTAAATTAGTCATATTTGACTTAATAAAAACTTACATCCAAGTGGGAGTCACATAATCCAACTTGTGACAACTTTAGTATAAATGTCATTTTGATCTAAATTATTTGTTTAAGATTAAGGTAAGGTGTTAGTCACGCTATGATTGTATGCCCACACATACATTCTAACCTATATGACCAAGTGAATTTCTCATATGTGAGAAGTTTGACACTTATATGGTTTGTTAAGGACATATGCTCCTAGCAAAAGTCTACATGGAGTCACACAAATAATGTTTAAGAGGGAGATAGGCACTTCCTAAATAGTGGTTGTCAAACTTTGTGATTGTGTATACTAATATACCATGGCACTTGTATATATCTTGTATATCTTTTGACTTGTTAAATTGACCATAGAAAGAAAATAAGTAAGTTTTATCTTTTTTTACTTATGTGTGAGTTTCTTTTGCTATGCCCCTACTCACTGTTGGTTGTGAACTTAAATTTCCTATATTCTAGCCGTTAAGTTCTCCGCCACCTTGCTTTCCAGGTGAAGCTTCTATGGTGTCATCGACATCTCCACCCACCTTCTCTAGGAGTCAGAGCTGTTCTTCAATCACCTGATTTTCATGTTCACACTACTCAACCTCGTAATCACCATCATTTTCTTCTTGTTTAGCTAGAAAACTATATCATCAGACATTTACAACAATTATATCCTTGTTAGATTTCACACTAAAGAGTCACTAGACAGTCGCAAAAATTGTTTCAGTGATAATGCTGAAAAAGACGATGAAGAGAATACAAAATAATTAAAAAACAAAAATAGAGATCACAATTACTAATTCATATATTATACTTTATATAATTGAAAAATAGAAAAGTGACTGTCGCTTTTCAATAGTGACTATGAAAAAAATTATTGACTCCCTCAATCATTTTTTAATCGCTTTTTGCAATTAATTGCAACTGGAATTACAATCAGTTTTATGCTTTTATCTTGTAGTGTAAACCAAGTTGAATTTGTATGAGTTTAAGCTATTGATTCATTTTTCACTCTTAAATAAATAATTGAATTAATATCATATCCAAAAGGGTAAAAAGAAAATGACTGAACCTTCTTCGACTCTATTACTTATTGTTGACAATAGATAAGAGAAGAAGACTATAGGAGACAAACCAATCCCTTGAGCCGGTAGAATTCCAAACCAATCCCTATCATCAGCAGTCTGGTAGACAAGCAAATATATGGCTTATGATCCGAATCCCTGGCCAGTAAACCACTCCCAGCGGTTTCAGGACCGGAGAAATTTACTCGCGGGCATCAATTAGATTAATGGCAACAACGTACGTCCGATGGAAACAGAAGGCAAAGCATGCGAATTTTGTCAACAAATCGCACACTGAACGGCCTCCACTTCACCAAGCTGCACCAAATTCCACTCCACTACCCACCCTTAATTTAATTTGAGAAGCAAGTTTCATAGGACGACCCAACTTGAAATCAAACACAACTTTTTGTTTCTTCCCCACCATATACAAATTAACCATGCAAAACAATACTCTTGAATTAGTTTTTTTTTTAATTCTTTTTGAAAGAATGTTTTGGAGAAAGAGTTGAAACTTGGATTCCGATAATAATTAACATTTATTTATTAAGCTTTGGCTAAACCAATACTTGAGCTAAACGTATATTCCCTTATATTAGGCTGTTCTGAACCGACAACATTAATACACATGCGTTGTGTTTTGTCGCATCATCACCAAACATGTGTGAACATGTTGGTGCTTAATATACAAAAACACAAACAAACTTTTAATTTGCCCTCTTTAAGTTATTGTGACATGATCAAAAGTTTAAGTAAAGGTCCGAATTTTATAACCAGGGAAGATTAAGAGATGATCATGTCCATTTTTTATCTTGGGAGATATTATATTAGAATAAGGCAATTAATTAACTTTTCTAATTTGTCGAATTCGGAATTTGAGATTCATGCATCAACTATTTCGGCACGCATCATCCAGATCTTTTCTTGGTCAGCCAAGGAGATCTTGTTTGAATTATGATATTCGGCTGGCCTGGTTTTCTAATATCGTGATTTTGAGCATGTATATTATTTTAATTTTGCTTTGAATTATTTCGATCGATTTTGAGTTGCGTTTTAGGTGAATAGACTTGTATTTATCTATTTTTTTTCTAAATAATAGAATCTCCCCGTAGTCAAGTAAATCATACACAGAACTACAAAATAAATGTAAAATATCAAAAAGTGATTCAATCACCAGATGGTATCAATTTTTTGTTGGTGACCGACTAGCGGCAAAAAAATCGATCACAAAATACATGGTTGTTAGTGTATTGTGACCGAATGACGACCAATCACAACTTGGTCGCTAAAGTTCTAAAGATGCTTTTTTGTGACCAAATGGCTAATAATAAAAAATTTCATCATCATTGTGCAGTTCAAATTTTACAGTTCTTGTAGTGAAAGTTTATATATGGTTCCATAATAATGTTGAGTATATTTCATACAACATCTAAGATTTTTAGGAAGTGTACCAATAGTTATAGAGGGGCAACAACAAGGTGCTTCTTGATCTCAAGGCCTCTGTATGATCCATGCATGCCACCTAATATCCCCATGAAATCTTTCAATCCTTCGACGCATTGGCACAAAAATGTCCTGGAAGTCCTTCAACACCTCAACCCATATGATCCTACAACACTATGCGTTGCCTTCAATATTGGGGTCATAATTTTCCCATCATGACTTTGTGTATGTTAAATTGCTATTGTAAAGAATTCTAAGGGTTATATTAATGGAATGGTCATTGCTTATTTCTAATGTATGGATTTCGAGCTTAGCCGCCATGCTAAGGTTTGGGATATAGGGTTATATAGTTTGGGTTTATGATTTAGGGTTTGGGGTTTAAGGTTTAGAGTTTAGTGCAAATCGTAACATTATCGGTACAAAACACTTTCATAGGAAAACTATCATAATATTTCCTGTGATTTTGAGACATTTTTGTTTGCTTTAGTTCTATTCATAAAAAAATCATAGGAGATGCTTTTCAGGAAAATCGTCGGAAATACATTGATAGGAAAATCATAAAAAAATTTGTAGGAAATTCTTTTGTATGCAAATTTTAGGAAATGCATTTGCAGGAAAATCATTGCAAAGCTTGGTCTCACCTCATGTTGTGATGATTTTCCTACGGTTTGCTTCTCCTATGATACCAATTGTAGCAATATGGGATAAGAAATAGCCTGAATCCTTGTAGTGAACCCCTTTAGTGATGTACACCCACTACAACACCTCAAAAAAAATTTTGAATGCCAACAAATAAAATATTATAAATCTAAAAATGTGTAGTATAGAAACGAGCCAGCAGGACATTGGCCACTTCCAAAACTAAGAAGTCATGTTCTAACAAATCATCCTATAGAATTTGCAATTGCAAGACACAAATCATGATGCCAATTGTACAAATGTACATTCATTTTTCTACATCTGTTACTAAACCAAAGAAAAGAGTAAATTGAATGGTACTGAAGACTTTACCAGGCCGAGAGCTTTTACTGCTAAAAACTAGATCATTTCTCCTATTCCTAAGTGCCCAAGCTGTGATATATATAGTGGTTTCCCAAGCAGTAACTTGCAACTTTTTCAAGGAAGAATGTGGCTTACATGATAAAATCTCTAAGAACTATAATCCTCATGGCAGACCAGCATTCCCGCCAGTTAATGACTAACTGCTAAATCTCCGAGGCTTGCGGACAAAGCGCCAATACATGTCTTGTGCCTTCAACTATATTACTACATAAGGGCCATAAGGAGCTCTATATTTGTATGCCCTTTAAAATCATATTTAATCTTGAAGGAATCTGATCTAGCAAGGCTCTCCAGATGAACATATTAACCTTTTAACGAAATCAATTTGCTCTAGCAATCAGTGAACGCAGGAGCTTGCACATTTAACGTCAACGCATCTAGAATCTTGCTAGCTTCTTTAACTGTGTATTAGCCTCCTCTACCAGTGGTCCACATTATTTTATCTTCATTTTCGTTGCTTAATGTGACTGAACTGTATACATGCAAAAAGTTAGAAAATTCACCTAATTCTCCCCCACTAGTTCTCTTCTCTAATTCCACCCCCAACTTCAACCTTCCTTAACCCACTGGCCCATCTAACATACTTTACAGTTTTCCTTAAATGTTAATCAAAACAACCTAGGAAACTGGGTTTTAAGACACTAAGAACCTTCCCAAATATTCTCCCAAAAATCAAGTTTTTTCTCCATTACCTAACTCTGATTCGAACCTCATCCTAAAGAGTAGGCCAGCTTTGTCAAGTTCCTGTTAGAAAAATTATACAATATGAATGAAAGGATGACTTTACACATTAAAAAGATCACCGTACTTAAGGAAATTATGCCTCCACTTTGTTGTTGCTAGATTGGTAGCAATTCCTTTTAGATTTATGAAGTCAAATGAATTCTTAGACAACAAAATCTAAGATTTCCCCAAGAACATGCCAAAATCCTTTGATCAAAACATGTTTATTTTGATACAATTTATTAGAGAAGAGATATGTCTTTTAATTAAAAATGTGTCCTTTAAAATAGACATATCTATTAGAGAAGAGACGTATCATTTGATTAAAATATGTGTTCTTCAAAAAAATAATTATCATTAATTATTATTCTATTTTAATTTTTATATTCAAATGAAATAATAATTAATTTATTCTTTCCTTTCTTTGCCAACATGGGATATCAAGACCTCACATCATTAACCATCCTCAAATGAAGGATAAAGTATAATGGGTATTTTAGATTAGATATAATCTATGAGTTCATTAGGTGTTTCGAAGGAGGTTAGAGGTAAATCCACCTTAGGTTAAAGCATAAGCTTGAGAAATGCCTTGCATGATTCTAGGTAAGCAAAGAATTGGCTTGAGAAAGTGGGTTTTTGAACTTAGGGCCTCCACACAACACAATGAGTAAATGTCCTAAGGCTACATTTGACTTGGATAGCAAGTAATAAGATGGATTTCTAGGGAGATAATCTTCATACTTTGAGCACTTTTGTTTAGTC
This sequence comes from Aquilaria sinensis, assembly GCA_005392925.1. Taxonomy (NCBI): domain Eukaryota; kingdom Viridiplantae; phylum Streptophyta; class Magnoliopsida; order Malvales; family Thymelaeaceae; genus Aquilaria; species Aquilaria sinensis. The sequence goes on from SMDT01003361.1 coordinate 46,785, forward strand.
TTCCTTAGCAACCCGTACATTTATTTAGCTTATCATCTTAGAGTTTACTAGGTAATTAGTGAGGTCATTCATCTTTGTTCTTTACTCTTCATTCACACATTCACTCAATTAACCTTAAGTCTTACGTGTTTTATTCATTCTTTTTTCCTTAATAGTTTAGGTGGCTTGAGTAGCTAGGATTCAATTTCTTGGTAGGATTATATTATCCCTTGGGATGATACCCTTATTCACCTTTGCACATGACAGAATCGTACGCTTGCGAGTGATTAGGGGTTAGAAATTATAAACTCTTGTTTTCACAACATCAAGCAATAATAAAGGTTAGGTTTTAATTATTGGTGACAAACTAGAATGGTTTTAGACCCATAGCACTTATAGTGCTTTTAATCATTTCTCTTGAGATTGCTTTAGTTAACGGGTCTACAAGATTACCACATGATCTCACATAGACAATTATGATAATTCCATTAGAAATTAGCTACCTCACGTACTCATGTCTTAGTGAAATATTTCTAGATTTTTCATTATAAATCTTATTCAATGCTCTAAACATTGTCACTTCACTATCACAATGCAAAGAGATTGTTGGCATTGGTTTTGGCCATAAGCCTATCTCTAACAAAAAATTTCTTAGCCATTTTGCCTCTTTGTCTGTTGTTGGCAATGCAATAAATTTAGATTCCATGGTGAAGTGGGTAATATAGGTTTGCTTTTTAAATACTCATGAAATAACAGCCCACACTAGTTATCCAACTAGCATCAGTATAACATTCTAATACTTAAGGGTAGTTGTTGTAAAATAAACTAAAGGATTTTGTTCTTTTAAGATAACCAAAAACTCTTCCAATGGCTCTCCATTGATCAGCACTAGGATTATGAGTGTACCTAGAAAATTTGCAAACAGAGAAAGCAATATCTGGCATAGTATTAAATACCGTATCGTACCAACTGGTACAGCCAATATATCTCAGTTTTGGCACCCAAACGGTACTGAGTCAGCTAATCTCGTCTCATGCTCTATCCCAGAGTATACCGCCGGTGCAACTGTTCCATTGTCTCGCTGATTCGGGCGGTCTACACCCCCTCCTCAAAATCAAGTATAATTAGAAAACCTGAAACCTTGTCAGGGAAAATGAACTCTCAATCTAGAGCAAATAGGAGAAATCACGAGCCAACACACTACCTATTCCTTTTTGCTATGATAACTGAAGCTAATGTTTTTATATCTAACTTTGTTAAAATGCCTGAAAGCCGTTGGTAGCTGGCCCAACAATAAAGTCAGCACGTTTAACTATAAAGCTATAAAAGCTTTAGTTATATATATACATATATGATTCTATGTATGTAGGTATGTATGTATATATTCAATTTTAATTTATTTTCAAACTAAGAGGCGGTGAATTTAGTAAAGTATAAATAATTAAATTCTATTTTCACATATGTTTAATTATTTAATTCCTCTTATTTTTAATATTTGTTTGTAATTCACCTATATGTTTTTTTTAGGGACTCTACTATTTTTTTTAATTTGTTGAACTACTGGATAAAAATGTTAAAATGAAGAGTTGCTTATTTATACTTTTTTGTTTTTTATTTTTATATTAATAGCTTGTTATGTTTTATGTATGACTTAGGCTTTAATGTTCAATATTGGAATTTTTAATATGTTGATACGTTGCATGTATAATTTAGTGTATATGCACGCGCGCGCGCGCGCACACACACACACACACATAACTGGTACAACCAAGATAACACGATATAGTACTGATACTGTACCGTACTGTTGAGAAAACGGTATACTGTCTAGTATGAGATTCAAAACATTGGTATCTGGTCTAGTACAATACATTGCATACCTAAAGCAACTAATGACACTTGTATAATCTAGTTGGCTAACTGATCTGCCACAATTTTCTACTAATTTGTTAGAAATATCAAATGGGGTATTTGCTTTTTCAATGCCCAAGTGTTTGAACTTTAGACAAAAGCTTGCCATTATAATGTGATTGATATAAAGCAAATGCCCCACTATATTTTATAACTTTGATACGAAAGATAGTATCAATGTCCCCCAAATTTTTCAATTTCAAATAGGAATTTAAATACTTCTTATTATCATTGGCAGCCTGCAGATTAATGGCAATTATTAACATATTATTTACGTAGAGATATATTATTACACCATAGTTTTTTGTAAATTTTGAATAGATACACTTATCTGCATCATTATGTCAAAAACCATTTAATAGTATCGTATTATCAAATTTTTCATGCCATTGTTTGGGTGCTTGGTTTATCAAAGTGTTTTTATTACTGTTAAAAGTATAATTTTTACCATCAAATTGATCCACTTTGATCATATCAAAATTTAAAAATTTGTTGAAGACAGACATAAAATCAAAAGTGGTAGTCTACATAGTGGTTAATTTCCATAAGATTGTTATAGAAACTATATAAGATGAATGAAAGGATAAGTTTGCACATGAAAAAGATTACTGTCCTTAAGGAAATTATGCTCCCATTATGATGCTACTGAGTAAATGACAATTCTCTTCAGGATTTACAAAGCCAAATAAATTCTTAGACAGCAAAATCTAAAAATCCCCCAAGAACATGTCAAAAGCCTTTGATCAATGACTAGTTCCTAAAACACTGTCAATATCTTTTAGAGAAGAGACAAGTCTTTTAGAAAAGAGATATCTTTCGATAAATAAGTGTGTCTTGTAGGGAAAAACATGTCTATTAGAGAAAGAGACATATCTTTTAGAAAAGATATATCTTTTGATAAAAAATTGTATCCTTTAGAATAGATTAAAACACTATAAATGTCTTTTAGAGAAGAGACAAGTCTTTTAGAAAAGAGATATCTTTTGATAAATAAGTGTGTCTTGTAGGGAAAAACATGTCTACTAGAGAAAGAGACATATCTTTTAGAAAAGATATATCTTTTGATCAAAAATTGTATCCTTTAGAATAGACAGATAGAAGAGATATGTCATTTGATAAAAAAAAATTGTATCCTTTAGAACAGACATATCTATTAGAAGAAAAGAAAAAAGAAATTTCATTTGATAAAAGATGTGTCTTTTGGGAAAATAATTATTATAAATTATTATTCTATTTTAATTGTTTATATTAAAATAAAATAATAATAAATTTATTTCCTCCTTTCTTTGCCAACATAAAATATCAAGACTTCACATCACTAACCATCCAACAGTTCCTCCTCACATTTGACGATTCCCCCCACAAAACTGCAACACCTCAAATTAATGGAACATTTTCAAACTATGTGGCCCTAATTTGTATGCAATGACTTCAATCAGATCGATTCGTTGAATCCTTTAAATTCAGAGGGAGACAAAAACTTGATTCCGTATAACAATGGGACCATTTTGTCCCCCTCTCCAAGACGCCACTAGTAGTTGTTTGTGAGCACTGACTGATGGAGCTTGTTAGGCACGAAACTGTATCAGAAGTTTTAGGGGCACAGTTTCGGTAATTGATCACTTTGGTTAAGGGGCCAATATTCCATATTTTTATATTCAAGAGCTAAAAATGGGATTGTAGGCTATAGAGAGGGAGTATAAATTTGATAGGTTCTCCAAAATAATACTTTGACACTTCTATATTTGCTAACACATAACTCATTTTTTCCAAATTTCACCGGTGAAAACCGATCAACGACCATATTCAGCTGCCTTTGTTATTAAAAAAAACCCGTCACATGACTAAAATTGATTTTGTACTTTAATTAGATGACAAATCAACCAACGTCCAATTCTAATTAATTACCAGAAGAAAGCTAATTAAACATACATCCACACATGAATCTATACATGAATCTTTAAACTCAAATATATTTGGGTCAGAAAAGAAAAAAAAACCTGTTCTCTCTTTAGCAAAAAAAAAAAAAGGATTAATTAACAGAACCAGAACACAGACAGAATCCAAAACAAAAATGTTGGAGTTAGGTAATTAGAAGAAGCTATAGCAACGAATTAGTGGAAACCAACGAGGAAGAGAACCAGATTGAACGGGACAGAGCAGACGTTCATAATTGCTACCGGCCCTACGAATTCCGATAAAATCTGCAATATTGATTTCCCTTCAAGTGACCAAACAATTAAGAAATTGTAAGATTTCTGTGCCTGTGGCTGTGGGAGTTTGTTTTAGGGTTTTCCGTTGCCGGTGGCCATGGGAACCATGACAGAAGCTGGCGGGTACAACATTACGAATGGCATGGGAGCAGGTTTTGAGGTCTGCTATATGGAAGATATTGTGAACAGCACCAGCCCTTGGCAGAGGGTCCAGCCCTTGGAAAAGGCATTGCCCCGTTTTCTTTGGCAGCTTGGCACCGTCATTCTCTTGACTCGGGGCCTTATGTTCGCCTGCAAACCTTTGCGCCTCCCCCGCTTCTTCTTTGAAATTCTGGTGAGTAGAATCGGAATCAAAACATGCATGCTTCATGATCCGTATTGATGAAATTGCATGCCCCCGCATCCGATCTAGCAAATGTGACATAAAATTAATGGTCTGTTGTTTATTTGATCACGTTGTGTTGTGAGAAGAATGATTTTTTTTTTTTGGCAGTCTGGAATTCTGTTGGGGCCAAGTGCGTTTGGCAATACGGGAAGCAAGTTATTTAGTAACTTTGAGGGGGTGATTGTGCTGGAAACTATAGGGACGCTAGGGCTCACTTATTACATGTTTGTGGTGGGTTTGGAAATGGACCTGTCTCCGATCCTCCAAGTCGGCACCCACGCGCTCTGTTTAGCCATGGCTGGAGTAGCGGTTCCGGTGGTCGGAGGAGCCGCCCTGTACCACATGCTGGCGAACACTGAGGATCAGGCCATCGGCGGCTATGCCTTCTGGACGATTACACTCGCCGTCACAAGTTTCCCGGACCTCGCCCGGATCCTCTCCGACCTCAAGCTGCTCCACACGGATCTAGGGAAAACGGCGTTACTTGTGTCCATAATCAACGACAACTTTGCGGGGATTCTTCTGGTGATAGCTTTGAGCATGTTCGGTCACAAGAAGATCACTGCCCTGTCCACGCTGCCGGGGATTTGCTGTGTGCTCTTCTTCTGGTTTGCAGTTCGACCGATGATCCGTTACGTGATTCAGTGGAGGGAATTGAGGGACGAGACGCCGGCGGAGGAGAGATACAATGACGGGCACATACATTTTATGCTAGCTCTGGTTCCTCTTTGTGGGTTTCTTACAGAGTTATGCGGGATTCATTCGATGGTGGGGGGTTTCCTGCTGGGCCTCATAATTCCCAGTGGAGAGCTCGGGACTAGAATCATGGAAAAGGTTGAAGATTTTGTGGTCGGGATTTTGCTTCCTCCCATTTTCTTGATCACTGGCATTCGAACTAATTTTATGCACATTTTCGAGTACGGCGACCCGTTGGTTGTGGTCATGGTCGTGGTTCTGGCTTGTCTTCTCAAGATCACGGCTGCTCTTCTGACCTCTGTTTTCTTCAGGACCCCATTCCGGCAAGCTCTGGCTCTTGGGGTTTTGATGAACACCAAAGGGGTTCTGGCCATTATCATCCTCAACGAGGGTCGGGGCTTGCAGTTTTTCAACCAGCAACAGTTCGCCGTAATGATGTTTTCCGTCTTGTTGATGACGGGTTGTGTCCGTCTTGTCGAGTACTTCAACGGTTCCTGGCGGCACGTGAGAGGCTTCTACCGGAGGAGCTTGGAGAAGGCGAAAGCCGACAGCAACCTTCGAATTCTGGCCTGTCTTCACTCTGCAAAAACCGTCAATGGAATTGTTAATCTCCTCCGAATATCGAACCCGACGATCAAGTCTCCTATCACCTTTTTTGCCGTCCATCTCGTGGAGCTCACCAGGGGCACCTCCACAATGCTCATCTTCCACGACAGGGCTAAGCCCACTGTGGCCGACACCGGCAACAACAACCTCACAAGAGAGAAGGCCTCGGCGGAGAACATCATTAGCTCCTTCGAGACACTCTCTAGAGAAAGCCAGGGCATCATCGTCAGCCCGCTCACCATTGTCTCCCCTTATGACACGATGCACGAGGACATCAGAGACTTTGCTTTCGACAAGATCGCTACTCTAATCATCTTGCCCTTCCACAAACAGTCGGGCAACGAAGCCGAATCCACCACCGATCTGATGAACTACCAGAAAGTTATCCAGAACGTCCTCGCCTCCGCACCCTGTTCCGTAGGAATTCTTGTCGATCGCGGCCTCGCCTCTTTCTCCGGCACGCTAATGACGGAGTCGAGTGACTCGGTCAACCAATGCAACATCGCGATGCTCTTCTTTGGCGGCAACGATGACCGGGAGGCTCTAGCTTACGCGAAGCGAATGTCTGGTTCTCGAGGAACGAAATTAACCGTTGTCAGATTCTTACTCGGGAAACAAGCAGTCCAGTCGATTCTCCAAAACATACCAAAGCAAGACGAGCAGACAGTCGCCGACGTCGAGCAGCAGATGCAGCTCGATTACGAGTGCATCAACGAGTTCAGATTCAAGACCATGTACAACCGATCGGTGACGTACTCGGAGAAACAGGTCCACGACACCGACCAGGTTCTGGAGTCGATTAGGTTAATCTACGATGAGTTTGATCTCTACATTGTGGGAAGAGAACAGAGACTGATTTCGCCATTGACCAAAGGGTTGTCGGACTGGAATGAATACCCGGAACTGGGTACGATCGGTGAGCTTTTAGTTTCGTCAGACTTTGGCTCCGATGCGTCAGTTCTTGTTGTACAACAGTGTCCTCCGCCAACAGGAACTTCCAGCAAAAGTCTTACAGCTTTTGTTAATCACCCAAAGAAGGACGAATATTCTGATGAGTGATATACTTCCATTATTTTTTTCTCCCTAACTTTTTCTAAAAAGTGACTTGTATTGACACAAACGATGCTTCATGTAAAATTTTTTTAGAGTGCCTCATTTTTTTTAAATAAAACTTAAATTTCTTATTTGAAAAAAATATTACCTGGATTCAAATTGATTATGCACAATTTTATTTCCAACTACAAAATGTCCTAATTCCTATCCTTAAATGTGGAGAAAATATCCAACCCTGGAGTGGCTTTTCCACCCTTTGGGACGCCTAACCTCACAATGTAACACTTTGTCCTTGTTACTATGGCCTATAAAAGTATCATTAAATGCTACTTTAGATATCTTTCAGATTCCAAACAAGTAAACATTTTTTTTTCTTTCCTTAAATACGTAGTACCTCCTAATTTTGTATTTTATAAAGATGCTTTGGATTACAAAACCAAATGAAACAAATACCTTCGAATTCGCCAAAAAAAAGATTAAATCATGAGCCGAGAATACTCTAACTCATTAACGTCGAAACCTCATAATTAACACGGAAAATGAAAAAAAAAAAAAAAAAACCCAATACGTTCAATAAGAGTTGTTTTTTGTTCTTATTTTTGCTCTGAAGGCATGAAGCCCAATACAATTGGAATCGGTTGTATTGAAGTATTTGGGCATAAAATTCTTGGTGCATTGGATATGAAGACCAATTTCATTGGGCTGGAGGGGACCAGACACACAGCCCAAAGGAATTTAATGACAGTAGCCCAAATACGTACCGCTACTACAACAGCAGCAACCAGCTTCTGCATAATCAGTACATGGTACTAATAATCTGTCTCTGCACTTCAGTGCAGTTCAAAATTAATGGAAAAAATACCAAATTCTTCACACATATTACATTTAATGGAAAAAATGTGTCTAAAAAATTATGAATTCAAAACTAAGTTATGATTAATTGAAGTATTTTGAAAATATTAAATGTTTCAAAGTTGTTACTTGTTGGAAACCAATTTACTAAATACAAAACAAAACAGCATAAGGCCAGCTTAGCAAAATTTGGAATATAAGCACAAACAGATGTCTTGATTATAAATCAAGAAAGTTCGAGAGCTTAGAAAAAGAAATAAAAAGTTCATGACATATTTTATGTTTGTTGGGACAACATGACAAAAAGGTGTAATTTCAAAATTTGAGGATTAAATAACAACCGGTATTACCATAGAGAACCTATTATGTAATTTAACGATTTTTTGGGCCAGAATCACAAATCCGTGTTCAGCTTGAAAAAGTGCTATGGCAGCGTAGATATTGTAAAACAACTTCCCATTAGCCTTACGGCTTTATTAGTTAATAAAAAAATAATTTAAATATTTTTCTTTATAGCATGCCAAAAAAATGTAAGTATTTAGCTCTAGCTCCACATGAAAATTTGATTAAAACAAAATGCAGCACTAAAAAAACCGGATACAGAACAAAAACAATGCCAGAGGAACAATTTGTTTCATGTTGATTTTCAAAACTAGGAGTAGAAACCTTCATAACGAATTATTCATTTATTCTCAGCTTATGCAACGGTATATAGGTGAATGAATCAAATTATTTTGAGAATTCACTGAACAACTCACTGAGAACAATTACGGCTAATTTGTTCTTTTATAAAATTTTAAGGACACCTTCGTGAGCAAAAGTATAAATAATCGAGATCAAAAAAGAAATTCAGGTTCCGTTAACTTCAGTTCAAATTATCAAAATTTTAGCCACAACAATATGGATGAACATACAAATTTATCTTCACAATAAGCTACTGCAAATGCATAAGTTTCATTCTCTTCAATAATTCTACGTGGTTTTTGCTATAACCTGATAATATCTAAAAGGGCAGGGTAAAAAAATTTAACTATCTGTGATGTAGGCGTGCAAATCTTTGGAAGTAGATTGAAGCAAAAATGTACTATAACAATAGATCATTAGCCACTTTGATACCGGGAATTGTACAAAAGCCAACTTAAACCCAACCTCACTAGACTCAAGCTCTGCTAAAAATGTTATTGATACAGCTTGAAGTAAAGGGCGGAAGGGCTTGTTTGGCGAAATTGTACTTTGGTGCTTGAAGTGGAACTTGTTGCCGTTTGAGAAACTGTGTAGTCTGCATATTTATCTTCATTTTGTAATATTACTATCTTAACAAACTATTCTCATGTTTTGGAGGCCTTGCAAGGAACTATGACACTTACAACTTCTCTATTCCCTCTAGTCAGGCAGATAGGTAATATGATGAAATCATTGGATCACTGCTTGTTGGTCATGGCACCTCATCGGTGTTGGTTAGACTAGCAACCTTAGTAAGCAAGAAACAACAGAAAACGCAATGCACTCTTTATTTCATCAGTTAAAGCCCTGTTTATAGGCTGAGTTCAGTAACGTAAACTAACAAACTTTGCTAGAAAGCAGGAAACAAGTTTCAGTAACTTAAGGCCTATAGACTCGGATATCAGCAACTACTCCTACTGTCTTCAATGCTGACTTGGACTCTATTCCTCCTTGTGCCACGCTGGATTACTCACATCAACACTCCCCCTTGATCCAATGTGGCCAATATTCAGCCTTTCCCGTAATCCAACAAATTTTGATAGTGGCAGAGCTTTAGTGAACATGTCTGCCATTTGGTCCTCAGTCTTGCAGAACTCAATCTTGATTTCTTCTTTGCTCACAAGTTCTCGAATGAAGTTATGCTTTACTTCAATATGCTTCGTTCTCCCATGTAGGATTGGATTTTTGGACATTGCTATTGCTGAAAGGTTGTCACAAAACACCACAGTTGCCTTGTGTTGCTTCTGGCCCAGATCATTTAACAATCTTCTCAGCCAGACACTTTGACACGCAGCTATATTGGCAGCAACATATTCTGCTTCGGTTGAAGAGAGTGCAACTGTGCTTTGCTTCTTGGATAGCCATGAGATAGGTCCTGAACCAAGGTTGAAGCAGTTGCCACTAGTACTTTTCCTGTCTTCTTGACTGCCAGCCCAGTCACTGTCCGAATAGCCTTGTAGATTAAGGTCTGCATCCCTTAGATACCAGATGCCATAGTTCTTTGTTCCAGCAATGTATCTCAATATCCTTTTAGCTGTCCCATAGTGATGCCTTGTAGGATTCTGCATGTATCTTGATATCATGCTTACAGCAAACATGATATCTGGTCTAGTATGTGACAAAAACAGCAGCTTTCCCACCAGGCTTCTGAATTTCTTTGCGTCTGCCATTTTACTCCCATCTTGGGTAGTGAGTTTTTCACTTGCATTCATTGGGGTTGTTACTGCCTTGCATTCATCCATATTAAACTGCTTCAAGAGATCACCAGCATATTTTCCTTGCGACAGAAAAATACCTTCTTCAGTGTGCTGGACTTCCAAGCCGAGAAAGTATTTGAGCTCCCCCATATCAGTCATTTCGAATACTGCCATCATTGCTTTTTTGAAGTCTATGATAAGCTGAGATGAAGATCCTGTATAGATCATATCATCCACATACAAACTTACCATAACTACTTGACCTTCTCTTCCTTGTTTGACATACAAGGTAGGCTCATTTGGACTTCTCTGAAATCCATGAGTTTGGAAAAACTCATTAATTTTGCTGTACCAAGCTCTGGGCGCTTGCTTCAGTCCATATAGTGCCTTTTTGAGCTTGTAGACTTTCTCACCTTCTTCTAACTTCTCGAATCCTTGAGGCTGTTGAACATAAACTTCTTCCTTCAAGTCTCCATTCAGAAATGCAGACTTGACATCAAACTGATAAACCTTCCACTGATAGCTGGCTGCAACAGCAAGAATCATTCTCACTGTCTCGAATCTGGCAACAGGTGAGAATGTTTCCTGGAAGTCAATTCCTTGTTCCTGTGTAAATCCTCTTGCTACAAGCCTAGCCTTGTATTTTTGTACTGATCCATCAGAATGATATTTAATCTTGAAAATCCACTTGAGACTTACTGCCTTTTTTCCTGGAGGCATCTTGGTCAACTCCCATGTTCCATTCTTTTCGATAGCATCCATTTCAGCCTCCATAGCTTCTTTCCAGACTTCATTATTTAAGGCAGCGTAAGCATCTGTTGGTTCTTCTGTGAAAAGTGCATAAGTTGAAGAGTAGATGTCACCCAGGGATTTAGTCTTCATTCTGCTGCTCTCAGGAGATGAGTCTTCAGAGGACGTTGAGTTTGATGTCTCAAAAGGAGTCACTTCTCCAGGTGTGGCTGGAATTTGCTCATCAATTGCTTGAACTGGTTCTTCTTCCAAACTCATACTTGTGGCCCTTTTTTTGTGTTGTTCCATCCCAGCTTAAGTTCTCATCAAACTTAACATCCCTGCTAATTACAATGTTTTTTGTTTCTGGATCAAACAGCCTATAAGCTTTTGAGTTAAGACTGTAACCCACAAAGATATATTTTCTGGATTTGTCATCTAACTTTGTTCTACCAGCAGGAACTAGAGCATAACATACACATCCAAAAACTCTTAAATGAGTTACTGAAGGTTTTGAGTCATACCATGCCTCATAGGGTGTTTGATTCCACACAGCTTTTGTAGGAGACATGTTGAGGAGATAAACTGCCACAGCAACAGCTTCTGCCCAAAAATCATTTGAGAGTCCTTTAGTCTTAATCATGGTTCTTGCCATTTCTACCACTGTTCTATTCTTTCTTTCCACAATTCCGTTTTGCTCTGGTGTGTAGGGCGCTGTGAGTTCCCTTTTAATGCCTTGTTCTTCACAAAAGCTGTCAAACTCTCTTGAACAGAATTCTCCCCCTCTATCTGTCCTTAACACCTTCAGACTTTGGTTACACTGCTTTTCGACCAAAGGTTTGAACTTCTGGAAGTGTTCAAACACTTCAGACTTATGTGTGAGGAAATAAACCCAACACATTCTTGAGAATTCATCAATGAAGAGTAAAAAGTATCTGCTACCAGCATGTGATTCAGTCTTCATTGGTCCACATAAGTCCGCATGGACTAATCCAAGCTTCTGGTCTGCTCTTTTTGCTTTACCTTTAGGGAAAGGCTTTCGCGTCTGCTTTCCCAATGCACATCCTTCACAAATTGTGTCAAGTTCCTTAACAGTAGGCAATCCAGTCACCATTTCTTTGTTGGCTAACAACTGCAACCCTTGAATATGAAGGTGTCCATATCGTAGATGCCATCTTTCTGCTAAGTTTTCTTTGTTCTCAGCCATGAAGCACTGATTGTTTGTTCCAAACTTGACAGGAAACATCCTGTTGTCAGTCATGTTGGCCTCCAACACTTTTTCGCCTACAGCTGTCTTGATACAGCAGGATCCTTTCTCAAATATCACTGAATATCCATTAGATATTAGTTGTCCTACACTAATAAGATTGTGTGCAAGACCAGGAGCATATTGTACATCTTTAATCATTTTCTCCTTTCCATCAAACTGAATTAAAACAGTACCTTTACCCTGTATCTGGACTTGTTTGTCATTGCCCAACCTGACTTGAGCCTTGTAAGTTTCATCCAACTCCTTGAACTTTTCCTTTACTCCTGTCAGGTGGCTTGAACATCCACTGTCCACGTACCATACATCTTGAGACTTCAAGTTTGCTTTTTCACTTGTCATAAACAAGTAATCTTCAGAGTCTTCTTCTTCTTGAGCAAATTTGGCCTGCTCCTCTTTGTTCCAACATACTTCTTCTCGATGCCCAAATTTTCTGCAGAAAGTACATTGGACTGGTCTAGTCCTGCCACGGCCTCTTCCTCTAAAATTTGCTCTTCCTCTACCTCTGAATTGAGAAGTCTTGCTTTTCTCCTCCTGAACTTCAAAGGCCTGCTCTTCATCTTTAGAGGCTGACCTATTCATCCGGGCCTCATGAGTTTGTAGAGACCCCATCAACTCATCAACCGAGAGTGTTGAAAGGTCCTTGGATTCTTCAATGGCTGCTACCACATGATCGAACTTGGGAATCAAACTTCTCAGGATCTTGCTAACCACTGTCTCATCTTTAACCTGGTCACCATATGTTCTCATTTGATTGACAATTGTGGAGATCCTTCCCATATAGTCTTGCACAGATTCTCTATTGCTCATGAGGGCAGTTTCGAAATCCCTTCGCAGCAGCTGTAGCTTTACAATGATGACCTTAGCCGAACCCTGGAATTCAGTCTTTAGAGTTGTCCATGCTTGCTTTGCTGTGGTTGCCCCAACAATTCTTGAAAAAATTGATTCGTCTACTGCTTGTTGAATGAGAAAGAGTGCCTTGGCTTCTTTCTTCATTGTTTCTCTTGTAACTTCATCCTGTGAGGTGCCTTCATTGACACCTTGATCAACGAGATCCCACAAATCTTGGGATCTAAACAGAGTTTTCATCTTTATACTCCAATATTCATAGGAGTCTCCTTTGAACAGAGGAATTTGAGGTTGAGACACATTTACTAACGTGTTTGCAGCACTGCCGTTCACCATTGTAGTTGCTCAGTAACAGGGTTTGCCAAAAGGTTGCAACCTGGCTCTGATACCACAATGTTGGTTAGACTAGCAACCTTAGTAAGCAAGAAACAACAGAGAACGCAATGCACTCTTTATGTCATCAGTAACAGCCCTGTTTATAGGCTGAGTTCAGTAACGTAAACTAACAAACTTTGCTAGAAAGCAGGAAACAAGTTTCAGTAACTTAAGGCCTATAGACTCGGATATCAGCAACTACTCCTACTGTCTTCAATGCTGACTTGGACTCTATTCCTCCTTGTGCCACGCTGGATTACTCACATCAACAATCGGCATGTGGCTTAGGCGCATGATGCAGCTTCCTCTTTGATCGCATCTTTCCCCCATTAACTCTTTACCTCTTTGCCTCTTCTTTCATTCTGAGCACCCAAAAAAACAAAAGATATAGCCTGAGCCCTATTTCAAATTGTTGAGCATGCATAATTAACACTCAAAAAGCTCAGCAAACTTGCCGAAATCATAATTAATGTTCAATATGTTCCATGATTTTTTATTAGTATGTGGACTGAATACCAATAGGTTTGAGCTTAACTCATAAATGTCAAATTTATTTTCTGGCTCAAGCTTTATAATTAAAACTCAACTTAGTAAACATCAAACCAGGTTGAGGATGCCCTAGTACGTAGCTTCGTACTGGATGCAACTGCCTGGAATAAAAAGTGATTTTTGCATTAATTGTAGTTTAATTCACTATTTCGGGTATCTCATAGGTGATATGAGAGGCTAAGGAAATATGATAAACTAATTCAATTCAAAGGAACAACGAAGAAGACAAGCGAATGTCAGTGAAAAATTGGATTCATCCACCACACATACATACACATTATTTATAGCCTTTACTCAGTTTGCCCAAATGATATTTACTTCCTATGATAATTCCTTTGACTAAAGTGAAATCAAACAATATTGGAAATACAAATGTTCATACACAAAAATCCAGTGTTTCTCACTACTCCCTCTTTAAGTTGGAGACGAGGATCTGAAATGGCCAACTTGTGAAGGAGAAATTAACTGTCGCCTATTAAGACCTTTCATAAATAAATTAGCCAATTGTAAAATGTGATGGATAGTATCACGGTAGAAGCTCTCCAAATAATACTTTCTCATGAATAAAGTGATAGTCCACCTCAATATACTTGGTTACCTCATGGAAAACAAAGTTTTTTTTATATATGTAATGCAACATGATTGGCGCAAAAAAGACTAGTAGCTGCTATTTGCACGGTGAATAACTCATTAAATGACCTTTTGCAACCAAATTAGTTTGCTAGTTTTCATTGTCATTACTTTATATTCCACTTCTGCCATAATATTCATTGGAGCTCAAATTTTGCTTCTCTTAGTAGTCTTCTCCAATTGTAGAATACAACTTGTATAGTCTTGGAAAACATAAAAAACAAAAAGGCTCAAACTACAAAAATATAAGAGATACGAGTACAACATTGGAAATAATGACATTTTTTAGTTTGTTTTCATCTTACATCTAATGAAAGAAATCTCAGGCTTTCTGGACATTCTTTGCCAAGGTTTGCAGCAAAAGTCTCAAGACATCATATGTGTAATGGACTTTGTGCACTTAATAAGAAAGCTCATAGAAACCTTAGGAGATAACAAATAAGATTAATTTCTTAGTGATGTTGTTGATTTTTGGAAGAATCATGACCTTAATACTCTTGATGTCAATACTCATTATTTTGAAGGCATAAGTAGCAGATAACATGATCATATTGATAATGACCATTACTACTATTTTGATACATTCTAAAAATACAGATTTTGAGCTATAAGAACTTGTCCAAGTTTAATGAGAGAGCCGTTGAGTTTTAAAAACTCAGCTCTACTCTAAGCCCAAGAGATGATTATAAATCCTTTTATTTATATGGTATTTGCAAATTTGTGAAGAAATATTATCCTCTTTGATTTTAGGGAGCAAAAGATATATGTTTTGGAGTTTTAAGCAGTTTCGAGTTGATATGCTAAATAATTCATACATGAGGAAGTTGTCGCCTATTATTGAACTATGTCAATGCTAAGCAAAACAAGCAAAGCAAACTAATATGATATTTGTCGATAGAGTAACTTGACTTATCTTGACTCTTCCAATATCTACCACAAGTATTAAACATCCATTTTTAGCAAAAAAAATTGTGAACAATGGATGCTGTGATAGAACGGACAAGAAATTTCTTGGTTATAGTCTAGTTTTGTATATATATAAAAAATGACATTACCAAGGTTTTAATTTAGATTCAGTATTGTATGATTTTGCTGATGTAAAAGAGTGTTGAGCGCAATTAAAGCTTTCTAAATAAACAAATGTATCTAGGTTTTTCTAGGTTTAATTTCATTTATTTATTTTGTTGGATTTGTTCCATTCATGGCTTACATTTATTTGATTTTGATGATAACAAAACATGGTTGTTTTATGTGTTTCAAAGCTTTACCTAAAGATTTATACATTGCTCTTTTATTGATAAAGTTTTGATCTTTGGAAGGAAAATTATTTCATAAGTATATTTGAAGTATTTATGTTGATTCAAGCATTGCTTGTGAAGGAAGAAATCATTTTGGAGAAAAATTTATTGAAGTTTGAAAGTTTGAAAGTAAGAAAATCCTGGAATTACGTTTTCAACAGAGTGAAATGTTTTCAACCGAGTGAAACTGGAGTCAGTTTTCAAACCCGAGAGAATTTTATCTCTGGACAAAAAAATCATTCGAGTGAAATGTTTTCAACCGAGTGAAACTGGAGTCAGTTTTCGAATCCGATGGAATTTTATTTCTGCACAAAAAAATCATTCGAGTGAAATTTTTTCAACCGGGTGAAACTGGACTCAGTTTTCGCACCCGAGAGCATTTTATTTCTGGACAAAAAAATCATTCGAATGAAAAATTTTCAACTGGGTGAAACTTGGATTCTAGACCTGCACGCAAGTTTCCGGTTCGAAAAATCTTTGAAAAATAATTATAAATTTATGCCACATCAAATTCCACGTATATAAAGTGCTAACAACTCATTAATTACAAATATAACCGTTAGAGGTCAAGCCTTGACTTTCGTTATCAGACAGAATTTTCAACCGAGTGAAACTGGGCGACAGACGCAAAAACCTGTCAAACTTGATAGCAACGGTCACCTGCTTTCTTGGAGACATTTCTGACCTTCCCAACGGTTCTTCAACGTCTCTTTGGCCCCCAAATGAATATAAATACATGGAGAAACACTTTGGAGATTACTCTTGGCCATAAGATCAAAGATTCATCATCAAATCCAAGAGAAAAGAGCTTATCTTGAAAAATTCATTATTGTAGTTGTGCTTTCACTTGTATATCTAGCTTGAGTGCTATTGTGTGAGCTTGTAAGATTGTAAACATTTCAAGTCTTAGAATATCTTGAGTGTAGAGTGATTTCTAGTGAGCCTTGAAGAAAACTAGGGAGTGGTTTCTAGTGAGCCTTGGAGAAAACTAGAGATTGGTTGGGTGTGAACCTTGAAGAAAACACCATTGGAATTTTGATCAAGACATAGTGGAGGAAATCTCAAGTGAGCAAGCTTGAGAAGAGGACGTAGACTCCGGTTGGTGGAGTTGAACCTCTATAAATCCCGGTGCACTCTTTTCCTTATCCTCATTTATTTATTTGCTTTATTTGAGCTTAACATTGCTTGGTTGTTCTTGATCTTTGGTTGAGTGAATTTAGTTGTAAATTTTGATTTTGTTAAAGTTTTTAAAACAACCAATTCACCCCTCTCTCTTGGTTGCGCTTGGGCCAACATATTTAATTATCCTTTAATTAAGAATAATTTGTATTTTTTTGGATGGTCCACTTTTATTGTTATGGCCCCTCATAAGTGAAATCCTGACTACCTCCTAAATTGGACTGACATGGTAACTATATATTTTTTTTCAATTGGCAACGAAAATTTATTAAAAAGGAGAGCAAAGTACAAGCTTCATCTTAAAGGAGATGATGTAGGGACAAGCACCTTACCTCAAGACTTTGACCTCCACAAAGAAATCCACAAACTCAAGCCCCCTAAAAATAAAACATTGATCGGCCCTCAATAGCTCCCCCTTTGCAATCTTTGATTTCCTTACTAGAATCTCCCTTCCTATTGTCGTAATTTATACTCTTCTCCAACCATTTTAGTTCTCAACGTACAATATCTCCTTTTCTCTGCACAATTTGCCTACTTTGTAATGAACCCTTTAACGTCTCTCTTTTCTTATCAATCTCCTTAACAAATTTTATTACTCAGTCTCTAAACTCCTAGGTTAACCTAGCCAATTTATACACTGTTTTCAAAAATCTACCAACCCAAGCAGATGAAGAAGCTCACAAAGTTTCTTCACCATTACCTACGTAAATGCCCTCACCAGATGAATCACATTTAAAGGAGTTACTTCAATCCTAACTTCTAAGCAATGTTATTGTTTTTTTTCATATTCCCTACTCCGACATCAGATTCGGATATGAGACGCCGCCGGTTTATGCCGATTTTCTAATGATCCATAAACAACAGGTTGTAAACCTGACCCGAAACCCATTTGAAGTTCCAAAGAAGCTTTCGTTTAACTGGCAAGCCTAATTTACGTGAGTATTATATGAGTGTAAAAATATACGCGTTTGTGCAAAAAATAGAGAGAGAGAGAGGGAAAGAGAAGAGCAAATGCCCTCTAGGAATCTTAATGATCGTCACTATCATTGGTTTTGTAATTGACAAATGTTCCGTCAAGGCCCTGATTTCCTTCCGTGCCTCCCTTCCGATTGGTATCAGATTGCTGCAAAACTAGAATGGACGACTCCTCTGCAAAATCCGACGCCAACAAGCCCTCTCCGATCGGCCCCAATTCCGGGTGATCGCCCCACTCCGACATCCCTAACGTCAGCGGCGATTTGGTCCTTCGCCCTCTTCCCACCACGTACAAATCAAACCCGGTCAGCCCCGACCGAATCGTCATGAAAATTTCGTCGCCCCTGTTCACTTGTTTTTCTGTGTAAGTTATCGATTTATCGTACATGGTCCTGAACCGGAACTCGTTGATGTAATCTTCGTCTTGTTGCTTCTCGTTTTCCCACTCCATCAACGCCGTCAAGATATTCTCGCTTCCCTCCGGAAGACAATCTTCGAGATCCTTTCCTGAGATGAACCTGAGCACGGTGACGCTCACGCCGGGAGCTTTCAACGCCCTCCATGCGTAAGCCAATGCCTCGCGGTAGTCTGGACCGCCGATGAAGAAAACGGCAATCCTGAAATTGCTTTCGTCGTCCGACGAGTGCGGCGAGCTGCGGTCGATGATTATTCCGACAGAACATGGGGAGATGGCCAAGAGGTTTTGCGTGATGGCTTGCTGGTGCTGGTTTTCCTCCGTCTGCCCGACTTCAAACGGGAGCAATATCAACGCCACGGACTTGTCCAAGGCAAAGTTAGAGATGTCCTCGTGCATGGTCTGGTAAGCGGACACCGCCGTCAGCGGCTGGATGTACACGGAGACGATGTCTCTGGCGAAGGAGTTGAACGCGTTGATGATATTATCCGCTTCGGCTTTCTCACGGGTGACGTGGCCGGAGCTGGACCCTGGAGAAGAGGAGAAGGAACGGGAATGCTTGCTGTCGTTGTGGAAAATGAGCATGGCGGAGGAGAGGCCAGTGAGCTCCACTAGGTGGACGGCAAAGACAGTGACGGGTGACCTGATGGAGGCGTAGAAATGCTGGAGAAGATTGGTCATCCCGGAGACGTTCTTGGCGGAATGGACGCAAGCAAGGATTCGAAAATCGGAGTCCACTAATTTGCTACTTTCCAAGCTCTTGAAGCTAAGAGGGTTCCCGCGAACAAACGGCTGGTGGAAAAGACTCACAATTGGGCCTACCAAAGCCGTCATCACCAACATAGCCAACATTACTACAGCAAAGATTTGCTGGTCAAATGCCTGCCCAAGTACAAAAAACACATGATTACTAAAACGTCATTCTAGAGGCCAGAGTTTTGAAGTTGTTACTTGAGGTTTAAGGCACAGGAACAAACCATCAAATCACGAGCTTCCATGAGGACGATGAGGGCCAAAACCCCTTTACTGTTCAAGAGGACCCCAAGAATAAAACCGTCACGAATTGATTCCTTAAGGAAGACAGAGACCAGAAGAGTGCTCATGATTTTGAGACAGCAAGCCAGAAATATAATTAGAGATACCAAAACGGGTAATCCGTAGACATACAAGTACTGCAGATTTGTCCTCAATCCAATGGTCAAGAACAGCGGAGGCAACAAAATCTCCCTCACGAACTCCTCCACTTTTCCCATGATCTTCGTCCCGAGCTCTCCACTGGGCATGCTTAGTCCCAACAAGAAAGCCCCCAGCATCGGGTGTGCCCCAACCATTTCCGTGATGATCCCACAAAGCAGAACCCCGGCCAGGATCGAAAACACGTGACCGTCGCTGTACCGCTCCGCCGCCGTGCCCTTGTTCTCAGTCCGGAGGATCACCCAGGCAAGAAACGGGCGGACGGCCATCCAGAAGATCACAATATACGCCATGGTTGGAAGCATGGCCAGCAGATTGTTCTGGCCGTTGATTGTGGACACAACTCCAACGAGAAGGACCATAGCGATTATATCCTTCGCCAGAGCCGTCGTCAACGCCGTCTTGCCCAGATCGGTATGCAGGAGCTTCAAGTCGGAGAGGGTCCGGGCCAAGTCGGCGAAGCTTGTGACGGTAAGGGACAATGACCAAAAGATGGCTCCTTTGGCAGAGTATTGGTCCTCGACATCTGCGAGGAAGGAATATAAGCCGGCACCGGCAACCAATGGAACCACGATTCCGGCGACGGTGAGGGCGAAAGCCGTCCGGCTGATGTTCCGAAGCGGCGTCGGATCCATTTCTAAGCCCGAAACAAACATGTAATAAGTGAGGCCTAGGCTTGACAGTGTCTCCAACACAATTGCACCCTCGAATGGAGTTAATCTGTCTTTTATTTTCATTGCCTCTCTCACACCATCAAATGTTGGCCCCAACAGAATTCCAGCCTTCCAAAAACAAAATTCTAATTATCTGTCAGATATAATGACATAAAAATAAAAACATAAAAATCAACCCACATTAAGATTTTGTGCGTACGAGGACTTCGCAGACGAAGCGAGGTTGGCGAGCAGGTTTGAGGAGGAAGATGAGGATTTTGGAGAGGAGAATGACGACGGAGAGTTGAAGAATAAAGGTGGGCGTAACGGTGCTGACAGGATCGATTCTGGTCCAGATGTTATGCGACACCGTTTCTGGCGTCTTGTAGCATACCAGAAGTTGCTCCTCCGTCGAGTTCACGATCGTGTACCGCCCCACCGTGACATTTGCAGCCGCTCGGCTTCCCATTTTACCTGCCACCACCTGGTTTCCGGTTCTCGCTTTCCCGCAACATTGATTCCCAATGTTTCATCTGCTTTTTTTCCAAACTTATTGTTCATTCTGTTATTTCTCTTTTCGTTCTTCTTTTTCTTGGGTATGTCTTATCTAATTTTAATCCTCTTCTCTTTTCTTAGTCATTCTACTTTATTTTGTTTTTTCGGTTAATTTTTTTTTCTTAGTGTACCAAGATGGGAGCATTTTGGAACTAATTAACTTACTTTGCTCTAGAAGACTAACACAAGTATAATATGACCTGACTAGGCAAGGATCAAATATTGACTTGTAGCCGAGGAACTTTTCCTTTTAACTAACTAGTACCTTACACGTTCAGATTAAATATTTGAAATATATAAAAATTTTGATTAAAGAAATGGAAAAAAAATAACTTTGTAAATTGAATAGATACTATTAATATTAGAAATTTATAATAACTAGTACCTTACATATTCAGTTTAAATATTAACTGTGCTCTATTCCTCACTTTGTGCATAGCTCCTCTATTGAGTATGGTGTGAGAGCCTGACAAAAGTACCCATTTTTTATATACTTATACTTCCAGCTGCTTGCTGGTTCCAGTAATAAAAGTATTTTGCTTTGCCAATAAAAAACTAAGTAAATAAAAGTTCCCCGACCCTATGTTTCTTGTTGGTTATAATTATTTTATTCCAAATTTTGTGAAGTGGTTGCAATTTTAATCTTATATAAACCATTATAATTTTATTCCAAATGGTGAATACTAAAGTAATACTTTAATATAATTTTGAATAAAAAAAAGAGTGAATTGCTATAAGAATGAAAATATGTATTATAGTAGAGGGATGACCATATAGAAAAATTCTAAAACTATGGGAAATGTCAAAAAGTTATTACTTCTATAGTAAACAGCTAATTCCAGGAATCAACAATAAAAGTTCCCAGACACTATGTTCATTGTTGGTAATAATTCTGTTCCAAATTCTGTAAAGTAGTTGCAATTTTATTCTTAATATAAACAATAAGAAAGTGCTAATGCTTATAAGAAATATTTTTCATTTTTATTCATGCGTTCTAGAATGAAAAACATTGAAAATAAAAATAATGCTTTAATATAATTTTTGAATAAAAAAGAAGTTAATTATTAAGAATAAAAATATGTGTTCTAGCACTGGAGGGGATGACCATGTGGGGAAAATATTAATCCTTAAATTTTCAGCATTCTAAAACTATGGGAAATGTCAACAAATTGCTGCTAAAAGTATCATTTATCGTAGTATGCGCAGATTGCTTATGAACCAATAATATTTTTCTTTAATTATTCAAATTGACTTTAGTATAATGACACTCTTTTTTATTTTTTAATAATAATTTCCCCAATCATCCTTGAATTATATGATTTCTCTCAGATATAGAATTTGAGATAAATAAACAATGATAAGGCTATAATATGCTGAGGTGAACTATTAGAAATTTCATGTATGCTTTTTAAGGTATCACGATTATAGAAAAGTCTATTTTTCCTAAATTAAAAAACACAAAAACTTAGTATAAAATTTATCATATATATAAGTGATTCAAATAAATTAGTAATTATTAGTATATAATCACTAGTGATTATTAGTATATATTCATCTAAGTTGAAAAAAAATTAAATTTATAAAAATTCTATATTAAAATATATTTTTAATAGTAATACAAACTTAAGCCATATTTGCTAAAATTAACTAAGTTTAGAAGTCAATGTAAGTTTAGAGGTGAAACTAGTTATTTTCCTGAAAACTTAAGAATAAATGCATCTCATTTTGCATTTTTTCATCCCTTATTAATATTTATAGTGTTTTAATGCTACTAATCTCTAATTAAACAGCTAATGGCACATTTAAGTTTCACTAAAAGAGCAAAATAACGTCAAAAAATTATCAACATTTGACGACTTTGCGCTTTTTATTATATACAAATATAGATTAGATACAGATATAATTACTCTAAAATATATTTTGTGATAAAAGAAAATAACTAAAAGATAACCTGAAGGCTAGCCCAACTGGTAAAATTTATGTTTAGCCAAAACCAAAAGCTATACACGCACCTTTTACGTTTATGGTGTCTTTTTATAGACATTTATGGTGCTTTAATGTTACTAAAAATTTGGGTAAATGTATTCAATTTGGATCTTGATTATAGAATAAATAAATTTATCATTTAATAGTAAAATTGTTAAGTCACTTTGCGTACCTTAAAAATTTTTGCACTCTTAAAAGTAAAGAAATTGATAAAATTCTGTATTTAAGGTCATGTTACATAGTAATATAAAGTTTGAAGCAATGTTTGTCGCAAAACTTCAACTTTAGTGACGATTCATAGATTTTTACTATAAACAGATTCACATTTTTTTAATGAAATTCACAGATTCTTCTTTTTGTATGAAAGTTCTTTTCCATTAACTATAGGTCATTCAATATTTACAAACAAGATATAAATGCTAAATTCTACAAAGACAATAGGCTCAACTTATGTCGTTCATAGCATCTCTACAATAACATATTACATAGAAAAACTGTAGAAAATACACCGATATACTTAATATTCAAACCTATAAACTGACAAAAAAAACACTCAAAACTAAGGGACACAAACCTAGTATAATACTTTGACTAGAAAAGCTAACTCTTGATCCACTATGAGAGAGTAGATCGCCCAACCTTATCGAGTGAAACTCTTGGATGCCGCCCCTTCAATCTGCAACTCCATGGTCTCGTCTGTTAGGAAGAAGAAAACTAGATTTGATAAAAGCAAACAAAAAACTTCACAGATGATGTTGATTACTTGAAAAAATAACATAAAATTTGGGAAAGATGGCCAAATTTGGTTGAAAAACCAGCCTGATTCAGCCAATTAAGCCAGGATTTGAGGGACTTTTTTATAAATAAGGTCCAAAACTTTTTTTTCAAAAAATAAAGCTTAAGTGCTACCATATTTTTTTTCCTTATCTTGTGTATAATGTTTTAAATAGGAAATGAAAATTTGGGTCTTATTAAAATAGTAAACTAACATAGAACTTAATGATAAAAGAGCTAAACAACTTTTGACACTTTCATTTGTTTATAATATGCCATGTGTCTTATCAGTGTTAAAAAGAATCTTGTGTTACAAAATTAACTTTTTCCTAAGTAAAATTATACAAGAATTTGATGTCACTACTAGAAAATTATACTTTAGCGACGGCTAAATTAGTGATAGCTAAAAATCATTGCTAACTAGCAACAACAAACAATTGCTAGAAGTCTTGCCATATTTTAATGAATGCTAGTCATCGCTAAGTTATTAGTGACAATTAACGGTAGTTATATTAGCAATGACTAGTCGTCACTAAGTTTAGCAACTACGTATTTTCGCTAACTAGCATAGGCTAGTGACAGCTGACTGTCACTAAGTTATTATCAAAGGTAACAACAACTTACCTTCATTAACTGGCAATGTACTAGCGACAGCTAATTGTCACTAACTTATGACCAAACATAGCAATGACCTACCCTCACTAACTTGCTATAAGGTAACAACGACTAGCAATCACTAAGTTATAATCATATGTAATGACACTTTTCCCTCACTAACTTAGTGATGGCCAGTGTTAATGATGAATAGTCCTTGCTAATCTAGCTAGATATAGTGACTCCTTGCCTTCACTAGTTGGTTACAGTCTAGCTACATATGCAGAGTTTTTTCTTTCATTTTTCTTTTTGTTTGATTCATTAATGATTAATTCCAACTCTTAGGATTTATTTTCCAATCGAGATATATGGATCAATGTGTGTATTGTGTTTAGCAAAAATATATAAATTATAATTTGGGATAAAATTTTGTTTATGAAAAAGTAATAAAAATTTTGTTTATGAAAAAGTAATTCATTTTAGTTATTTTCTAGAAAAAAAAAACAGAAACGTGGGAATTTTTTGAATTTTAACTGATTTTTTTGCTTGACCTTACAAATATTATTTTTTTTATTAGTATTAGTCATTTGCATATTGGGCACCTTAAGTAGTTCATGATGAATTTCATACTGCTTTTATTAAAAAAAATAAATGACCAAATTAGGTGTTTTAGCAACAACTAATCATCACTAAGTCATGGCCAAATGTAGTGACGACAACTGACCATAGGCTAGCAATAGCAAGCTGTCACTAGTTCAAAAACTTTTAAACACCTCTAGCCTCCACTAAGCTGCTAAAAAATTTTAAACACCCCTCTTCGAACTTCCATCCCTTACGATCCTAAGATAAACAGGGAAATTGACCACTTTTTGAACATTTTCTTCACCTAAACCCTAAGCTTACTTGAAATCTTCCATGAAATCAGGGTTCAAAAGCTCAACAACTTTCTTCTTCATCTTCTAATATGTCGACCACAACCTCAAATAGGTGAAATAATCCTCTAACCCCATGGTCATCTCGTTACTAAACTCCACTGGACCTGGCCCCTCTATGCCTTCCACCATTTCAAATGGAAATTTCAGGCTCTCATTATTGTCCTTGACCATCCACCTCTCTAGATCCTAATACGGGGTTACTGTAAAATTGTAGCAATACCTCATTCAATGTGGTGTTGATTTCCAGTAGCGTGTAGCACCGGGCGGCAGCCACCATGACCAAATCAAGGCTTGATTCCCCATTTACTTTCTACTCGAGCTCCTCTATCGACATCGCCAGTGACATGCACTCATAGATATATTGAAGAGCTTTGTAGCAAATTGGATCTAAGAAAGGCCCGTAACTATAAAGGGGTTGGTATCACACGGTACAAATTATTGAAATTTAGTTCACAAGAGAGATTACTGAATTCCATAAATGTGCTAAGATTTTCATGTTTTGCAATTAGTTACACCATATGTTAGTGTAGTCACACTATATGTATGTTAGTATTGTCACATTAACTTACATCATTGCTTCTAACATTAATTAGAGGTAGTTAAGTGGTTAAGATGATGTGGCACATATATGTGATATGTCATCACATTGAAACTAATAGAAAGTTGGCATATGGTGATTGTGTGACGTGTATATGTATACCTTAACACATGGAATAATTGTTTAATAACCACCTTCATAACTACTCACATTATGAAGGGATATGATCTTTAGATGAAATGATATATTTATCCCAACATATATGACCATTGGAGAGGTAATTATACACTATAACTATCCTAATTAGTGAAATAACATGAATTTTAGAGAAGAGTCATGTTTTAGGTGAATTTAACAACATTTAAAAAGTGGTTATGGCCTTGAAAGGAGACACAACCCTTAAAAGAGTTATAAGTTTATGGCCGAACTAACACATCTTTCCTAAGGGTAGTTATTACCTTATTTTTAGGGAAAAAGTTATGGCTGAATAAAGGCACCTATTGACGAAGTAGTGTAACCTTTTATAAAGCATTTTGACTCTGTTATGAAAGGTTATAAAACTCTATAAGTGTTAATTCATCCCCTATAAATAGAGAGTAGTAGAATTGTGCATATATAGGTAACAAACACAACTTTTAAGGGCTCTACTTATTTTATTTCACCGCACACACTTCTTTATCACAAAAAAATAAAATTCTAGTCAAATATTGGGTGTGAACCAGCATATTTAACTACTTGTATTTCCAAGTTAATTAAATATCTGATCTTAAGTGTTCATAATAAGTCATGTCTTCCGCAATATGTTCAAAGAGATGTCTTTTATCAAGGAGACTATCACTCGGTTTTTCAATAATAATTAAGTATGTCTTAATTTTCATATATATTTTATATCCTAAAAATTAAAGTGCTCATTAGTTATGCACTTAAATTCCTTCATTGGTATAAAAACCAACAAGTACAATATGCATGCTCCCTTAGATAGCCTCAGGTTGTTTGAAAAAATTTTTATGTAATACCAATATGGTCAACCTTAATTCTAATCTATGTACTAGGATTTAGTTTTGGTTAGTAAATCTAAAATCTATATGCATGTTTAAACTTTCTATGTACATTAAGTTAACCAAAACTTATGATGATGAACATATATATTATTTTGGTGTATTCGGTCTTATGTGTATGCAATTTGTGCATCTTTTATTAGCTTTGTGTTCTTAAAAGTTTTTTTGGGCATACTGATAGGTCGAATTGCTTATATATTTTTTGTTCGATTGTATTATTGACTTTATGTCAATAATAACTATTTAAATGTATATGGTTCATTATGGCAAAATTTGTATCCATATGGTTCATTATGGTAACAAACATTAGATTTGGATGTAAGCATACATCTAGTGGATGATAAGCTCAACTTTCCCCAAAATGGTAACAAAGTTTACATGAAATTCATATAATGTTTTCATGACCTTTGGCCTTGAACTCACAAAATAATCTAAGAACTATATAGTATAATATGTTTCAAGACTAACGTCTTAAAGTACTTTATATGCAATCTTAAACTTTGTTTGAGATAATGCAGAAATAGCCATTTTGTTCTTGGGTCATACTTCAAGATTAACTTATAGCTGTTACTCATAACCCCTTGAGCATTTCTTTTAAAATAAAAGAGTTTGGATTAGTTCCTCATTTAAGTTTAACATGTATCATGAGTTGTACATGATCAAATGTTAGCCAAGTTGATCAGGATAATTAGTTCAAATATTCATTCTAAATCTATCCTAATAACCATAATATTTTACAATATATGCCATATTATATCATTCAGATGTAATGAGACAAAGACAAATGTTATTAAGTTAACATTACTGCACAAAAATATTATGAAGCTTAGAGATGAATACACATCTACATTTAGTTATATCATCTTACTTTGTGCAAAAAAAAAATTACTTAATGTAAGCAATCTATTTGTGTGGTACTTGTTTACAAATGAATGAGCTTATTTTCATGAAATATAAAGATTATTAGTGACTTATGTAAGCTAAGCATTACCTTAGTGATAGTTTTGGCATTGAACTATCGTAGTAGTAGTTTATATAGTATTGGTGTTTATATTTCATAAAAATATAAAGCCCTTGATATAACTATTAAAGTATAATAGATGGAAATGCAGTTAGTGTTAGTTTAACTAACTAGTTGGATTTAACTTTATATTTCTGTCTCTTTTTAGTATGAAGATATGATAAGTCGCACTACATATGTGTAACGCATGTTTATCATATGTGTGCATATACTTATATAATGGTTGCATTAGATGTGTGTCATAGATATCATCATATATATAATTTATATCACAACAAAAACCAAATATATGTCCAGACAAAGGTTGAAGGTTGGTTTTCTCACATAAATAACCTGACCTTATTCTTAAAGTTTAAACAAGGATGCGACCGCTAAAGTCTTGGATGTATGTCATTACTTAAATTAGTCGTATGTGACTTAATAAAAACTTACATCCAAGTGGAAGTCACATAATTCAACTTGTGATAACTTTAGCATAAAGGTCATTGTGATCTAAATTATTTGTTTAAGAATAAGGTAAGGAGTTAGTCACACTGCATTTGTATATCCACACATACATCCCAACCTATGTAACCAAGTGAATTTCTCATATGTGAGAAGTTTGACACTTGCATGGTTTGTTACGGACATATACTCATAGTGGGAGTCTACATGGAGTCACACAAACAATGTTTGAGAGGAAGATAGACACCTTCTAAATAGTGGTTTTCAAACATTG
Source organism: Aquilaria sinensis (assembly GCA_005392925.1). NCBI lineage: Eukaryota > Viridiplantae > Streptophyta > Magnoliopsida > Malvales > Thymelaeaceae > Aquilaria > Aquilaria sinensis. Next base: position 75,192 of record SMDT01003361.1, read on the forward strand.
TGATTGTGTACACTAACATATCATGGCACTTGTACATATCTTGTGTGTCTTTTAACTTGTCAAACTGATCATAAAAATAAAATAAGTTTTCTCTTTTCTTACTTATGCATGAGTTTATTTCATTATGTCCTTACTCACTGTTGGCTACTATTTAGTGATTTAAAATCATAGTATTATTTTGGTGAGCTTCTTATGGCTGGGGTAATACGGCCAGATATGTTTCTCATTGGGTAATAACTAGTTTTTAAGTTACTATATAATTAGTGCAATAGGAAAAACCTTATAATGTATTTGTAAATTGTTGCAAATCACAATTTGATTACATGTGTTGCAAGTCAGCTAGTTGATACAATGTTATCTATGCTTGAATATAAGCGCTCATAAGTAGTACTTGATGTAATATTGTATTACTTAGTGTACTACAAGATTCAAATATAAAGTGATTTTAAAATTGATACATCCCAAGTTTGGTACATGACAAAGAGTTTATTAGTGAACTCATAAAAAAAACGTGTTGTAGCCAAACTATGTATCAATAAAATCTTGAGGCATAGAGACATGATTAATGATATATGTATCATTAATGAGCTTTGATTTATTTAAGGATTTTTTATTAGTTCAAGGATTTGTGTTGAAGACAATTCTCCTATATATGTTTAACCGCTACATAATAAAAAGATTTGTTGTCATGCCTTGGGTCACACACCCAAATTTACGTATGTCAGTTTCTCTTTTATGATAGCATGTTTCAAGTGTTTATTAACCATTATCCCTATGTTCCATAAAGTATATCTAGCGTGAGTAGGAGCTGTTAGAATTTAGTTTGTAAGAATGATTACTGAATTTCATAGACGCACTAAGATATACGTGTTTTATAATTGCTTAATGTGGTCACACCATATGCTAGTGGTGTCACATTAACTCACATCGTCACTTCTAACATTAATTAGAGGTATTAAGCGGTTAGGATGATGTGGCACATATATGTGACATGTCATTACGTTGGAACCAATAGGAAGTTAGCATATGGTGATTGTGTGACATATATATGTACACTTTAACACATAGAATAATTCTTTAATAACAACCCCCATAACTACTCATATTATGATGGAAAATGACCTTTAAATGAAATGATATGTCTACCCCAATATATATAACCCTTAAGAATGTAGTTATGCACTATAACTACCCTAGTTATTGAAATAACATGAATTTTAGTGAAAACTCATGTTTTAGACAAATTTAAGAACCTTTAAAAGATGATTATGGCCTTGAAATGAGACACAACTCTTAGAAGAGTTGTGACTCTATAACCAAACCAACATATCCCTTCTAAGAGTCATTATTACCTTATTTTAAGAGAAGAAGTTATGGTGAGATAAAAGAACATCTTGGTGAATTAATGTAACCTTTTATAAATAGTTGTGACTCTATTATGAAGGGTTATGACCCTCCATAAGTGTTAATTTATCCCCGATAAATATAGAATAATAGAAGTGTGCATATAGAGGTGACAAACACAACTTCTAATGGCTCTAACTGTTCTATTTCACCCCACACACTTCTCTATCACAAAAAAGAGAGTTCTAATCAAGTATTGAGTGTGAACCAGCATATTCAGTTACTTGTATTTCCAAACTAATTAAAAATCTAATCTTGGGTGTTCACAACAAGTCACATCTTCTGTAATATGTTCAAAAAGGCATCTTTCATCAATGTGATTATCACTCGATTCTTTAGTGATAACCAAGTACACCTTAATTTTTGCATTTATTTTATATCATGAAAATTAAAATGCTTACTAGTTGTACACTTAAATTCCTTCATAAACATGGAGGAGCTGGGAGCAATGCAAGAATAAGCACCGCACTCACAATCTCCATCACTGTTTTCAATGAATTTCTATGGTTTTGCTACTGTGTTTTATATTCTATGACTCTTTCCTTGCTATTGGAAGCTGAATTTGGAAACTCTCGAATTGGTTTAGTTTTGCTATAGGTTTATTGAATTTTGTTTGGCCACAAGGTGATAGTTATTTCATCTTTTTTGTTGACTTTTGGCCTTCAATAATCATTTCATCATATTTATGACTTCCTAACTCAACTACACTATTTTTTCAATTTTATTAAATTTTTTTCTGTTTAGTTTATGTTTTCTCAGAGTTAAATATTTATTAGTTGCTATTCTTATTATATCATTTTGCTAGCTAAACAATCACCATTGTACTTATAATAATCATTTCCCCATTTATGCAAATTGAAAAGTATCTTGATTGTTTTATGGTTTGGTGTTCCCACTGATAAGCTTAATTTAGGATTGCTTGTGAATCCATGAACAGCATCTTTATGTTCAAATGCTAATGGCTAACCAAGTTTACCTAATCATGTTGGATGCCAGTAACAAGATTGAATTGCATTTTTTAGACTTGGAATCATAGAGACAAGTTGTTCACTCTATTTTTGCTTTTCTTGACTGCCTTCTTGAAGATGCATCAAACCTCCAACTAATACTGGTACATTTTTTGACATTTTCAAGAAACTCGGGGTAATTTTATTTTCACATGATGTCATCTTCATTTAGGGCACAATTAATAAGATGCATCAAACCTCCAACTAATGCAATAGTGTAAAATTTGGTTGGAGAGTGGTGACAAATTCAAAATTTTACAGTTGCAAACATAGTGGGGGCATTATCAAGTCAAGTGAATCACTATTTTAGGTAACCAAAACAAGATTTAGGAGGCTGTAAGATTCATTACACTTTGGTTCTTGTGGGACAAAAGAAACCAGTTGGTATTCAAGGATCATATGAAATCTATTGGTCAGGTGCTACTAGGAATCCAATGTTTGTCATTTCTTTGGATAAAAAATAGATGTGTGAAGCTAAATTGTAATTGGTTTGAATGGTTTAGTAATCCTAAGTTACCTATCCAAAATTGGATATAATCTAGATAGGAGATTGGTGCAGAATATAAACAAACTGAGTATTAAGAACAAGGGCTTGTCTTGGCTATAGGTGGCTAGCAACTTACCAGGTTTTTCTTGTTTGTAATCTTTTGATGAGTTAATTCAATTCCTTTTATACTATTTAAAAACAAATTATTCTTTCAGGGCATATTTGCTAATATTGTGGGGCATTGGCTTCAGTTCTACAATGTAAAAGTGAAACTACAATGAGCATGAAAGTAAATGTTGTGTTCAGGTAAATAAGCATGAAAGCTCTAGCATACAAGCATATGTTTTGTAATTCTTATGTTGTATTGGTGTACTCCATATTTGTGGATATATATATATATATATATATATATATATAGTCCACCTTTATTTGTTTATTGTTGGAAGTGTAAGAATAGGACTAACATGGTAATGTATGTAGGATTAAGAAAGAGATAAAAGGGAAAAATATATATATAATTTAGCAACGGCTTCACGTCAATAAAAATGTCCGTTTACTAGTGAAAGGCTACCGCCAGTAATTTAGTGACAGCTGCTTGTTGCTAGATTTAGAAGATGCAAGCTGTTGCTATATTAGCGACTGTCGTCACTATATCACTAATCTCACAAACTTAACGACAACTAGCCTTCACCAACTTAGTAATGGTTTGCCTTCACTAACTTATTAGCGACGGCTAACCATCGATAACTTATTGGCAATAAGCATGTACCAGAAAATTAGTGACCATCGTCTTTGTGAAGGCTGGCCATCATTAATTTATTAGCGGCAAGTTAATTAGTCATGGCAAGTTTAGCGAGTCGCTAAATCCCATTTTGTGACTACTGACCATTGCTAAAAGCCTTTTTTTAGTTGTGTGAAATCTACTAAATGGCTGAAACTTAGGATACTAAGATAAAAGTTAGGAGGTTCAAACTCTGTCTCTATTAAACTTCCTATAAAATATCAATTACGCTGGTTCAGTGACCTTCCATTCCTAAAACTTTAACTATAGAATGTCCCCTACCCTTATACTCATACAGATGCTTTTGATTACTAAAAAAAATGATTTAAATAATAATAGTTATTATGATCGAATAACCCTTATACTCTTTCTTCCTTCTAATGAATTGCCCTTTTGTTGCTATTAAAAAAAATGATGGAGTAACTCTATACATATTTGATGATAAAAGATTTGAAGTGTTCCAATTTATGCAGTATACATAAATTTAAGTTGAAAGAAAAAGTTAATTGGACAAAACAATTATGTTTAAAGGCATGTTTAATAGTATTTCAAATTATTTTATACATCATCATTGCACTAATATTGCCATTTTTTTTAGTTGTCAGATTTATGCCCAGTGTTCTTCCTTCTACGTGGACCAATACTTCTAGGCTATGATCAAAGCAACCACTCACCATTGCTGAGATAGCTAGCTAGTGTAACTATGACCTATGACTTGATTGGAGTTTCTCTTATGGTTGTCTAACAAATTATAATATATTCTAAATAAGGAGGGGCATCTACAGTTCATCAACAGTAGCCCTCTTGGCCGCTTTTTTTTTTTCATTTTTTTTTTTTTGGTTTTGTGGTAAAACGTCTCTTTTAGTCTTTGAATATTTCACGCTTGTCACACTAATCCCCCACTTTCTCCTTATGTCGCGAGTTAAGGTTAAGATTGTTTGTTGATAATGGTAAGATTGGTATATAATAAAGTGTAGGGACTACTACTTGCAAAAACAAATAATGCAGAGACTGATGGCATATTTGTCCACTTTACGGCAAGTCCCCTCATCAACCCGCTTCCATTTTTTTTTTCTTTCCTTCTGGGGGAATGTTCAAACCCCCTTTTTGGTCCCTCAATATAACAATTTTTCCATAATAGTCCCTAAAAAACTTTAGGAAAAAAAAACCTAAATAAGGAAGGGTTCTACTATTCATCAACAGTAGCCCCTTTCCAACTTTTTATTTTCTTAATTTTTCCAATTTTATGGTAAAACCCCTCTTTTGGTTATTGAATACTTTATGTCTACCATACTGATCCCACACTTTCTCCATCTGTCATGAAATAGGGTAAAGATTGTTTGTTGATGATGGTAAGATCGGTATATAATAAAACATGGGAATGCTATTTGCAGAAACAAATAATGAAGGGACTGATGGTATATTTTTCCGTTTTATTTCTTTTCTGCCTTCCAAGAAAATGTTCAAATTCCCTGTTTGGTCCCCAATATAGCAAATTTGTAATAGTGGTCCCCAACTTTTACAATTTGTTGGAAATTTTAGAAAAAAAAATAATCCAAATAAAAAAGAATTTCTACTGTTTATCAACAGTAGCCCCTTTCCACCGCTTTTTTTTTTATTTTCCTTTTTCCGGTTTTGTGTTGAAACCTCTCTTTTGGTCCCTGAATATGTCACTTCTGCCATACTGATCCCCCGCTTTTTCCTTCTGTCACAAAATAGGGTGAAGAACGTTTATTAATGATGGTAAGATCAGTAGATAATAAAGTGTGGGGACTACTACTTATAGAAACAAATAATGTAAGGACTGATGTTATATTTGTCCATTTTACGGTGAGTCCCCCTCCAGGCAATTTCCAACTTTGTTTTTTGGGAATGTTCAAATCTCCCTTTTAGTCCCTCAATATAACAATTTTGCTATAGTGATCCCCAACTTTTGCAATTTGTTGGAAACCTTAGAAAATAATTTTGGATGGTTTATGTAAATTTAAAATGATTGAGGCCTAAATGGAAATGAAAGATATGCTTTTATTAACGATATTAAATACCAAAAGCTTTTTCTATTACATGATTTTATTTAGAAGTTTAGTTAAATAGGTCAGATTCAAAGTTTTGATTAATTAAAACAGATACATAATTTGTATAATGCATAAGTGCTTTACATGGGGTTTGATTAAGTGTTTTGATTAGTTAAAACAGTGCACAATTTACATTACGTATAGGTGATTAATTCTTGAAAGGTTTCATTTTATCACTAATTCATTAGTGAGTAAAAATTTGGAAAAAAAACTTATGCATATATATTGCGCAATATTATCCTACATAACAAATACCATAAGCTTTCTCTTTCTCTTGATGGCTTCATTGGAATTGGTTAATGAAACTTCTTTGACAATTTTTTATCTGTTATCTTTACTATTTTTTTGACAATATGTAAACACATCTTCATTTACCTATTCTATGTGTTCACAATTATCTATACTTGGATTTTATTTACTCTCAAAGTATGTCATAACTTTTTATATTATTCCATCAATGGCTTGCATTATCACATAGGTCTCCACATACCTCACTTACTTCTAGAAGAGACCAATGTTTGTACTATTCATCCATGATGAATTTCATTGTACATTAATAGTTTCTTTTTTTTTCCCCCTTCTCTTGGATGTCATTTACTCTTTTTTAAGTTGGATCCCCTTTTCACAAGACACTCGCCTTTTTTAGAGCATGTGTTGCAGTTTCCCATTTTTAGTTTGTTTTATGTTTTGTTTCATTTAAAACTCGATTTCAATACCTGAATTTTCACTCCTTTTGAAGTTAGTCCCCAAGTTCCATCCGTGTTCGATTTGGTCCCCAAATTTAATAACTATTAAACTAGATTTTTCTATTTGTTCTCTTGATCCCCAAGCGTTTTTTGTTGTTTTTTATATACTATTTTTAAACTAAGACATTATTCACCATAATTTATTTATTTTTTAGTTAAATCATTTTTTTACTTTATTAAATTAATTATTAACCCTTTAATACATAAAATTTTTCTAGTTTTATCTTGGTCCAAACATTTTTTGTCCTCGTTCTTTACTATTTCTTTCCAAAATGAAACTTTAATCATTATAATTTGCCTACTTTTGACTATGGTTCTAGTTTATTTAGCTTAAGTCAATTTTTTTATTCCCTTTTTTATTTTTATTAAGTTAATAGTTAAGTCATTAATTGATTGGCTTAAGTTAGATACAGTTTTGTGCTTCGGTCATTTTTTTCATTATTGATGGTTGAATTTTACAATATCAATTATTTACTTTAGGATCTATAATTTACTAAAATAATTTGGTCTATAATTTTTGAAATTTAAAGTAAAATTTTCTAGTTAAATTTTTTTCATTGATATTAAAAATTGGAGTTTGAATTAATACAAGATGAAAAATTATAGTAAATTATTTTTTAATAACAAAGAAAATATGTATAGATTCAAAGCATATACAATTTTTTATTTCACGATATTATGTTTCGATCATAACTAATCATTTTAATGATAAGAATATAATGAAAAAAGAACCTAACTCAAAATTGAAATAAAGCAAAATTTTAGTTGATCATTATGAATTTATAGGTGAAAATTTTTTAATTAATTATAATAAAAATTTATTTTAATGCTAAAGCAATAACATGCGAGCCATCAAAACCTCGTTAGAGCACTTTACCTGGCCAATACTAGTCAATTATATTATACTTGTTTATAAATTACTTAAAAAACTACTCCTCATTGTAAAACGTTATTTTCTATTTTGAGATTTGCAAAATAATGAACTATTTTCCAAAAAAACAAATACAGTAATAAATTGTCATTCAATTTTCTATCTTATTACAAAAAGTTGATCCTTTGCATGCGATGACTGTTATGAAGTTCGAGAAAGTGTTAAAAAAAAAAAAAAAATATCTAAATCTGTGTGAAAAAATAGGTAATAGAAATTAGAGCGAATGGAGTACATGATATGCCACCTTGCAAATAACTATATTTACAAATGTATGAACAAATATTTACATTATTGTGAACATACATGGTTATCTAGTAACACGAAACTTACATTGGGAAAGAATATTGGTTTACAAAACTATGTATAGTTATATGATCGAATATTTTAATAACTAAATAACCAAATGGCAAGATATATGATCGTAAAATAACTAGTGATATAAAATAATTCTCTAAATGAGCGTACATTAATTCATTGAATCTCCCCGCTAATGCAAATGGGAAAAGAACAAAGAATAAGTAGTACTTTAATTACTCAAATTAACAATGTTTTATGATTGAGAAGGTCGGAGCCGAGCAGAAGCGAACAGATGACAGAAAAGAATGGAGGACAAAATCCAGGGTACATAATTAATCATCACAACCGTCCAAAATGACTACCAATAAACGAAAGAATACAATAATCGGTGATCAGAAAAGCGATCGAGTCCATCCCACACGCAGATGCATTACCGACGATGCCGTACCGTAAACCAAGAATCGTACCGTTTCTGAATTGGATTTGTTCGCTTCAACATATTTAGCACGGCATCGTATCGGTTAGCTAATACAAACGTTAATGCTGTTTAGTTGTTGAGAATTTTCTAATTTTTTTAGAAAATTTTTTGAAAAATAGAAAATAAAAAGAAAATATGTTTAGTGAAATAACTTTTTTTAAAAATTTTTCTAGAAAATAATTTTCTATATTAGTAAGAATTAGAAAATTTGGTTTACATAGCTTTCTATTTTCTCAAAAAGGGAAAATCGATTGGGCTCACTCTCTTCGTCTCACGACCGGCCTCCTCCCCCCCAACGCCTTCGACCTTCACCCCCCCAGCTGATTTCTTTTTCATTTCCCAGATCTACTTCCAATCTTTAAGGGAACTTCATTTCTTTCCCAAATCTGTGAATCTCTTTAGTTGGTCTTGCCTACGCCTAGGAATTGCCTCTATTTGTCACACAGGAATCATGCCTATAAATCGACTTCTATCTACAGCCACTGCACTTCCACGTCGCTCCCGACTTCGTTGCACCTCCGATTGACAACCACTGCATTTTGCCTTAATCGAATCCGCATCTCAATCCGCAACGGTGGCAACATGCCAAACGGTGCCTGTTGTGGTGAGGAATCGGCGTTGAGTTTTGGTGCCGGGGCAGATGATGTGAGTTGTGTCAGCCACGAGAAAGAGCAAAGAGAAAGCAGATTTAGGAAATGATAGAGACAGTGGCACAGATGTAAGCGATAGAAACGTTAGGAGCCTAAGTGACAGAGAGCAAAAAACAGACTTTTGATTTTTTTTTTCATTTTTTAAGCTGATAGACTTGACAAGATCTGCAATTATTGTCCATAAACTTTCTTTCAATTTTCAACTAAGGCACAAAACTTTTTTCAACGTAGTGTATTTATATGGATAAAATCCAAGAAGGGTACCCTAGCTTTTTTTTTTTTTTTTGTTCTAATTGGGTACCTTACCTTCAAGTTGTCCTGTCGATGTATCTTACCTCTAATCGCGTGCTTATTTAAGTACTTTCAGTTAATTTTAGAGTTATTTCTGACGAAAAATGCTAATGTGGCATAAAAAATATTAAAATAAATTATAAAATAACACTTGTGGTCCTTTAATTTTTTCTATCAACAATTCTAAACCTTAAACTTCCCCATCTCCCTTATCTCGGCCACCCCCTTTGTCGACCAATGCATTCTTTGTTGGCCAACCAATTCTCCAATTTTCCCACTCTTCTTCGATTCTTGCTCTTTCTCTGACTCCCGAATCTCAAATTGTGCGATGATCGGTTTTCATTGTCAGTGTCGATATCAAATCTGAGAAATCAAATAGGCGTACGGGTCGGGAGGAGCGGCGACAAGCGAAGAAGGAGGACAGAGGGGTGACGACGAGCAAGGAGCAAGGAGAGAGAGGCGACGGCGGGCGAGGAGCAAGGAGCAGCAGTGAGTGAGCATCGGCGGCTGCACATGAGGAGTGATGGGTGAGCACCAGCCGTGACGAGTGAGTAACAAAGAAAGCATCAGAGGCAAACAACATGCAACGAGCAAGCAATGGTGGCGGCCATGACGAGCGAGCAACGATGGTGGCCGTGACAAGCGAGCAATGGCGGTGACGTTGGTGGTGAAGCAGAGGAGCTAGAGATCGTTCGAGGGTTAGATTTAGAATGCTAGAGTTTAAAATTATTGATAGGAAAAAAATTAAATAACCACAAGTGTTATTTTATTATTATTATTTTTTTTTTTTTGCCACATCAACATTTTCCGTCAGATATAACTCTAAAATTAACGGAAAGTACTTAAATAAGACACGCAATTAAAGGTAAGGTATCTCGACAGAACAACTTGAAAGTAAGATATCTAATTAGGACAAAAAAAAAACTAAGGTACCCCGGTGGATTTTATCCGTATTTATATGTAATTATCTTTAATTGTTTTAAAACAACTAAATGTATTTTCTAAAAAACACTTTAAAAAATTATACATAAAAATGAAAATAAAAATTGTTTTCTACATCCAAATAATTTATTCAACAATTGAGATAAAAATACTGAAATTAAAATTCAAAAACTATCATTAAATAACTTTTTCACAATTCTAATACTAATCGTTGAGTCAACATTAGTGATTAGCCAATTTCCAGATCCTTAACATACGTAACATTAAATCTTGAATTCTCGTTGAAAATCTTTGAGGAACTCGTCAAATCAAGCACTCCCACAATATTTTACGTCTTTGATTTTGATTTTGATTTGAGTTGTTTGATAGATCTAGAACAACCGTCACTGTCCCAATCGCTGAACATAGCATCGGCGCAAAGGCGGTCAGCAATTGACCGCGAAGGCGAAATTGTTACTGACGAACTCTGAGACATTAGCGTCGGAAATACTGTTCATGGAGCTAACAATTCTTCTTAGTCTACCTTCTCGATTTGAGGAACTGAATTGTTGATTTCGTTTTAGAATTTAGAGCCGTTAACTTCAGTAGAGTAGGAAGATTGCGATTTGGATAGCGATTGGATGGGTCAGCTGATCATTATGGCCTTGACGAAGTGAAGACTGACGAGGTGGGGATGGGAATGAACGGAGCGTGAATCTGGGCCATTGGAGGTGGTGGTCGGTGATGGCATGGTGGATCTGGAAATGGGTTTTTCCAACAAGTGGCTGGTGGCTTGATGGTTTGTTCATGATGATGTGGCTTTGGGAAATTTGTGGTAATCTGGGCCATTGGAGGTGGTGGTCGGTGATGCTTTGTTCATTATTAGTACTTTACGAGGTATGTTGGCTCGTAAGATATGGTGGATATTTTTTTTACAATAAATTTAATACACAAAATTTAAATAATAAATTATTAAAAAATATGAAAAAAAAAACCGAACTAACATAAATAATGATTAAAATTAGGTAAATAGAAACATAAAATTATATGTATTTTGAAATGTATAATTCTTTCATTAAAAATAGTTCACTAAAAATTTTCCTCTTTTATCAATTTAAATTCTAATTTTTAACATCAATGAGAAATTTATTTAGAAAACTCTACTTTCAATTTTAGCAATTATGGACCAAATTATTTTATTAAATCATAGAGAACAATTCATACTACAAAACACAATCATGAATAACAAAACAATATGATTGAAACACAAAATTGTGCTTAATATATATTAATAGATTTACAATTTAACCATTAAGATTTACCTTGACATTCAGTAAAATCTGAGTATAAATAATTATAAGCACATAGAGTAGTTAACTAAAGATGTGTTTATATAGTATCAAAAAAGCATTAAAGATAACAAACGAAAAATAATTAAAGCAATTTTATTAATCAATTCAATAAAACCATTAAGAAAAAGAAAGTTTATGGTGTTCAGAAAGTTTTTTATGTTCATAATGTAGGATAACATTACACAATATACATGCATAGGTTTTCTAGATTTTTTGCTCACTAATGAATTAGCGATAAAATAAAATCTTTTAAGAATTTTCCAACTCATGCATAATACAAATTGTTCACTTATTTCAACTAATCAAAACTTTAAATCAAATCTATATAAAGTGCTCATACATTATGAAAAATATGCATTTGTTTCAAGTAATTAAAACTTTAAATTAAACCTATATAATTAAAACTCTGAGTCAAACTATGCAAAAAAAAAGTATTTGGTATTTAATATAATTAATAAAGGTATATCTAAAAGTCTGCCACACTTGTGACCAGGGATCAAGATAGCCCTGTTCTCTTCTTCTTAAAAACCTTTGACTTTTAATATATACAAAAATTCTGATTAACAAAACGGTAAAAAAAATTATGACAGATCATGAAAGTTGGGGACCATTATGGTAGAAATACTATATCCAGGGACTAAGAAAGAGATTTGACCATTCGGGTTAAGAAAAGGGACAAAGTATCTTGAGTCCCTATAGTGTTTATTATGGCTAGTAATATTCCCCAATCTTTATGATATGACAATCATATCACCGTCAGTAAATGATCTACCCTCTAGCTAGCGACAAGAAGCAAAAGTGAAGGAGCATTATGATAGACGTGAAACATTTATGAACCAAAAGAGAGGTTTGACCATAAATTAGAAAAAGCCCCAGAAAAAAAAAACCCACGATGGAAAACTACTATTGATAAACAGTAAAAACCCTTTCTTCTTTAGAATATAGTATAATATGTATACATATATACTACTAATAATTTTTAATTCAAAATAAATTCATTTAATATAGTTTAGAAAAAGTATCTGATAAATGTCAAATATAAATTTTTATGTTTACTAATTGAACATATAGGCCTGTTTGATTCCTAGGATTTAGCCAGATGGGATGTGTTTAATCTCAGTTTGCCGAGTCATCCTTCGTTTGACCTGACTAAAGGATGAGATAACACTTATTCCTCTGTACATTTTAATTCCGCAGTTGCGGGATTATCACATCCCACCAAAACCAAAGGATTAGGAAACGCAGGATGGGATGACACAAAAATTATGGGGTCGGAGATGCGCAAAAAGGAATTGTAGCAATCAGAGAGCGGAGGCCCTTATTCGATGACATCACATCCATTCCCTGTCCATCGTAGGAACCAAACGGCCCATAATGGGGTCTCCAGATAAAAAGATAATTTTATAATACTTCCTCCATCTTAAAAAAAAAATTGGTTGTTTTAAAAAGAATAAAACGTTACCTTCTTTAGTAGCTTTTTATGCAAAACTATAATGAATATAATGCAGTATTATAATTTTTGGAAATATTTTTTAGAAAAGAAATATAATCCGTAATACTTACTGTTGGTCTTGACTCTTCAATTTATTCCTAGAACAAATAGACAATATAAAGTTGCTACAATATTCATTTTCAGTGCATTTTTATATGATGCATGAGTAAATGGTCATAGAGATAATTTAGTATTATAATTTCTAAAAGTTTCTTGAAAAAACAAATAGAGTTCATAATACTTACAGTTGAAGACATTTGATCAGTATGTTATATGCATGTTGAACCTATGTTTCTTTCAACAATTCTGTAATGTCATTTGTGGTGCACTTGTTTATATAGTGCTTCGTCTCCTAATTTACGGCTTAAAAGGTGTAATTGATTCTATTAGATTTGTTATAAATAGAAAGTCAGTTATACTAATGTTTATTCTGACAAATGTTGTTCGGAAATAATAATTTTGTCTCATTAATTAGGGCTCCAAAGACGGCGTGTTAAATACGTTTAAATTAATCTTTTTTATTTTGAAAAAATGTATTTGGCACAAATAGCCATCCAAAAACATTGTAATTATGAGTTTATTCACATTCCAATTTTACTCATCAGACTCATCAATAACCTTAGATTGTCTGCATATTTGTTCCTTAATTTTGGTCAAATTATGAGTTTATGCGTACTTGTTTGGTTTAATATTTCCTTATTTATTTCTCCCAAGTTATTTTGTGCCCCATTTGTTCCTTAAATTGTGGTGAAATTGAAAATGAGAATACTAAATTCCTTTGACATTTTCATAACTGATGTATCCGGATTAAATAGGCAACAAATTTCGACCGCATGCAATGGGAGAAATTTCAACCACATGGTAGACTTCCCATTACGCACCATTTTATTAAAGTTAATTAGTGGTGTTAAAGGTTTCGTTAGTTTTAATGAAGATTATATTTGTATTTTCATTTTTCATCTCACTATATATACATAGTTCATTCGGGGAAAAAAAAAAGATAAAATATTGGCCACATAGCAATTAGTGAAAGTGTCAATTAAGGAAAATAACAAAAGCTCCATATAAATTGCCCTACTTTATATGTATAATTAGATATAAATATATATATTCAAGTCAAACTAATATTTCGTCAAGCCATAGTATGTGAGCAATGCAAGTCTTTTCTTTTCAAGTTGATTTCTTTGATTTCTAATTTGGTTTGTGTTGATGGTAATGATAATAATAGTAATCATTAAAAAAACCTGAGAGAGAGAGAGAGAGAAAGAGAAGTTGCTTCTGCGTAAATCTGAAATATGATTGGGTTGGGCCTCCATTTGCTTCTCCAGCTGGGTGTTCAAGGACGCTGCAGGAGTTTGGAAAGGTTCGGTAGCTTTCAGTGTCGAAACATCTCAAGTCCGTAAGTGCTTCCCAGTGAAGTACAGATGGATGCAAAAGAAAGGCAAAGGAATCGATTTTGTCCTGATACATGAAGAGCCAGATAAGAAGAGGACGCTCTTCTGTTCTCCAACTGGACGAAAAAGAAAATAAATTCGCAGGACGCGAATGAATGATTGGTTGGCCGATTCTCGCTTTTAGGCCTTCTACGTAAAATACAAGAAATTGCTCTCCCATAAACTACTGTACTCAATAGTATTAGAAACCACTCCATGTCCTGTCGCTTGTGTCTTTGTTACCAACTTTGATCTATTATGTGGTTGTACTGAATTCGAATTTGTGGGTCAATTTTTCTTGAATTATTTGTCAAGAAAACTTTTCCTTCAACGATAATTAAGGGTATAAAATACTAATTTGCAAATACTTAAATCCACAACAAAGAGTAATCAGTTTCTTTTTTTTATTTCTATATTGGAGTGTGATATCCAAAGTACCCTACAATCCCAAGAGCAGCGGGCACATATGAGAAAACTGTTTGCTCAAGTTGCCTGCGTCAAAAAATAGAAGATAAGGTCATGAAGACCCTCGGGAAAGCCTCTCTCTCAACGGTCATGTCAGTCATGACAACGGCATACAACCTAGGAGAATATGAATAAATGCTCAATGTATAAATAAACGAACAATAGGCTTAATGGGAGTGCGCCCCAGTTTTTGAGCCTACATGTGCTACCATAAGCCTTCATCTTGAGGACAAAAGTGCAATAACTTGGTACTTTCGGATCTAATCAAAATTATTTATGGGTATCAGGATGGATGTACAGTAAGTTTTAAAAGTTTGAAAGGAGTAATGTAAACTTCTCATCCACGTTGAAAAAAAAAAAAAGTTGGGTTCACCCTCCATTATTGTAATGCACTATAGTTTATGATGACGGACAATTATCTCCAAAGGAATGTGAGCTCCGAAATTATAAAATCTCATTGCTCATATTGTATCTGTCATTATGCATAGTGATGACAGCCCCCCACCGAAAACTCATAATAGATTAATATAGATGATCTTCCAAACACCAAAATGGATTAAAAAAAATAATAAAATAAGTTCAAATTGCAAAAACCAATCTCGGTATACTGGTGTTGCTCAAAAGAAAAGATCGACTGCTGAGTTAAGCAAGAAAACCAGAAAAAAAAAACCCCAAAAACATGATGATGATCTAGAGAAAATTTACCCACAAGAAACTACTAAAACCAAAATTCTTGAAGGCCCAACTACCAGCCGCGTTTTTTGAACTTCTCACATCACAGTGCATGGAAAATAAAGCGCGTGGAGAAGATGAGATGACGGTAGAAAGCAACGAGGAGGCGTGCAAATGTCTTGAGTTGCCCCGGCTAGATCTTTTATTGTTTCTGGCCCCTATGATCTGGGAGTGCAATGACCATGTCTTTCTATATTATCAAGTGAAATTACTTCTATAAATTACTCTTAAAGAATTGAATCAAATGAAAGATAATTTTTAAATTAGAAAGAACTATGTCACATAATTGACTAGTTTTCAAATTTTTAAGTAGTATCTGATGATACCTACGAAGTTGAGCCTCGACCTCGGTAGTCTCTAATTGAACCTTGAGCATAATAGATCAGCTTGTGTATCTATGAAAGATACTCTAGGCACTTAAGTAAAGGTTTGATGTGAGAGAACTCAAGAGAAATTAATCAATATATCATTTATGAACAGTGAGGACTTTATATAGATCATAAGGTAAAAGGCTTATGTAACGAGGACTGTTGGATGAGGCGCTGGATCTCCCTAGCTTAAGAAGTCTTGGATCTAGAAAAACAGTCGTCTTGAGGGGTTCCCGCTTCATGCTTATTCCTTAAGAGATTGTATATTGGTAAGCTTACATAGGCCAATGTAGTAGCTGAGCTTAAAGGGCCTTTAGACCTGATTAATCCTAGTGAGTCCAAGCATGCAGTGGCGGAGGAAATAGGGGAATGGGGGATGCCCCTAACATTTTTGCAAATTATGTGTGTGTGTGTGTAAAAATAAAGACAAAAAATTAAATTATCTCTCTTATGGCCCCCCTAATTTTTTAATTATGAAACATAACAATAATTTTAAGAAGTATAGATGTAAAATGGTAATATTTTTTTTCTCTATCTCACTAAAATCATACATAAATGTATGTGGTTGATTTTTGTAAGAAGTGTAGGAAAAGTCCAACATCAAACAATTAATTTTTCTCTCTTAATAAAAATTAAGTAATTATATTTTAAAAAGTTAGAAATATAAAAGTACAACATTTTCACTTCTTTTGTAAATATTTGCATTAGCCAAGGCGTGTCTCGTGAGAAACAGAGAAAGTTCTTTAGCAAATAGATAACGGAGCTTCTTCTTCTTAGTATTGATTTGGATACCAGAGATTCTTATAAGTCCTTTAATATTGAGAAAATATATAAATTGGCTGACAAGTTTTATCCTTCAAATTTCACTAAACAATAAAAGATTCATTTGAAGTATCAACTGTAGCATTATGAGCTTGACGTGCTCCATCATCCACAGTTGAAAATTTATTTACAACTGCTAAACTATGTAGAGAACTATAGGAAACAAAGAAGTCATAAATTTATCTTTTGGTGGATAGATTAATTCGTTTTATATTGACTCTTCTTGTTTCAACTACAACAACAGAGCTTTTTCAACAATGAAAATTGTAAAAACAAGACTTTGCAGTAGTATGGGTGATGATTTTCTCAAGAATCACTTAATTGTTTATATTGAAAGAGATATTGCTGAGACCTTTCCAATAGATAAGATAATAGATGATTTTTATGTATTGAAAGAAGGTCGTACCCACTTCAAGTTGCACAAAGTATTATTTTTTTATTTACTATGTGATATTAATTGAATATGTGTACATGTATAATAACATAACTAATTTTTCATTGATAGGGAAACTCATGATTTGATATGAATTTGAAGCTTATGATCATTGATTCATTATGTGGATGAAAATTGAGATTTAGTACTTGCTATTTTGGAAGTTTATAACCTACAAACATAGCATTTTAATAGATTTTAAGTTATTTTGTTATTTTCTTTTTTCATTATGGAAATACATATACTTTTTTATTATTTAACACTTTCAAAATGAAGTCCGACCCCCATAACTTAAAATCCTGGCTCTGGCATTACGAGCACGAATGGAATAATAGGGGACCAATTATTTTGGTTACATGTATCACCGTTTGTCCCCCAACCTCAACAGTCTCTCATTGGCAATAGGAATAAGAAAATAAAAAAAATTTAATGGTTGCCTTGAAAGCATGCTACCAATGGTAAAAAGGAAAAAAATATTTTATGGCCTCCTACTATGAGCATGTTGTCCAAGGTAGGAAGAAGAAAGAACAAATTTTATGCCCTTCATCTTAGAGCATACTAGTGATGGTTGGAAAAAGATAGAAAAACATTTTACATTTGTCGGCCCCCTTCCCCCCTCGGAATACTACATTAAGAAGAGAGAAAAAATTATGCCAGCATTCTGTGAGCACATTACTAGAAATAGAAAGAAAAAAAATTATGTCCCCCTTAAATCATGTTAATAATGCTAAGAAAAAGAGAAAATTTTATGTCCTCTTTCTCTTGGTGCATACTACCGACAATGAAAAAAAGAAAAAAAAAACATTTTACAGTTTTCTTTTTTAGAGCATAGTACCAGCAATACCATAAAAAGAAAGTTTTATAGCCCTTCTTTTGGGGCATGCTACTAGCAAGGAGAAGAAAGAAATTATATGGCTCATCCTTTAGGGCATGATACTAGTAGTAGGAAAAAGAAAGAAAATTTTATGGTCTTCTCATGAACATACTACCTGTAGTAGTAGGAGGAAAGGATAAGGTTTTTTTATGAACCTTTTGTAGGGTTTTGAGAGTCAAACAATGTAGCAAAATTAACCAAAACTTTCTATGATCCAAGTGAAATGGGGTAAATTGAGTGTTCAAAATTTTGTACCTAGTGGGTTAAAATCTTTAACCCAACTATTGAGTTGAATCATAAAACTGAAACAATTGACGTGTTTAAGCTCTCTACAATATCCACTTGAACAACTCGAATCACCACGCCTCCCCCAGGTTCCAGTAGAAGTGTTCCTTGTGTTCAAAGTGCTAGCTTGTGTCCTCCATGGAAAGAAAGAAGGGAGTATGGCTGAAAATTTTCAAAATCCTTTCTAAATTTCGTTCTAAAGAAGCCTGCAAAAAATTAACACTATATAACATAAATATAGTGAAGTAAAACTCTCATGGCAAATAGGTTCCATAACCTTAATCTGATTAGCCTAACTTCAGACTCAACAATGGCTCAACTTTGGGGCCAATAATTAATATGAAATTATCATGAAACCAAAACTAAATAATTTGACTGATGCACTCAAATAATCCAATTGACTCTAAGTAAGTGATCCTATAGGCTCATATCATGTTAGCAATGTGTATATAAACTTTTATAATTATTATTAATTGCTACCCATGTGGTAAGATAGTCAGTGATTTGAATAAACCTCTATAATTATTATTCATATATGTCGTTGTCCCTTTATTCAAGATATCAAAATGAAGCACAAGGCATGAATTGTGTCACCCTCGTATAGCCAATTTGTGATTTTTTTATTCCTAAGTAGATTGACCAAAACTGATGATATTGATATCTTATATCAACTTATCTAAGTATAGTCATGCATTTACTTAGACTCACTTAATCAAGGGACATAGAGATATTACTCACAAATTCCATCTTGGTTATATAAATTTCTCGACCTAATATGTGACATACCTAATGATCACCTTCATGTTCACTCAATTATGGGCAATAAGAGGAAGTATCAAAGTATGTGACTCACATATAGGGAATCTTGATGACCTTAGGTTAAAAGACTACATATACCATGATTACTGTGAGAATCACTTATGACACTCATATAACAATCCATGTAGCATTCTCATGGTGAGTTATTCTAGTACATAAGTTCTCCAACTTATACCGATATACAGACAGTATGTTCATATTATTCTCCACATATGCTGGTCTTTATATATTATTACAACTCATTCCACAATAATACTCAACCGGGGACATTTAACAATACTTTTATTCTAGGGTTATAATTACGTTTAACTATGTTACACAGAAATAACTAATAAACACAATTATTGGAATAATGCCTCAATAAATATCGTGATTTAATGTATGAAATACAATTATCTCATCATTGACTTTTGGGTACAACACTAACACTCTTAGCATGGATGAGTTCTTTGATTGACCTAAATGACATAAATTAAAAAAGAAAGGATGAAAATACACCTAAATGGTCGCCCCACTTTCAGAAACCTTAACTTTTTTCATTATTATTAGAATTATTATTATAATTTGTCATTTTGAATGAATTTTAGCACTCTATAGGAGTTATGGTAGTATTTCCCTTTTCAACCGCATTTCATGGACTAAAAATTCCATCATTTATAAGGTCTCTTAAGGTTAAAGTTTGGTAAAATTATTTCTTACTGGTGTAGGAGTAATAGAAGAAATTTCTGATGACCACCTAAAAGCATACTATTGGTGGTAAGAGCGTGACAAAAAAAAACTAATTGGCCTTCATGAAGAGCATACTACGAATGATAGGAAGAAATTAAAAAGAAATTTGCTATGCCATCATCAGAGCTAAACAATGGGCGGAGTAAAGCTTAATTTTTTGGCCTTCCTAAACTTAGGTGCTATTGACAATAACTAAAGGAGTTAGAAAAATTTTATTTCCTATTTGGCTTTGATGTTACTGATGGCAGCTAAAGAGACTGTTGAAAGTTTTGGCCCTTTAAGCTCATGCTACTACCTAAGGAAACATAGGAAAGTTGAAAAATTTTAGTCCCTTAGACCTATGATGCTACCACTAGTAGGAAGGAAAATGTGTCTTTACCTCTACCGACAGTAGTCTTAGTGTTGGAATATAGGTGGTAGGTAGGTTATAAATGTTACTAAGCCTTTTGTTAGCTTTGGTACTTTTTATAGTAATTGTGTAGAGAAAGAGATTTTGGCAGTTTTCGTAGCCCATGGTGACGATAGAAGAAGGATGGAATCATGTTTTTGACAGGTGAACTTACTTAGTGTAAATTAGGGATATAGTGATAATGAGCTAGAAAAAGTACTTAAGAGTAGATGCCTTCAGTGCTAGGTCTTTGTACCCCTGCCAATAGTGGCAGTGGTAGCACCACAGGCGGTGCCATGCTACTTCTGTTATCAAGATGAGTGGAAAAGTAGGTTGGTACCATCATTAAAAGGGGTGGGGATTAACTTGGTGTGAGAACTTGCAATGGTGCTCCTAATGGTCTTACTCCAAATACTATTTGTAGATTAGTTGGTGATAATTTTTGTTAATGAACTAGGTGTTTTGAGGCATCAATAGTTGCTAAGAAGGTGTTGATGTTTTGAGTAACAGTGCTACTGGCCTTTTGATTTATGGTATTGTCATTGCATATCATGCTCGGCATAAAAACTTAACTAAGGCATCCATCATGGAGTCTTACTTCCCTGGAACATTGGAAAACTAGCTGTTCATGGCTTCAAGTTCACACCTAGTGACAAAACCAAGCCTCATCAGTTACTTGAAAATGGTTCCCTTTGTTTATAAAGCTATCTTCTCAATCTCTGAAGGTATGCACTAGCGTGCTACTTTGAGAAAGATCTCTATTGGGTCATCGGCAGGAAGGTTCTTGCCTACCTTATTATTGAGTATGTTGGTCAAGATATGTGCTTATAGCAAAACTCAAGGCCACATACTAAGCACCAAATAATGATGCTTACAACCTTGAGCCTCAATCTCATTAGTCAGGAATTGGACCTTGATCCATAAGTACTAAAAACTGGGTCATAGATACTCGCAAAAGATAATCCAACACTCAAGTAAATGAGGGTTTGACGTAAGAGAATTCAAAAAAATTCAACCAATATCTCATTATAATGATGTATTTATATTGAGCTTAGGGCAAGTGCTTAATTCAACAAGAACCATTGTATGAGGCACTGGATGTGCTGGATTTTCGTAGCTTAAGAACCCTTGGATCTATAGGACAACTGTCCTAGGTGGGTTTCATTTCATGCTGATCATTTAGTAAAGTATATGTTCCTAAGTTTATAAAAGTGAACGCAGTGGTGGGCTTAAGGGGCTTTAAAGCCTAATTGATCTTGGCATATCTAAGCCAATGCTAAATTATGGGGTCCAATTCTCTTGGATACATGTATTACTGATATCATTATTTTTCACTATTATAATTATGAGTAGCTATCATGTGCATCTAGTGCACTAGTGTGTACCTCACTATCATATTTTATGATAAAACACATTTATGTGAATGGAACAGTACATTGTATAAATCGTATAACACATCTTATTAGATGAACACAATCATACAGAACAATACTTTTGTGTTAATGAAACAATACTTTATATTTAAAAGAATAGTAAAATTTATAAATAACATACATTACGAAATGAACAACATATCACAGAACAACACATTATTTACAAAAACACAACCGTGCTTGAACAACATATCTTACAAAATGAACAACACTTCTTACTGAATGAAACAATATATTTCAAAACAACACAACTGCATAAATGGAATATCGCTCCTTATTGAACCAAACAACATTATTTGTGAACAGTATATTTTACCAAATGAACAACACTTTTACTGAATGAGACAATATTATTTATGAAGAATACATCTTATAAAATAAACAACATAGTATAGAATCACAAATTTATATGAATGGAATGACACTTTTTACTAAATAAAACAACATTATTTACGAACATCACATTTTATGAAGTAAACAACATATTATATAATAGCATAATTATATGAATGAAACTTCACGCCTTTTTGAATGGATCAACACTATTTACGGACAGCACATCTTATTAAATAAACAGCATATTACAAAATAGCACATTTGTAATGATGAAACAACATTTCTTGCTGAACAAAATAACGTAAACGTTGCCAGATGCAGGGATGCTAATTCTTCCTCTAATGGGGCCCAGACACGTCTAGAGGTAAGGATGAACAATGGAGCATATCATAAAACAACACATTTGTATGAATGAAACATCATTTTTTACTAAATGGAATAGCACATACGCCACCAGAGGTAAGGGCAAATGATGGAGAGAGGTCGACAGAGGAGGTCAGGCTTTTCCACAGCTTCACATTCCTTCTTGTCGTAAAAAATGTCTTCAGCTGAAATAGATCCATTAGCAGGCAATATCCTCTTACCTCCAATGACGATGACGAAGAACTAGAATTGTGAGATTCAAAGATAACAAACTGAAAAAGATGAAGAAAAGTACGATAAAGATTTGAGCTAGCTTGTAGTTCTGAAGAATGAAGAAGTGAAGAAAAAACTAGAGAAGAAAGAAACATGTGATAGAAATCATAAATAACTTCAAAGTAGGAATATTTTCACATGGTGCAGATGTATTTTAGCCTTAGTCTATAATTATTTGTTCAAATTTTACAATACTTAATATTCTACATTTTAGGAATCTCGAATACCACTAAAATATTTTTTATAAAAAAAAAAAAAGACATCTTGTGCCCAACATTCTTTCTTTTTACAAGATATTGGAAGAAAGAACAAGTGCAATATTCTAGCACATTGCAATTTCTTTCTACTAGGACCGCAGTTGGCTAACAACGAGCGGTTTTTATTTAACATTTTTTTCTCATTCCTTGTTTGTAATTAACTTAATTGAAAAAATATCATTCTACCAAAGTATTTTTGTGAAGTGTTTATAAGGATATAGAGTGAATGGATTCTCTTTTTGTGTAGCCTAACCAAACATATTAAGCTTTTCATGTAAAAAAAATGGGAAACTTGAGATTTTTTTTGTTCTTTTTATAAGATTAAAGACAAAGTTAAGATTCATATCAATGGAAATGATAGCTAAAGCAGAAAAGGCACACTACACCGAAACAAAAGAAAATTGGTGACGATCATGAGGATTGACCAACGAGCTTTAGAGATGATGACATGAATGTGAAAAAGTCAAAGTCAGAGGCATTGAGGCTTATGATGGAGTGGAGTCTATTGCTCCTAACATGGATGCCTATGCCTAAATCAAAAAGCAGGAGACCCAAGCATCATTTCAGGCTGTGCATCTCTTTGAAGCACTTCTATAGCTTGATCCATCTTTGTTGGCTTCCACATCCTTTGATAATATTGTGACTATTTATTGTTTGTGGAACAAAAAACATTGTTTATAAACAGTAACTTTTTTCTTTAAATAATAGTCTAACCCATCTTTTAGCCCGTGCAAACTTCCTTTCTTTCTATTTTGGTTCCTAAATTGATTCATCTGACTAGGGGTGATTATTCAGTTTGTTCGGTTTAAACCGAACCGAATTAGTCGGTTTATTCGGTTTTCAGTTTTGGATGCTAAGAAACTAAAATAACCGAATTAGTCAATAAAACCGAATTCAAACCGAACCGAAATATTTCGGTTCGGTTCGGTTTAAACCGAATTAACCAAAAAAATAGTAATTAAATTCTATAAGAGATGAAATGAGATAAAGATATCATTTTTCTTTTCAAATTCCATTCAATATAGAAGATTCATTGTCCATGGAAAGAAAGAAAATAAGAATCCAAGCTAATTTGTGTTACTTGGTAGCATTATTGTTCATGAAATAAATAAAAAAAATTGGTATAAAAAATTTCGGTTACCGAATTAACCGAATTCTAAAACCGAAACTGAATTTTTTGTTATTCGGTTTCAACCGAAACTGAACTGAATTACTGAATTAACCGAACCGAATTTCAAATTTTTTTTGATTTTTTTGGTTTTTTCGGTTTAAACCGAATACTGATCACCCCTACATCTGACGATCAGACTTTGAGAGACTGTAGCAGAGTAGTGATGGGATTGGCAAGTCCATAAGCTTGGAGACTGTAGCTGCGAAAGAGAAAAAATATAACAACTTTATCTAGGTTTTGTCTTTGCCACAATTTTTTTGTGCTTAAATTCATTTAAGCCCTTCTTAATTAAGCCAATGTTAAACCTTACTACCTATAGGATTTCCATTTTACTCTAATGATTTGAAACTTTATATTTACTTTTGCATTAATACTTAAACATTACTTTTTATAAAAAAAATTATTTTTATATTTAAGGTAAAAACTTTAATAACTATGGTTTATCTAATTTTTTAGTTGACTTATACTACTGTCCCAAACTTTGATTGAACATGTGAAATAGGAACTTTCGAGGGACCCTTCCATGCTATATTATTGTAGCAGTACCCTACATTGGGATCCTGAATTTGGAGCTTAATTATAAAAGATCAGCCATCAAATCCCAGTTTTGGAGGCTATATCAACCATCAAATCAATTACCGGTCATGAAAATAAAGACCCAAATTACTGTAGGCTGTAGAGTGCTACTACCGTCTATTGTAGTGGAGAAACTCACTCACCCACTTTGAAGTGCCAAGATTGTCACCAAGGGAGTGTGGACACCAAGAGTCAATTTACAAATTCCCTTTTTCTTTTCTTTTTTTTTTTTTCCAAAATCTTGTTTTCAGAGAAACTCTTCGAAATGTATTTCTCAGAAAACTTAAATTCAAATCTTGACCAAAAGAATGAGGAAGCGATTACCACCTTATCATATGTGACCTGTTATTGTTGGTATTATAAACTTCAATTTGAGATCCTGGGGGGCTAAGTTTTCAATCGGGGTTACAATTACGTGACAAATGATACATGCAACAAATGCAACCGGGCCATCCATATCGTGTCTCTTGTCCGGCACGAAATTACAATAAGTTTTCTTTTCCAACACTACATAGCTCAGTAGGGCCACGTGGGAACTACCACTATTAACATTTACTAATCTATCTGCCATAAAGTTGGACAAAGGAACAGTAAATCGGACAAAGGGCCGAGGCGGGGAAAAAGAGGATAAGAAACATATACTACTACCAGTAAGTCAATAGCACATAATTAACATTGAACCACTAGAAGGCAAAAGAAAAACAGGGGATAAGAAAGAAGCCGCAGCATAATTAGAAACATGGTTGAAAAGGCACGAAAGAGAACACCATTATTATCATCATGGAGGGGATCAACATTATTGAGGTCCTCTTTACTAATAACATTATCATCAAACGTCAAAACAAGACTCGTCTAATTCTTTACCAACTAACTGCGTAAGTGGCATGATTAAAATATTTCCGATTTGACACAAAAATTAAAAGTAAAATTGATATTTTCATTTTTAATCCTTTATATTTTATGCATAAATATAACATAAATAAATAAATAACGGAATAGTAATATGGTCGAGTACTATATGAAAAATAAAAATAGGGTTAATTACAATTTATCCTTCAAGATTTAAGTGATATTATATTTTACTTCATTCTGCTTCAAAAATATACATTTTATCCACTATATTTTTACACTATTTGACAGCAATTGTTGAAATCTTAATTCAAATTGCAAGGTAGTCATATGACAATAATTTTAGTCTATATTGTACTTTTTATAATTAATCGAAATTTTATACTATCATTTTTTTTCTTTCTATAAATGTAGAATAGTTTTTTTAAGAGAGTAAAGTGGATATTTCTAAAATAGGAGACAAATATAATATCGCCTAAATTTTGGGGTACATTGCAATTAACCTTATAAAAAATATTGTAAAAAATTTGTGACAATTCAAAATAATATGTATTCAAAAAAAAATAATACTCTCTTCATCCCAAATTCTTCGTATTATTCATTATTTAGCAATTAATCTGTAATTTTTTATTTTTAACATTTTGTAAATAAATAAATAAATATTTATATAAAAATGATAAATAAATATTTATAGTTTCAAAAATATATATATTTTTTAATTTTTTTAATAAATAATAATATAAATAAATTCAAGTCAAACTATTTATAAAAATTAAATATTTAAAAAACATATTAGGAAAAAAATGTTAGACAGGAGAGTACTCGAAAACGTATTATTAGGCACAAAGCAAAGCTATCTTGTTGTTGCTCCACTAATCAATGCTTCTACCATAAAAACAGATTTCTTTTTTTAAACTTTCGTAGCATGAAAGTGATTAGAGCTTGACATGTTAAATTATTCATTAAAAAATTACAACCTGCTGCTATTATATTCTAAAAGAGTTAAACTTCATCTGCTATCCTAAACTATGTCTTATATTTCTTAAACGTCCTCAAAATATCAAATGTTGCATTAATTATTTTTAAACTATTTATTTGTTATTGTCTCATTCTACTATCCATCACAGTCATTAAATATGGACGGAAAAATAATATAACTCCTGATGTGACTTTGAAAGCTTGTGTGGTTGCTGTTATGGTATCACTTTTCCATTTATCCTTAATAGTATGATGGATAGTGGGACAAAATAACAATAATTAAGTAACATTTGATAGTTTTAGGATAATTAAGTAATATAAGGTATAGTTTAGTGACAACATGTAGAGTTTATCCTTCTAAAAGGCATGAATGGTGTAGTGTTTATAAATTGTGCAAATCATTGTTCATGAACAATGTTTTTTTTTATAACATTTCCTCAAATATGGTCGACTTTTTTTGAAATATGGTGCCCTTTGCAAGGTGATCATATTTTATGGCATGTGTCATTATTTCACAATTTCAATCTAGTTCACATCATTTTGGTTAAAATGTGGTTCAGTAACTAAGTTTTTCAACTTTAACATTTTAGTCCTTAAGTTAGGTCCTGACATTTTGCTCTTGGAACTTAATGACCACTTAATTTGAGTCTTTTTATTTGCTCTTGGACTTAATTTGAGTTTTTTAGTATGAGTTATTTACTTCGGGAGTTCTTTGGTTTAATAAACTGATTTTTATCTATAATTGTTAAAATTGAAATTATTTTTTTCTAAATAAATTTCTTATGAATATTAATAATTGAAATTTGAGTTGATAAGAGATGAAATTATTTTCGTCAATTATTTTTTAAATGAAAAAAAATATCCATATTTTTGAAACACGTATAATGTTATGCTACACAATATCATTTTTCAACCATAACTAATCATCTTAATGATAAGAACATAGTATAAAAATATCCCAACTTAAAATTAAAATAAAGTAAAATTTTAATTTATTAATTTAAATTTATGAGTGGGAATTATTTTATGTATTTATTATTTGGGATTTATTTTACGGTTAAATTTATAAAAAAAAATATAACTACACGATGTGAGTAAAAAAAACCTTGTAATATCTAAAAATTGCATGATTTTCTTTTTCTACCCAAATGAGTTGTTTTCATGGCGTATACAACGTAGTGCTGAAGTGTTTAGATATGGAAAAGGTGTAAACTATCAACCCAATAACTATAAATCAATGTTGCTTCTCTCATCTGCATCTACATTTTTTATATGAGGTGTCACCACGTACTAATAATTCCAGCTAGAAAAAAATGACACTCAAACATAACTTCACTACCTTTTCAATTTTTTCAACAATTTCACTGTTCTTATGCTTAAATATCCTTGTTACTCGATGATTAGAGGTTATTGTTCATATCAAAGAACACTATCACACTACTAGTTGAGATTGCAATGAATAGTGTCTTAGTAAAGGAGCATTGATGAGACTCAATAAAGGAAAAGATCCAAATAATAGATTTTTAAGATTATTGTAGTAAGAGATAAGAAGAAAATTTTCAAGAATTAGGTTTAGATTTTTGCTTGCTTGGTAGTTGGCGGTGCAAATATGACACTAAATATTTTCTTTTTGAATTGAATATTCATATTATTTTATTACTATTTCACTCTCATTTATAATGTCAATGTCAAATTTGCTAACACACAATAATATCAATGGCAAGTCTGTGAAAAATAATAACGGAGATAAAATTACCCTTTCAAACAAACAATAGTGACAAATTTGCACTTTCTTCCTTCAAATGTCTTTAGTCTAAATAGATTCATTTTAATTTATATAAGACAAGGGTAAGTTTCCATTAATTATTAGATTTGTACGTTCGTTATACGGACACATAGGTTATTAACGATTAATCTTTTGAGAAATTTTAAGTAAATAATCGACGGTGATTATAGATAAAATCTAGAGTGCTATTTCGACGAGTAATTTACCATGGAATTGTCTAACTTTGCGACTTGGATACCTCATACCGTGGAATTTCAAAAATACCCATGCCAAACATAAAAAATCCCTGCTGTGTCTAATTGGAGTCCTGCGACTCCTCTTCCGCCGCTGATGTAAACCCAATGCTAGCGATTTATTTGGATAATTCACCATAGGAATAAGAGGGGAGCTTGTAGTGTGTATGGTGGAGGAAGCTTATCGTCCCTCAATTTAAGAAAATTATAAAATTGAATTAATGAAGCATATGAGAGGCTAAAAAAGTGATCCTTGATCCTCTTTCTCTTAAGTTTTTTTATCTCACCAAATAAAAAAGGGAAGATAATTATCCATTCAAGTACCTCATTTTCCTTAATCCAAACAGGCTGTGATTATGTTACTCTGATGCAAATTATGTTACTGCCGAAACCTCCGCATTGGAATATAAATGAAATAACAATAAATGGGAAAAAAGAGGTTGTGACTTGCTCTTCCATCTGATTTTTTTGCTCTATTTCAATTTTTTTCTTAAGTTTAACTTAAATATATTTATATTATTATTTGACAGATTTTTTTAAAATTATATTTACAAATTATAAGTCTTGTATTTTTTTTTAAATACAATTTCTAAAAAAATTTTAGTAAATAATAATATAAATAAATTTAAGTCAAACATAAGTTAAAAAATTGAAATTAAATAAGGAATTTGGGACAAAGGTAATATCTTTCACTCTCTGTATATATTGAATTCATTTGTTCAGTTTTAGGTAATCAGATTCATACATATAATTGAATATATTAGTAGTAGGCTATGACTCATTTTATACATATATCTCACATGATTTGCATATATCTTCATCTTTTTTGTACATTAAGTTTTTACATATTTTTTTATGTGATTTTACATATGTGCCATTAGTTTAATATAAAATAATTCCTCTATTTCACAAGAACT
Source organism: Aquilaria sinensis (assembly GCA_005392925.1). Lineage (NCBI taxonomy): Eukaryota > Viridiplantae > Streptophyta > Magnoliopsida > Malvales > Thymelaeaceae > Aquilaria > Aquilaria sinensis. Next base: position 104,624 of record SMDT01003361.1, read on the forward strand.
GTCCTCTTTTTCTTTCAAAATTTATTATAAAAATATAAATATTTTACATGAAAATGAAACTTTTAAATATTATAGTTTTTAAATATCATTTTTAAGAAATTTTTTTAAATACATAATAATATAACTCATGATTTACTATAACTCATAAAAATAAGAATTTTTTAAGATTATAACTCATTTTTTTTTCTAAATAATTGAAGAAATCAGTAAGAGTACTATGACTTCAGTCATACATATATCACTTATGATTTACATATATTCTTATATCCCTTACTCTTTTTTTTTTTTCATATCGAATTTATACATATGTATTATCTAACTCGTAGTGTTGAATATAAATATATATAGATATACAGGGATGTGGTGGGTAATAAACTCACACATATAGATTACAATTAAGGATACAGCCGAATCTAAGGGTAGCTGATTTTCTGAGAGGATCATGATCCTTCTATCATCCAATGTTCAAGGGTCAAGACTGGTATCGATGGATCGACCTCCATGGACGCCGATGGATCCAACGAAATACGGTTGGATTTCAATTTTTATGATGGCACTTTATCAAACCACAATCATGACCTGCGAACCCAGAATTAATTCTCCCCACCAACAATTTCTTCCCACATAATTCTCCCCACCAACAATCTCTGCCCCCAGCTTCAACTTTCACGCTAGCTTGCTAGCTCTCTCTCTCAACTCATTTATTAACGTATGGAAAACGGTAGAAAATTAGGAAAAAAAAGTGCTATATATCTAAAATTTTTACAGCATATAATATAACAGTTGAATAATGCCAACTAAAGACTATTGCGGATTATTCAAACTACAGATTTTTCAAATAAATGCGAAAATATTTCACATGTTTAAAAGTCCAAATACAATACATTTTTCTATTTTTAAAACGCGTAACGTTTGTTTACACAGATTCATAAACGAGTTTGTTGATTTTATCACTTTTCAATAAGATTACATCCCAAGGAATCTTTTCTTTTTCTTATTTGTTTCACTAACATTACAAAGAATCTAACATATAGTGTATGAGATTTAAACAGTAAAATAATTGGCAGATAATATAATATCAATTTGTTGCTTTCAGGCTTCCAACTAGAGAGAATAAAATTGGATAAAAGTAAATCCCACAAGTTGTATATGTCAAGTCAAGTAAGGCAATTAATATGTTGATAAAGATATTGGCCTTTCTAAATTTACGTTTCCGTAGAGGTTGTCCATTAGAAATATTGTTGACCAAATAACACTTTCAGGTCCGTCCGGCCGAGGAAGCCCCTCAAATACTCCGGAACATCCCTATCTTTACAAGAAACCCAAAATTCTTGTTCCCTCTCTCTCTCAGAATTGATAAAGATTAAAAGAGAGAGAGAGATAAGGGAATAGAAGACAAAAATCATCACCTTCCAAACCCAATTACAATTTCATAATAAGCAGCCAGAGGGGAAGCACAAGCACACGACCACTCCTCCCACATGAACCCACTTTCTCAGCGCCACCATTTCCCATTATTCAAACCAACCCAATACTAAGCCCAGCACCAGTATATTATTCCTTCTCTCCATTTTCTTTGCCCACTTTATTTCTCTGCCTTGCAGCGGCCAGTATCAGTAAATGAGGTGTAAGAAGCATCCTGCCGACCTCAGCGCCGCCGTCGGTGTCTGCGCAACCTGTCTCCGGGAGCGCCTCCTCGCCCTGATAGCCGCCCAGGTTCAGGCCCAGGCCCAGGCCCACCAGCAGCAATTCCCACGCCCAACCGCCCTCCACGATCGCCCGAAGCCTGATCACGTTCCGCCCCTTGAGTTCCCTCGCTCTGTCTCCCCTTACGTCACCCGCCGGAAGCCCCATGACGACGACCCTTCCTGGGCCGTTCACCACCAGAGATTTTACAGTACTCCACAGGTTGGTCCGACTTACAGCGCGGCCTCCACCGCTGCTGATTTCGAAACTTCCAGATCCTTCAAGAGAAGGAACAAGAGATTCTCGGTTCTGTCTAACCTGTTCAGGTCCAGATCCGAGAAATTGGATTCGGATCTTCGGGTTTCTTGTCATGATCCGAGCGGTGAATCTGTTTCGTCATCTTCTTCGTCTTCCTGGATCAACACGATCTTTCCCGTTCGTCGGAGAAACCCGCATGCCAGAGTGTTCTATACCGCTGAAGAATCCGGCCCTGATCACCGCAGATCGTGCAGGAGAGTGAATCGGGGAATGTCGCCGGCAAGGGAAGATGAGTCGGACGAGGAGTGCGATTGGACGCCGGAGAGATCTTCAGAGTTGCGGAAAACGCCGGTGGCGTCCCTTCGGGGGAAGGCGGGGCATGGCCACGCCCGGCAAATGTCCGGCTTCGCGTTCTGCTTGAGTCCACTCGTGAGGCCCAGCCCGAACCGCCAGTGGAATCAGAAGGTGGGTTTGGCGCCAGATTTAGCAGTTTCAGGAGACATTAGGGGCCCGGTAAAGCCGCCGCTGGCGACGGCGGCGGCATTCTGTGCGAACAGGTCCCGGAAACTCGCAGATTTTGGAAGAGTCAATCATAACCGTTGATTGCGGTTCCCGTTGACATTGGACCGGGACAGTGATTTGTGGTGGCAGGGGTGTCGAAGTCATCGCGATTACCGTTTTGCCCTTACCGGTCTGCGCTTTTTTCACTTTTACCTTTTTGTTTTCTGGTGGGGCTGAGGTGGGGTATGTTCATTTCCTTTCTTGGGCTGGCCTGGGTGACTAGTAGTTGTTGGAATCACCGAATCAGCCCAATACTCCAATTTGATTAGTAACTACTTAGTAGCTTGTAAGAAAATGGAAGTAAAAAAAAAAAAGAAGAGCGGGGAAAAAGCCAGCAGAAAAACAAAAGAAGAACTTTGAGTCTCTTCCATGGGTACAGTTGTATTGTACATTACCAGACCACAGGATATAAATATGATTCATTTTTCTTGCCACATTCCTTGGAACATTTATCTCCAACAAGCATTTCTTTTCTTATGATGCTCCTTTCTTCTACGTATTCCTTCAAATACCTAACGTATGGGTATGTGACGTCTCACGGACACGAAAATAAATACGTGTGATGTATGGACCCAGGTGGGATCCACACCATGAGAGGCAGTCCTATACTAATACTATTCCTAGTTTCATATATCTTAGGGGGCATCCCATCATAGAGACTTGAGCGAGCCAACGTTGCGGTTGGGGTTCACACAGGGCGACGGCTACAATTCAATCCCGTAATAAATATTCTGTTCTGGAAACGTGAAATTCTTTGAAAGCAGTGAGCAAGGAAATCTCATACTTGTAAATGAGCTATTAATATTTCCTGACTTCAGAGATGGCAAAAACAGTACGACTTACCTGATTACCAAGCAAAAGTCAGCTGATCTCGCTCTTTAACTTCTGAATTATATACGGCTCTCGCGGCCAAGTTGCTTCAATAATTTTAGTCATACTCTATACATCGACTTTTCTTTCTTCTAACTACTGGTTCAATTTACCAGGAGACTACGTCGAACCCACGCCCCAATCTTCTAGTTTTGAAACATAATCTCTTCTCTTGCATTTTACAAATTCAGTTAAAAAGTTAGTTGCTAGCTAAAAACAATTGTATTTCTTTTGCCATTATATTGATAAGAATAAAGGTAATTTATCTAGCTAGTATATATAGGTGAAGTTTATTGAGCATGGTTTTAAGTCATATCTTATTTTGAGTCAAGTTTTATGATAATATGGGGTTAGGACTTTGTCAACCTACGCCTTGAGGCCCAACCAACTTCAACTCGACCATAGTTATCAAGCTTTTTCCTATTCTTATCTGCAAAGGTTTAGTTACACTTTTGGATTTAGGCCTAGAAACTATGTCCTAATCACACTTATCCTTTCAAATTTTAAAACTTACAATTACCATCGTTGAAAAGACATCATTAATTATATATTGATTTTGCACTTGCCCACCTAAAGTTTAGCTCTAATTATACTTACCCCTCAAGTCTTAAAACTTATTGTTACATCCATTAAAGTAAGTTGAGCTTTCTTGAAGCCGAGCTTAAGCCTACATTTTGTGAGTTGTTAAGCTCTATCATGAGCAAAACAAGCCAAGCTTAACCCTAGGGTGTTCAATCTCAATTCTACTCGAGTTCACCCTTATTATCCAATAATTGTTATACCATGGCTTCAGATTTCTAATATATTTTTCCTATGCTACTCACTTACAGCTGGTTAATGAAGTTAGAAATGTGGGACCCGGGGGGGGGGGGGGGGGGGGGGGGGGGTGGGGTAGATTTTGAAACCTTTGAGCGGAATGTGTCATTTTGACGTAATCTCATAAGCAATTATGCAATTCATCATTTTTATGTTAAATTTTGTCAAAAATAAACTCATATAGTAATTTCTGTAAATAGCAAAGAGGATAGCTTTTGTAAGACAAAAAGAGTATAATGATATTAAGCTTAAGAGGGTTTGCCATAAATTATGTTTAAATGATTAAAGTGATTATTTTGATATATATCATTTTTTTAATAGGAAATTGCATTAATTGAAATACAATACTTGAAGAGGGCCACAAAATGCTTTTATTATTTTTTTTACAAAAGCAAGAATTTTTTGTAATATGTCCCTCTTGAATAACATGCAAAATTATTAAAAAGTAATTATTTCTCAAAAGAAAAATACTATTCAATTGATAATAGTGACAGTAGAGTACTAAATAGTAGAAATTTTGTAACAAAATGAAATAATTTTTTAGGATGAAACAATACATTTAACCCCAAAACTTAGCTAACTCAAGTAAGTTGATCGTGCAACGACTCAAGTTCAGAACCAATCTATGAAACATCCACTTATGCCACATGTACTAACTTTTGTGAAAAGAATAAATGCTAAGTAATCAGACTTTGAAACTTGGAGTTACATATGCACATCAGAAATCACACAAACTTCACATGTGGAATATGTGGTGCCACAATCTCCTCTACTTATATACTCAATGTTTTCATTGGGCTACAAACAAATCCATAATCATAATACCAGTAGATGATAAATATAAACTGTATACAAAACAAACAAAATAGGACCTAAGCCCACATAGAATCGAAAGTATAGTCTACACCTTCATATAACCGAGTTGACTCTAATACTATTTGTGATGACTCAAGTCCAGAACCAGTTCAAGGAACAACCGCTCATACCACATGAGTTATCATTCTGAGAAAAAAAAAATAAGCGTTAGGTTATCAGACTCTAAAACTTGAAGTCATATATATACATAAAAATTACAGAAACTTCCCTTATGGGATATAGGGTGTCAGATCGACAACTCGCAACTTAGTAAATACCGGTCCGTGAATTCTGAAAACTATTCAAGTTAGTCTATTGGTCACTATAGACAACTAACGGCATTGGTTCAATTGGCCACTGTAGTCCAATGCCTCTATGCATTCCAGTTTATCAATAGAGCTCGATGACGAGGACTCATAGGGACAAGTTGCCCCTACTACTGGAGATACCATTTCTGAATTCGAGGAAGTTTCTTCCATTGCGATGGACAAATTGGATGTGTTACAGGAGAGCAATGCATTGGGACCTGAATCGAACTATGTCATCGGAGAAATGAGATGTAACCCAGGCAGAGCAGGGCCGATGGTTTTAAGTGGTGCTTTCAAAGAGCCTCGGCCGACGTAGTGGGAGGCTGAGCATTGGTTGAAGGACGATGCATCCAATGAGATGGGAGAATATGGAGGGGAATCAGACGGCGACAATTAATGGAGTTTGAGATGTGAATAGGGAGGATGAGATGGGTCGTTGGGTGGTGATAATGCTACACGGCCAAGTCAAGTCACCCGCAACCCATAAAATAACCCAACTCAATTGCTTAATTCCGCCTCATTAATTCGCTTTAAAATGAAAGAAATTGCCCCATAGACTCTTCTATTGCATTTTTAACAAATTCAATTAAACAATATAGAAAAGAATAAAAGTGACTATCTAATAGACCTGGAATTGAATCAGATTTTATGAAGTATGAGTTCAATTCAAACTTTAAAGAGTAAAATACTGTCTGTCAACAAAAAAAAAAAAAAAAAGAGTCAAGTACCATCATTATATAAGAAAAATACTTTATTAAGCTAAGCCTTGACCTTGAGTCAGCTTGGGCACAGCAAGATTTTATTTTATTATTATTATATATATATTTTTTTTGTACTTAAGATTTCTACACTACAAGTTAATAATAGTTTTAAAAGAAGGAATAAGATAGAAGAAGGGCTTGAATCCGGGACTAATGGACGAGGGAGCCCTATATTTCTTATATTTGCCGGTTGACCTGGTAGTACAGGACAAACTCAACTAGTTAACTCAAATTGCATAAATTTGTAGGCTTGCTGGGGCAACATGCTCAAAATTGAGATGTTCAAAATAATCAAATTCTAATTTTCTTCTTTTTAAATAAGTAGAATGTGTCATTTAGAAAACATGTTCAGAAGAAACTTCGCCTTTTCTTTATATTTTTTTATCATTTTATTTTGTTGGGTAGGTGTTATTCTAATTTTATTGCTTTCTCCCATGAGGACCGAATATTTTTAGGGATAAAATTTATTTGTGGTCTCTAACTATTTTACATTATTTTAAATGAATTCTTAATATTTATTTTATCCTCTTAAAATTCTTAATATCCTCTTCTCTGCCTCAATTGTGATCTTTTCATTAATTTCACAGTTACATTTAATAAAATTTTGGAAAAAATTTCACCCTTAATCTGTACATCTTCTTCCTCCAACTCAAAGTACCCTCAAAACATGTAAATTTAACAATTTTTTTTTTTTTCACTTTTCAGAATCCTCTCTCTCTCATCGATTCTAATTTCCCAGGAAAAAAAAAGTCCCACAACATCATTAACAGTCTCTCCCACCTCCAATACATCTTCCACTGCCGCCGCCGAACCACAAAACCTCACCAACAGCTACTCCACCTCTTCAACAGTTTCGAATCTCAAAACTTCGCCTCCTTCTCCACCTTGTAAAGCGACCGCCTGACAGAGATCCAAGTCCTTCGATGACTCTAGCATGCCCGAGATCCTGTCTCGATGGTGTAGGGACTTTGGAGTGCGAGTCCGGCCCAGATTTCACTTGAGATAGCAGAATCTGACTGGTTTGGCTTGCACAACCCGGTTCTCTCTTCCTCTCTTGCAGTTCATGGTGGCGGCGGCAGGGTGTATCGGGTCACTGCAGAAACGTGCAGTGATCCCTAGACGGCAAGCAGCGTTGGTGACCGGGCTCTGATGGTGGCTTGAAACCGCGATGATGGAAGGAAGGGCAGTGGATCTGGATAGAGAAAAGGTGGGGATTGGTCGCGGAGCGTCTCGGCTCGGTGGTTGATCCAACAGCTGGAGATGGTGGCAGCATCTGGGGTGGCGGCAGCAGAGATTAGAGTCTAGGCTAGTAGGCTGAAGGTGATGTTAGGCTTGAATATTTTACGAGAAGCGTTGGCTCAAATGAAAATTAAAATGAGAGGTTTAAGTGTTAAATTTAGAGTTTTGAGGGTGATTTGAGTGAAAAAAAAACTATAAGGACCAAAATTGACATTTCTATTCAGATTTCGTTAAACTTAACTGAGAAATAAAAAAGACTGCAATTGAGATAAAAATAGAGAAATTGGGGACTTTAAGATAATAAAATGAAGGTTAATAACTCATTTAAGATAACATAAAAATGTTAATGATCACAAATAAATTTTATTTTACTTTTAGGCAAGTCCCTTTTTTTTTGTATTTGGTATGATTTTATTTGGCTTAAATGCACATATGGTCCCTAAGCTTTGAAAACTCGCACGAGTTAGTCCTTTAACTTGGACTCAGTGTGAGTCTGTCCTTCAACTTAACAAACTTAGGTGGGTTAACCCCTCAACATTCATAAAGTGAACGACTTAGTCCACTGGGGGACAAATCTGAGACAGAGGCAGCGACAATGGAGTTTTGTGATCTGCCAAGTTATTGCAGGCGTAATCCAACAGTTGCTTCAGTGCTTATCAGACCGATGTCGAAATCAAAATCACGAACAATTGTCGGATCAAAGCAATACACCTGAAACTTCAACCGAATGAATGGGGTGGATAGCCAAGTAATTCTAGTCGGTCGACCCACATTCAACCGCATCGCAAAATTGGGGGAGGGGGGAGGGGGGAGGACGGAAATTGGGTCAAAATCAGGTGATGTGGATTTTTCTTCAACTCTGGTTCGTGGGGGAGCTTGATCAATGAGATCGTTGCATCTGAAACCAATTCACACGAAATTATTCTGAAATCCTCCATGATTGGATCATCATCAAGCTCGTGGCATATGAAATCAAAGGCTGACGCAATGGTGCTGGGCAGAGATGAGGACGATGCGGCGGTGCCAGGAAGAAGAGAGGGCGACGCGGCTGTGTAGCATTGAAGAAGAGGGCGACGCGGCTGTGCAGCGCTGAAGAGGAGGGCGACGTTGCAGTGCTGTGGAGAAGATCTCGATGGTGCTGCCTCTAGGATCGCTTCCGGCGGCTCTAGGACCTCTTCCAGTGGCTCTAGGACCCCTCAATTTGAAGGTCAGGAAGCTGCTCTGGGTAGGGAACAGCGACGCGAACAGCGAAGAGCAATTGAATGTTCAGGTGTAAACAATAACGCCGTATCCCATTCCGTACTGTTTGGACTAACTCGCTATATATTGTAAAGTCATGGGACTAAAGCACGCTGAGTCAAAGTTGAGAGATTAACGCGTTTGAGCTGGTAAAGTTAAGGGACCATATGTACATTTAAGCCATTTTATTTTTGCCGCTCCCTCCTCCCAGTCAATCGAAGACCATTGCTAGCAATAGAAACAACTTCAACATGAGAGGAATAATAACAAACAATTTTCTTCTCAAACAAATTTTCATTCTAACTCAATTGGAGCCACAAGTACTTCCACTGGTTGAAATAAGTGCCATTCAAACCTTCTGGTGTGATAACAACACCTCATGAAAGTTTTGACTAACCAATTAATTTAGATAAATTTTATGGGAGACCTTAGCTTAGTTTTGTGTTCTAAAATAGTATCTTAACTTAGAATTGTCCTATCAAAGTCTTTTACCTTATACTACACATCCTAATTGAGTTTGGGTCTTTTATGTTAATTAAACTATCAAAGCAAATAAAAACTACTAATGTGGCATTAATTATGACTAAAATAAATATAAAATTACAATTTTGGTCCTCAAACTTTTTCAATGATTAATTTTGAGCCTTAAACTACCAACTCTATTATTTAAACCTAAAAGTTGCATGTTTTGCCTATCAATTCATCATCCACTTAAGCCCATCTTCTCCTTCCTTCTTTCCTTCCATCTGAATCTGCCATTGAAGAACATCATATTCAATTTGACCCCACCAAATCAGACATTGAAATTTTAGCAACTTTAGTTAACTACTTAGAAACAAAAACCCCACAACATTCTTAATTGTTAATAAATTATGTACTAACTATTAATTAACTACTTACAAAACAATAACTCTAAAAGGCAAATTTGGGCTTTGCAACCAGATTTGGGTTTTGTTAAATTGCATTCCTAACTCTTCTCAAATATCTCCCATTCAACATCCTCCTAATCCCTTCATGAACCAAAAGACACAAAACCCTAACTTAAATAGTAGCAAAGGATCCACAAATTTCAAGTGAAACAAACAAAATCTTAGTTCTTCCCAATGGTACTTGTCAAGTCAATCAACAGTTTATTCCATCCATCGGCTACTTATGGACCTCTATAGTGAAGCTTGCTGGAAAATTTTTCATCCTCAAATTTAAGAAATGGAACACCTCTAAATGTTGGTTCTTCTTTGAACATAATAGTAAAGATTTGCATTTTTTTGGTATTGGTTTCTATCTCATGCTCTCCTTTGGTTTTCAGTTGGTTTTATTGTGCTTTTGTTGGATTGTTGATGTTATATAATATTCAATTCCCTTGTTTTGGTGTTTGTGTATACTAATGTGTTGTGTTGAAGTGCCTTAAGTTTGGAAAATTTTGATAATTTTGTGTCAAGCAAAAAAAGTGGAATAGTGAGATTGGAATGGTTTGCTTTTGTGTTCATCCTTTCTTGTTTGCTTATGAGTTCTGGTCTACCAGTACAATCACTTGATCTAGCTTTCCTAGCCTAACAGACGAGCCCTTCAAGTTGCTGGCTTCTCCTCCTCTTTCAACTTCCCTTTTGCCATCATCAAGGATGCAACTACAAGATAAAAGCTTAAAAACAACTGAAAAAATAGTTGATTTCAGTCACCCAGAGCAACTAAACTAAGACTGAAAGTGTCAATAACAAAAACCATAGTTGCTCCTCTTAGAATGATTAAGGGGTGACTGAATTAATTGACTAAAAACGTCAATTGCACCACTTATAGTCTATTGTCATTAGAGCAAATGAATGTGTAAGTGTTGTTCTTGAAATTAATTTTTTTAAATATTAATTAAGAGCTATAAAATTAAATTAATATTAATTACTATAATTATTTAAATTGGTTTGTAAATTTAATGAAAACAAAAATTTGGAATAAAATAATATATTATTAATCTATGTATATTTTTGGACCTTTTATAATATATGCTTATGCAATTTATATGTCTGAAATTGGTTCACATATGTATGAGACTAGGATGGTGGTGGTGGTGGTGGTGGTGGTGTGTGTGTGTGTGTGTGTGTGGACATGTATTCCTTTTGTATAAAATAGGAAATGATTTGTATAAAACTGAATTGCTATTATAGGAAATTAGGTTACTATTGTGTATAACTATGTTGCTATTGTATGAAACTGGATTCATATATGTATCAAACCATGTTACTGCTGTATAAGTTTTGAGTTTTGATAGTGTATGAAACTAGAAATAAATTATACAAAACTGAGATTTATTTGTATGAATCTATGAACTATTTACGTGGAATTGAGTGCATTTGTTGGAACACAATGTATAAATACAACAATGAAATGTGGGGATACACCCAACACTTCAATTGGTTGGGAAATAAAGCTTGAAGATAATGAATAGATGCAACTGAGATTATATTGTATGAAATTAAGGTCATATTATAAAAGTGTGAAATTCTTATTAAACCAAATCAGAATGCCGATAAATGAAAATTGACTTTTGTATGAAATTGAGTTGTTTTGCATGAAACAAAATTTTTATTGTAAGAAATTGAATTGCAATTGTATGAAATTGAGTTCTTGTTATATCAAATTGATTTTATATTTTATGAAATTAAGTTCTTATTGTATCAAATTGAAATGTTGATATATGAAACTATGAATCTATTTAACAAAAAAAAGTTTCCAATCAAATGAAATTGAGTTCATATTATTCAAAATGAGTTTCTATTATACAAAATTAAATATTCTTTATCAAATCTAACAAAAACTCCACAAATGTGAAACTAACTTATTCATGTATTAAATTGGCAACCAGTTCTACGAAACTGATATCAGAATATATGTCATTCTTTAAACACGTTTGATTATGTGAAAAAATGAATAACTAAACTCATTTTTAAATAATTATCATAATTATCACATTATACTTTTTTTGTTCTATTAAGATTATTTTTTCATAATGAATTCAAATTAAAAAATTTCCCATAATTAAAATTTTGAGTAAAGTTAATATATTCCAAAATTATCTCAATTAAATCTAACTTATCCTAGTAAACAAAAGTCAAAACTAATAGACTTCTAACGGTGTTAAGTTGGTGCTTAGCACCTAAGTGCATGGTCTGAAGCCTCAAATTCAGTTGTCATTCTCTCTTGAGATAAATAAATACTTAATCATAATTAACAAAGAAGACCCTTATCAGTTTCATTAATTAAGAATGGGTTAAGTGATTACTCTTTAATTCAACTAGTGGATTAAGTGAAGATCTCCATTCCCTTAAAATCTATTAATGTTACTTTCTTTTCCACCTCAATTATGCCTTCTCAAGATCAACATCATGATTATTATACGTGTATTAATAGTTGTTTAACAAACACACACAAGAGTAAGTAATAATTAAATAGTTAACAAGTATGAAATACTTCAATATAACTTACTCTCATTTCTTAAGCTAGTACTAGCAGTATAGCTCAGAATTTTGTTGAACAAATCCTTCCACAGTTAATCAATTTTTTCTATTCCAAACAAAACCCACTCATCTCTAGCAAATTTGTCATACGTTTGTTCTCCAAGTACCTCATTTGATCTATTTTATAAGGTGAAATTCTTACAAGTGACAAAATTCTCCAAAACCAATTATTCTTATTCAAAAGCTGAGACAATTGAATTTTAATTCCCAGTAACAAAATTCACTAATTTCATTAACAATTATTTATCTAGTTCTTCCAAAATTGCCCAATTTATCAAATTTTCATCTAGGTTGTTCATTAAAAACAACGATGTTGTCCATGAAATTAGAATTCAACATTAGAAGCCAAGATCTATTATCTTCGATAAGTCACTAAAATGCCTCTGTCTACTACGTCCGTAGCCCATCTGACAACTCACACCATGGGAACAAGTAAACATTGATTCAAAGCGAGCCTATAGAGTTGAAAAGAATAAAGCAGTCCAAATAATACAATTTGGGGCAATTCAAATGAAGTTACAATCGTAGGCAGATATGGGTCTATGATGGGCTAAGTGCCATGGCAAGGGCTTTTCCTCTATTAAAAAAAATAATAAAATGTAGTAGAAAAAATATAATGTTGGAAAATTGGTGAATTCTTTGGATTTCTTAGATATTGGCAATAGAGTTTGCTCGTTCTAAATTGAAAAATATGTGACAAGCATTTATTTGTCATTACACTGTAGAATAACAAATGGTTACATAATGATTTTTCCCAACAAAGAAAAATTAGGCGGATTACAAATTGCCCCCTAATGTTTGGTCCATATTACACTTTGCCCCCATTTGTTTGGGAATTATACATTTTCCCTCTATGTGCTCACTGTTGTCTAAACAAATGTTAGAATTGTGGGACCTACATATAGAAGGTCCAAAATAACCCTCATTTGGCGCATTTCCTTCCCTTCTAAAAAATTAATCAATATGTGAAGTGTTATGGTTACTATATGATCGGGAAAAATAGAGGCAACAATACTAGTAGGGTTTGCTCAACTTGAAGGAGAAATCACTTTGTGATAAATGATTCTATAGTTAAATGAAGGTTGTAGAAGGCAATAACAAGTTTCAAGGAATAGAAATTTTAATTTTTCCTTTCATTTTATGTTATGTGCTCAATAGGTTGGTATTCTATTGATTTCATTTGGAAATCAATATTTTTCTTCATCACCCTTACTGTAATTTTCATTATAGCTTGCTTTCCTCAGGCATGAACCATTTAGCATGCATTATTATTCTACCATTATAATGGTGACTCGTTGGGTATGCTTTTGTATGTTGAAATAGAAGTTGACCTTGACAAATACTTATTCATTGTCTTGTGGAGGTTATTTTCACAAAGATGAACATGTATTCACTTGAGCTTGAAATTTGAACTATTAATGCTATGTTGATTAAGAATGATGAAGACTTGATGAAAGTGTTTTTTTCATATGATGGAATTGAATAAATTCCAGTGTATGTCAAATGTGAAACATGAAGCCTTGTTGAGGTGTTTGTTTTTATATCTCTTAGGGACGCTGTAATGCATGTTGTTTCGAGGCAAGATTCAAAAAACAATGTTGCTTTTTATGAATGAACAACAGGGCTACCTTAAGAAATAAATACTTGTTCACAAGTATATGGGAAGCTGAATGTCAATGAAGGTAATTTACAATTGTGTAAATTTGGGTCAAGTTTTACTGTTGTTGGAGGTTTGAGTTCGGAGAAGAAGCATAAAGGCCATTTGTAATTGTGCAAATTTGGCAGAGTTATGACGAGGCCTATAAAGGATCCTAGACAAGCAAGGAGAAAGGAAGCTGGTGTTCATGTTTTGAGTGATTATTATGAACATGAAGAAGAAAAAGTTATGATGAGTGGTGAATATTACCAATTGTTTGATGACAATGATGACAAGTGGTTAAATACAAGAGATGGTGAAATTGAAAATGAATCCTCTGATGATAAAGAGGCCATAGAGGTGGAAAAATAAAAAGATGACTCCAATGAACACAAGCTTAACAATTGCAGAAAATACTCTTCACATGATGGGTACTCAACGGATGAGCAAAATGTAGGTTTGAAGAAGAAGAAAACAAAAAAATTTGATATCCATTTTAGAACTCTTGCGAAGGAGTTTAAGAGAATAGCTGAGGTGAAAATTGTCTTTGAAAAATTCAATATTTTTAGGGATGTTCATCATTTTAGAGAGGTTATAAAGGACTACACAGTAAAAGAAGTGTATGATATTGAAAGATTTAAGAATGAATCATATAAGGTCAAAGCCTATTGTAAAGTTAAAGGATGTCTTTAGCTGATCCTTGCTTCTCAGTTGCCAGATAAAACTACATTTATGGTCAAGACACTCTATGGACAACATACATACATTAGGCTGGCTAAAAATTCCAATGCCAATGATGCTTGGATTACTAAAAAATTGGATGGGTACTTGTGCACTGGCCCTGACATAAGTTATAACTTGATGTCTAATCATTTATCAAAGACATATGGTGTTGAACCTTGTCAAATGCAACTTTACTTAGCAAAGAAGAAAGATAGGGATGAAAATGAATGGAAGCATTTAGAATCTTATTCAAAGCTGAGAAAGTATACCCTTTTGTTAATGGTTAAAAATTGAACTGTTGCAAAGATGGAGTTTTATATACTTGACCCATTGGCCCAAGAACTAGTTTTCAAAGGATCTTTATTTGCTTTGATGCTAGCATTAAAGGTTTAAAAGCAGGTTGCGGACCATTTATTAGAGTAAACGGATGTTTTTTTAAAGGTCTATACGGAAGAATATGCTTAGCTGCAGTAGTCATTAATGACAATAATGGTATATTGCCACTAGCGGCTGTTGTTATTGAGGCTGAGTGTAAGGAAAGCTATATTTTCTTCCTAGAGTGCTTGCAACAGAGTATTGGTCATGAAACAATTACATTTATGAGTGACAAACAAAATGTATGAATTTTATAGAATATGATAGAAGAGACCATTGTATTATTCTCTTAGATTGAGGTGTATTCATACATATCTACAAGTCATATGAATTAGACATTTATGATTTATGTGCATTTGTCTCTTATTTAGATTGCTTCCCTACAGTCAACCATTTGTCTCAAATTCCATACAAATATCTATAAATGGTAGGCTATATTACTTGCATAACATGTGGGAAATGCATTTTAATGGTTAAAAATATATCCGAAGTCCCTGAAACAAGTTTTGAAAACATGGTTTGCTGCAAATTTTGATTAAATAGTAGTAAGGTTTGACTTTATGTTTGACTTTAAGCTAGAGAACATGTTTTAGCTTAAAATTTGAGGACAATCCTGAAGTCATATTTAGAATGTGATTATGGCTTGAAACCAGATTTTAGAGCCTAAGTTTGCATTTTTTCTAATCAACTTCATTGCTACAGTTTTTGAAAAGTTGAGCTAGTCATAAATGATTTGTGTTGCATCTACCGTAGCTTACAAGATATCTTAAACACACTTGTTGTTACTTAATTTCAAGGTTTAATTCAAGTTATAAGGTATGCATTTCCACAAGCTAGACATAGGTTTTGTGTTAGAGATCTCTATTCTAATTTCAGAGCCAAGTTTGAAGGGTTTGCAATGGGGCAAGATTTTTTTAAAATTATAAAAACATACAACAAGCGAGATTTTTAGACTTATTTAAATAACATAAATCTGGGAGATAAAAGTATGGAAGCATTTTAATGGCTAAGTAAGAAGTTTGTTGAAACTTGGGCTAGAATAAGCTTTATCATTATTGCGAGGTGGAAAATGTCATAAATAATACCATAGAGTTCTTCAACAACTAGCTGGGCATGATCAGATTTCTTCTTCCCATCCTACTTTACCTGAGAAAATAAGGTTAAAAGTAATGATGAGGTTTCAGAAAATATTTGGTACTAATTGCTCACAGGTAACCAAACTTACCCCATTTGCATGAAAGAGATAAATCAAGCTATTAAAGACTCTAGGTTGTATACTCCCATTTCTGCTGTGAAGGAAGAGTTCCAAGAAATGGCTGGGAAACATATGAAGGCTGTGAATTTAGTAACAAGAATGTGCACATGTGAGAAATGGATGTTAACTAGGCTCCCTTATAAACATGTAATGCTATGCTTGAAGTTCAAGAGAGTCGATGTTGATGACTATTGCTCTAGCTACTATAAGGTTGATGTCTATTTGAAAGCATAAGGTGAGATTATTCACCCATTACTTGAGGTTGACCTTAACCCAATTGATCCAAGTGAAAAGATCTTATCTCTAACACTTATAAAACAGCTTGGCAAGCTAAAGAATGTTAGGAAAAGAGAAGTTAGTGAAGAGCCAAGTCAAGCTAGATCAACCATAGTTACATGTGGCAAGTGTGGCAAAATTGGCCATAATAGCAGAACATGTAAAGGCTTGACATCTAATTCAAGGACGGTTAGTTTTATTAAAAAATGTTGTAGCTACTTTTTATTCACTATTTGAACTCAAACCATGAGTTTTTGGGTAGTCTTAACAAGAAGAATAGAATTTGAAAGCATTTGTAAAAAGTGGAGGAAACACATAAACAAAGCTAAAGAGGGCAAGGGAAAGCAGGTTGCTAGTCTAAGAAAATGAAAGGGAGAAGATGTTGTAAAATGTTTAGGCATATATAGAAGCTGGACATGGTAGAGTTCTTGAACTTTTGTTTAGTCATATGCAAAAGCTCTAGACATAATAGGGTGTTGGACTTTTTTTTTAGCCATACAACAAGGTGGACATAATAGGGTTACCTGAATATGGTACTTTGTATCAAGTAGCTGGCCTTTTGTTTAGTTTTACTTTTGGGTTATTAACAATCATGAGATGTAATAGCATGACTATATTATGCATTGTCACCATTAAAATTATCGTTTTTAAACTCAATCTTCTGTCTTTCAGAGTACAATGTTAAATTTTTGTTTGTAGTAGATCTTATTGAACCATAGTCAACATGGAGAATTAAGACTCTTAAAAATTACAATTTTTTGACTAAAATCTTGCATAATTCCTAAATAGATGGGGCAAAGTGTAATATTGACCAAATATTAGCGGGTAATTTGTAATTCACCCAAAAAATTTGAAAAAAAAAAGCATTTTTGAAGGCTTTTAAAAGACTTTGGATCAACTTGAATAATAATGCCTCTAAATAAATGAAGTCTCAAACAAAGATTAAGCAATTTTTTTTTTCTATTTTGGAAATCCTAAATTCGACATTATTTTCTTTTAAGGCCTAGAAAAATAGAATCTGGGTTAATATGAACAATCAACTCTAGTACTTTCTTATAGTCTATTTTCCCTTTTTTAATAGCAAAATCAATATTTTTCATTTGACCGCATCTTTTGATGTATTAAATTATTTTTTACTTTGGAACCAAATTGTCGCGGGTTTCAGATGCAACGGAGACACTCCCACACAAAATCACCATTAAATTGTTCAAATGCCGCCTGACGCCCTCCATGTTTTGTAAGACAGACGACTTACTCTCAAACTCCCCTCATAACTCCTCTTACTTTGAACATATACTTGTGCATGCTTCTAATTACAAAAAAAAGTTGTAACATTTGTTTCATAAGCTATTCTAAATAGGATAAAAGAAGACAAAGATTTATTGGTGAGGTAAAAATTTTAGCTATTGCAGCAGTCTTGATCATTTAGTCATCAATAAAAATATTAAAGGTATTTTTTTTTTTAATAATCAAAATAAAGAACAAGGCACAAAGTTTAAAGAACAGAGAGACTGCTAGAATATGAGCTAGAGTAACACGCTCCCAAGGCACAACCACCACTAAGCAACGATTAAAATTCTCCATTCGATTCAAGATTGCTTGTGTGAGAGTGACCTTTTCTATACAATGCACAAATAATTGCTTCATCTGCATTTTTCCTTCTAATGCTTTCCTTTCAAAAGGCTACCTGTTACCTTATAGCAACAAAATATTGCACTTGCAAGTCCCAACAATGCTATGCAAAAATTCTGGGAATAAAGAAAATGAGGATATTGTATTGATGGGTATTTCTGCTGATTCTTGGATAGAAGCTTCACTGTCCCATTATCCTGATCTTGTTTACCTGTCTTCCTTCACAGTTAGATGATCCTTGTATGATCATGCTCACATGACCCTTGTACGGTCCATTTTGTCTGCCACTATTTTGTCTAGCCCTGGTACCAAAATGAATTCCAAAATTCATAAACATCTCTTGCCACCGTGACTATTAGATAGTTTCATGACCTGCATTTGATAAAAATAATAAACAAAAAGGTGTTTAGAAGTATTTATATATTTGCTAACGGAATTTCTGTATCCATCCAATCAGTTTAAGACATTCATACTACTATTAGATTGCAAATTATTCTATAATTTGTTGTAACTTTTACAAATTTGTTTCCTTTCCAGAAAGCAATTAGAAGGAACTGACTCTTCTCAGGACCTATTAAGATCTCATATGAGGAACTCCAAGGTACTGTTTGTCTACTCCTAACTTCCAGCAGTTAACCCCTCATCATTCACATAGACCCCTTCCCCTTAGAATGTATAAAAACAAGACATGTACCTAATCAGAGGTTTTAAGAGCTACTATGATTCTATAAGAAAAGAGCACAAGCCTTCTTTTATATGTCAACTGGCCATTTGCAAGGTTGTTTCGGTTTTCAACCTCCCAACTGGTCCCCTAACTCTATTCTCATTTATATTTCGTTTGAATATTGTTCTGCTAAGTCTCTCTAAACATAGAAACTATAATGGTGATGTTACAAGATTCCACATTGTATTTAACCAACATATTCTAATTTAATTGTAACACATCTCCATTTTTCCATTTTAAATATACTAATGAGCTTATTTATGACTAACAGTAGTTTCTCATCTTAGATGAGTATAACTTTATGATATAATTCGGATGATTGTTTATATCTCCACAATTCTCATATAAACTAGTATTGATAGCTTAAATTACTTTATTTTTAATTAAATTAAATCCGACAATATCGCATTGTTGTCGACAGATTTGCAATTTTGTCCTTACGCCCCTTCCTTCTTCCACCCGGGCGATGATTCCCTGGCCGCGAAACTTTCCGAGCACACTGCCCAGGTATGTTTTGCGCCTTTCTTTCTTTTTTCCTTTGGAGTTTTTCCAAGTGTTTGGCTCTCTCTTTTCTCTTTTGCCTTATTGACTTTGCCTCATTTTTTTTGCAGCTGCTGGGGTACGCTGGTTTCCTCAGAGTTCGGGTGGCGAGGCAGACAGCGTTCCGAGCCTCGGCCTTAGAGGTTATAGAAAAAACTTAAGGCCACGTGCTCGGAATTAGCTGACCAAAACACGCAGCTGGCTCAAGCTGCAAAGAAGGAGATTGCCACATTTCGGGAGGGGTTCCTAAAGGAAAAAGAAGAACTTGTGAAGGAATCCTCCCAAAAGATTTCTGACCTCGGCTCCCAGGTGGCGGAGCTGATTTCAGCGAATGAAGCCTATCAAAAGGAGAAGTCAAACATAGACCCCAGCACAATTCACCCCCGTAGTTTAGTAAAAAATCCAATTGAATCCAAAGTTTACAGAAACTTTCACTTGTACCCAAAGCTTGTTGTGACGTGCCAATTTGGATTGGATTGAACAGGTGAAGTTACATAGTTTCTAGAACTACAGGAATGCCCAAGGCTTTGAAGTACTCGATGTTTCAAGGAAATATGAAACCAAATTAATCACCATCACCACAAGTTCATTCAATAGCTGGGAGCGAGGGAGTACATGTACGCCCAACTTGCAAGGTATTCATACATCTCTTGAAACTTATTTCTTTTATTTTCTGTATTCTTACAAATGTGTTTATTCTCACAAAAATTGTTTAATTATAGAAACTTCGTTATCACCCCTCAATCAGATCTCATACAGAGAAGTCAAACGTAGTATCTTCTCAATTGCTTTCTTTTATATTTGCTGCTCATCTGTCTGCTAATCTCTCTTCTATGAAGAATGAATAAAGAACAAAAAAAAAATTAATGGCCGGCTCCAAGGAGATTAGAAACAAATAATTTCTCTGAATCACTTTTCCGTAGGGTCTATGTTTTGTCATTTTGTTAGATTGTCAATGTGTTTACCCACTATACTTGAATCTAACTAATTTAAGATAAAAAAATTTATCGTTATTGAGAAGTTGAGTATGTTATTGACGATTCAAATCATATAAAAAATTAGAAAGTTAAAGTCGTTCAAATTTGATAGTTTGATGAATTAAAAAAATAGAAACAATAATTTAGATAAATCTCATCCAATTAATTAGAATTTATTTTAATTTAGCAATTTATAATATGTATAATATATAATAATTATATATTCTCTAAAAAAATACAAAATAAATATGAAGATAAAAATATTTACTTTATAAACATACGGGTAAAAGGTCACAAACATTCCTAAAACTTTCACATTATCTCATGTCAATTGACAATTCTACAAGTCCGCGAAGTAAATATTTAGATAAATAAAAGGAATAGAAATAACAATTTAGATAAATCTCATCAAATTAACTAAAAACTATTTTAATGTAGGAATCAATATGTATAATATATAATAATTATATATTCTCAAAAACAATATACAATAACTATACGATAATATTTAATTTACCATATATATGGATTAAAGGTGACATATAGTCTTAAAACTTTCGCATTTTCTCATTTCAATTGGCAATTCTATAAGTCCACGAAGTATCAAAGAAGTCCAAAACGGAAAAAACTTTTCAAATCTTATTCCTAAGTTAGCAATAAGTTCTAATACAATAAGAGAAATGTGAAACATTAACCGAATTTTCCGTTGTAAACTGGGTGCCAAAAATTGAAATTTCAATTGGTGATTGATTCATCAATCAGTTTTTCGCATCCATGTCGTGGTGTAAGTCAACAAGTCACCAATTCCCACCACTTCGTCAACTAGATACAAGTTTGGGTTAGATCATTTAAATTCATGTTTAATCGGGTTATCATAAATTTAAGTACAAATTGGGTTATTTAGTGTTAAGAAAAAAAATTCTCCAATTACCCATTATGTAAAAAGGAACAAAAGACACGATCAAATAAGCACACATGAATTTAACGTAGTTCGGCTCTTAACTAACTTATTTCCATAGATGAAAGAAATCCACTTGTATATAGAGATAGTAGTAAAAATATGTCCTTAGTACTCACGTTGGCCTATAGATCTCTTACACACCACTAATAACCTCAATATCTTGCCCTCATACAATTACAATATATGAGAATAGCAAAAGGCTTATCGTCCTTAACCTTTCCGGCCTCCAAATCTCTCTTCCACCTTCAAACCTTCACATCTTGCTTCTTCATCTTACTTATTCACCACATTGATTTTTCTCTCATACTAAAAACTCAACACAACAAGCCTTTTTATAAGCCACACACAAACTAACACTAAATAAAAAAACTAAATCCTAAACAAATAGGAAAACTAACACTAAATCTTATAAACAAACTAAATTTCTAAAACTTCTTATATTTAAGCCAACAAACCCAACATTTAGGTTTGATTGATATCAAGTTGGGTGGATTTTGGGTTCAAGTTTGGGTTAGGTCATATCAGATTTATTTAGGTTCAAGTTCACTATAGGTTGAGTTAATTCCAATCTTGGGTAATTTTAGATTAGGCTATTGGTAAAGGCTATTTCTAAATAAGACTATAATTATGTTTATATTTAGAAAATGTTACATCCTATTTCTATTTGGTCCTTAGAAAATTTTCTGCAGCCCAGGCCCTCCTTTAAAAAAATCTTGGCCCTACCATGTGTAAGGGGTACTAGTTAAGGAGTCCATGCTACGCAACTGGTTTTGATTACATGGTAGTACCAATAAAGGCATGATAATTAATTAGATTATAATAGTGTCTAGATCATTAGAGTTTCAAGTTGTACATATAACATAAGCTATGCAAAGAAATATTTACAAAAGAATAAACATAACTATATATTTCATTATGTTGTACGTAAGGAATCATTAAATTCTATAAAATATATAGAAGTGGAAAAAACAATAAAAGAATAAACATAAACAAATGAAAGTTTGGAACTCATAAATCATTTTAAAATCTAACACACAATCATAAACGAGTCATATAAAGGTATAAATAATACTCACTAGGCACAAATGTGATTCAAGAAATGAACAATCCAAAGATACAAACAATATCAATGCAACAGAAAGAAACAAACACATACAAACTAAGTGAAAATCATTAAAAAAAACTAAATAGAAACATATCACATCACTAAAGTAAGAAACATCAAAGAAAGTCTGATGAGGCTTTTAGAGTGCTTTCAGATGGCATCGGGTTTAAAGATGAACCTGTTGAAGAGCAGATTATTTGGAGTAAGGGTGGAAAAATCTGAAGTGACAGTTATGTCAAGATGGATGGGGTGTGGTGCTGATAAATTACTATTTAAGTATCTGTGGTTGCCGATTGGACAAAATATGAAGAAGAAATGTTCTTGGTAGCCGAAAATTGAGAAAGTTAGCAACAAATTGAATAGTTAGAAAGGGAAGACCTTATCAATTGGTGGTAGGCTGACCCTTTTAAAGTCAGTCCTGAGAAGCTTGCCCCTCTTTTTCTTCTCACTATTCCATACTCTTGTCTTAGTTATAAAAATGCTTGAAAGTAAAAGATGTCATTTCTTTTAGGAGGTACAAGGGAGAGTAAAAATTTAGCTTGGGTTGGGTGGAATAAAGTGCTAGCAAAAAAGGAAGTAAGGGTTCTGAGTGTTGGTAGTTTGAGGGAAAAAATTTTCTTCTTGGGAAATGGTGGTGAAGGTTTAGAGTAGAAGAGGGTGCACTTTGGTTGAGAGTCATTAAGTCTATCTTTGTTTTTGGAAAGTGGGGGTTTTGATTAGAATTTAAATCATAACTTGTTCATTGGAGTGTGGGGGGGTATTCTAAAAGTAGGATGAGAGATAGAGGAATATGGAGTTGGCTTTTTTTATTCATTTAGGTGGAAGGTGGGGGATGGAAACAAAGTGATTTTTTGGCATAATTTATGGGTGGGAAGTTTTCCACTGAAAAACAGATTTTCTAGATTACTATATCTTGAGTTGACAAAGGGTTGCTTGATAAAAAAGAGGCAAAGCAGAAAAGAATATGTATGGAATTGGAGGAGAGTTTTTAGGGGGAATGAGTTAGGTGAGTTGAAAGAGTTGATGCAGATTTTGAACAACACAAATTTTGCTGCAGGAACATCAGCTAGATGGAAGTGGCAGTTGAGCTCTAATGGTGATTTTTCTATGAAGACCTTGTCCCAGTTGATCGATGATGTCATACTGGAGGTGGGCCTGGAGTTCACACTTCAAGATGGAATCATTGGGTTTCAGTTAAAGTTAATGTATGAGTTTGGAAGGTAAAACAATATTGGTTACCTACAAGAGTTAGTCTTGCTTTGCGTTGAACTTATGTTCATGAAATTTATGCCCATTTTGCAAACAAGAGAAAAAAAACATTGGACCATGTGGTAGTGAGTTGTTCACTGGTTGCACTAGTTTGGAAATTGACAAGATTATGGTGGCGTCTTGGAGAAACTACAGCTACAGCGGTAGGTGAGGCTTTAAGTGACCACAGTATGGGAGGTTTCAGTTTGTCACAAAGAAAGGTCTAGGAAGCAATATCATTCATTGTGTTGTGGTCTTTGTGGAGCAGGAAGAACAATCTTATTTTTAAAGAAAACAAGAAGTCTGATGAGCAGGTGTTGATGGAAATTCAAACTCTTTCTTGTTGATTAAGAATAGGTGCTCAAAGTTAAATTGTAATTGGGTTGAATGGTTTTGTAATCCTAAGTTAGCCTTCGGCAATTGGTTGTAATTCAATAAAGATGAATTGGTTGACCATAGGTGGTTTATTTCTATTGAGGCTTCTTAAATAGATATAGGGAAAGTCAGTTTGGGGATTGTACAGTTAGAGTGGGGCTAGTTTCTTGCTAGTACTCCTATTTTTTGAAATTATTTCCCATGTTTTAATTTAATTTTTTTGTCTGCTATTAAAAAAATCAAAGAAAGTCAAAGGGGAAAACAACAATAATGTCACTATATAAGATATAAATAAAATTTAAAAGTAAAATTTCTTTTATCAATTTTTATCTCCTTATAATTCTCGTATCTTGCTCATTGTAAGAACTTTGTATAATCATTTCTTTCAGTTACATAAAAGTGAGTAGCCAAGACCTAATACATGGTTGAGTGTCCATTATATAATCATATATTTGATCAAGTTCCCAAAATTTCCAACTTCAAAATTCAAGCATCTTCAACAATTAAAGAAATGTAATTTATTTGACAGCAAAAATATTAAAGTATAGGACCTGTATATTTAGACATATAACAGTACCAATAACACATTGAATTATTAAAGCCTTATAAAAGAAAAAAAATGGGAAACTAAAAAAAAAACTAAGATGAACAATGCAAGTATGGATCATACAAATAATTTCTCATTTCAAATATAAGAAAAAAATAAGAAAAAATAATTTACTTCCCAAAAAGCTAAATTAAATTAAGAAAAAAGCGACATATATAACACTCACTGGTTGTACGTTTAACTTAGAATTGGCAAACTCTAATGCACAGATAGTGGAACTATAGGGGAAAGAATGAAAAAAGTTAAAAGAAATAGAAAAACTGAAATTTCTCTTACAACAAAGAAACAAAAATACAAAGGTTATATGTCTATATACACCATAATACTAATAATATAACCAATCATAAAAATCTATAAAAAAAATTGGAAAAATAATAAAAACCATAGAAATGACCACCTGAAAGTCCAAAACATACAAATCACTTGTAATTTTTAAGATATTGATAAATAATAAAAAAATATTTCACTTCCCACAGACAAAAAATAAACTAAATTAAGAAAGGCAGAGATATGTGTGATACTCACTAATCAAACTTTTGACTTCATATCACTGCAACAAAGACAAACTACAACATCAAACAGCTCACTTGCATATGAAGTTAATTTTATTCCAAAAAGTAGGTTCCACAATAAGATTAAAAGCATCAAACTCTAAAAAAATGATATTTTAATTGATATTTTCTTGACTAACAACAGATATAGCGAGGAGTTCATGGAGCAACCTTTGAATCTTCTAGTTCCATCAACATAACTCTTTCCTATTTCATTAGTATCATAATTGATGAAACTATTTACTAGCATCAATTGGTTTATTGTTCCAATAGCAGTGATTAAACCAAACTAAATGTTAGTAGATTCAGAATTGTGTATACATAAATGAAGCAATCATAGAGATATATCTAGGTACTAAATTCAAGGATTACGTTGAGGACCAATCATCATAACGAAACTAACATACCATGGAATAAACCAAACCAACCAAAATCTGAAAACCACGGCCAACAATAATTGACAAATAACTCTTTACCAAAAAGCGACACTCAAAACTCTGTTGGGAGAAGAAACAATTTACTAACTAATTAAATTACTTAGAAATGATAATTTTGGCCACATATCAACCCCAAAATAAGAATTTAAAATAAGAAATCTGGTCCCACATATTCAATAATTCATCATTAATTCTATCTATTTTGTTAAAAGACAAAATGTCTATAACTTGGTCAATCATTTAGCTGAATTTGTTGTGTTACCTAATCTACTTACATCTTGTCCATCATTCGGTTGTTTAAGGACAGAAATATCCAAATGCAAAACACGCATGTTTGAAACTTTTAATTAGCTACTAGATGTAATGGTTCTTATGTCAATGAGGCAACAATTATATCGGCCATAAGAGAATGTTGACACCATCAAAACTTCTCAAAACAAATGCAACTTCTTGATGATTCAGTATTATATTCATATTAAAACTCAATATTTTGAATTAGTATTATATTTAAGGTATAACTTAATTAAAAGTTTTAGGATGAATAAACAAGGTATCAAACAATGAGTTACGAACAACACATGCATAAGCCACTTCTTTTATTTAATGCCAATTCATTTATCAAGGGTAAATTTCATGTCAGGCCTCTTAGCTTATTTTTGTTAAATTGATATCCTAATTTAAGGTTGTTATATCAAAGTCCCTTATTTCATATCGAGTGTTTTAATTGGATCTTTTTCGTCAATTAAATTATTAAATTGGATGAAAATTATTGATGTCACATTAGTTAAGATTAAATAAATTTAAAATGACATATTTGGTCCTTAAATTTTTTTCTAATCAATAATTCTAATCCTAAAACTTGTAACTTTACTTGTTAGACTCCTAAGAGATAACCTCCCTTCTCTGATGCCTTCTTGTGTTGCTCTTCAAACCATAGATTCACAGGTTACTAACTGAGAAAGAAAACCTAATCAACCAAAAACTAAGTATAAAAAATATTGCAAAGTTTTTAGATGACCCAAAATAAAATATATTTCATCTTTTTTAGGACAGTGAGAATATATGACAAAAAATATAAGAGACAAAAAATGATAAAAATAGAAGACAAAACAAAAGGTTATATACAATAGCCATTCACATTAGTTCTTTTGATGTATGTGGGGCAACAAATTTAAATCTCCAGTGACATGGTTATAAGAAATAAAATGAACACGCGTCTAAAATTAGGACAAAAGCTAGCTATTACCTTATAAGCAAAAAAATAATCAACAAATTTAGTTATATAATTAGGATCAAAGAGAATAGAGACTACACATCTATGTGTTTATACACATATTAACACTGTTAGTGTTTCTAACGAGACTCATCTGTTTGCCCAAATTTGAAACAAATTTGGAAGCGTTCATTAAAGGAGCAAAATTGGTGGAATTTATCTTCTTATATACCTATTCCATACAAAAGCATCCTAGAAAAATCTCCCATACCCTAAACCCACGATTCCAATCTAATTCGACCCTTTAATGTGCCGTCTTTCAAGAGACGAAACTGACATCGATCTGCCCTTATTCCTACTGAACTACTAGTTGACAAAAGCAGACAAAGGTGAGTTGGGAGACAAGTAGTGGCGGCGAAGGGTGACAACGGTGGTGATTTCAATTAAAGTAAGCGGAGATTTGTTTGTGCATTCCGTCACGATGACACAAAAACCACCAAATTATGGCGAATCGTCTGGCAAGTGTGTAAGGAGGTGAGTCAGCAGTACATATTCTCCCGGAATAGTACGACAAGAATTTGCTTGATTCTAGGAATGACTTTTTTTTCGGTTGTGTGAAAATGGGTTTGATTTCTATAATTGACCTTGAATCTAAGATGTTTGTGGTATGAGTATGTATGTTTCTGGGAAAGATTTGTGTGGTTTGTATATGAGATTTATACGTGTGTATGTTTGTTTTGTATGGTTTTGTACCAATTGGTGTGCGTTGAAACAGTTCAAATGCGTTTGTGTTTTATATGTATGTATGTATGTATGTATGTATGTATGTATGTATGTATGCTTCTGGGTTTATAAAAACCTAAAATATATATATGTATGTTTCTAGGATTTATATGTATACTTCCGGATCTGTAAAAATAAAAATATTGATGTGAATTGTATTAAACTGGATGTGTATATTAAATTGAAAATAAAATGTATTAAACTATGTAAGATATGTGTTAAATTGAAAGTGAATTATATTAATCTATGTAAGATATATATTAAACTAGAAATGACATGTATTAAACTGTGTGGGATATGTATTAAACTGAAAATGAATTATATTAAACTGTGTGGGCCATGTATTAAACTATGTGAAACATAGTAAACTGGAAGTCAAATGTATTAATTTGTGTGGCAAAACTGTCACACAAGAAAATGACATTAGCACGAAAAAATAAAACAATCAAACCCATTGTCACCACTAATACCATAATGAACATCGTCATTACCATCAACAACAACTAGAAGTGAAAATGTATTAAACTAGAGTGAAATGTATTAATCCGTATGAGATACGTGTTAACTGGAAGTGAATTGTATTGATCTTTGTGGGATATATGTCAAATTGGAAGTCAAATATATTAAACTATATGAAATATATAGCAAACTGGAAGTGAAATTTATTAAACTGTGTGGGCAACTCTCTAACCACAATTGATCATGTGAAAAAAATAAATTAATAAAATTATTTTAAATAATTACCATTTTTATCATATTATCTTCATTGTTTCCTTAAAATTATCTTTACAAATGAATTTAAATTCAAAAGTTCTATAATTAAATTTTTTTAAAACAAATAATAAATACCAGAATTATCCAATTAATTCACATATCTTAATAGTCAAGATTTATCAAATTTAAACACAGACAAATAAATCCTATTTCTTCGTTGGTTGTCATAAATAAAAAATTTAAAAGATTAAATCTACCAAATTAATATTCAATCAAATTTTAAACCCCAACAAAACCAAATTTTCCATTCTCAACCAAAACTAACGAAATCTCTTCATCTCACTAACACCATTTGGTATATGTATATACACTATGTACATTTCAGAATTTCACAGGATCATCCCCTAATTAATTACTCTCTAAACTCAAAAAGGAAATCGACATTTATTTATTTGCTAGGTTACGACTATGTTCTTGTCGTTGTTTTGTTGGTGGTTAGGTCTTCCTTGTCGGCAATCCTTGGAAAAACATATCAACTTTGTGAGTTATGAATTGTTGTTGGTCCGGCCTAATTGGTGGCACCAACAAGTTGTCTATGAATTAGGTGAGTCATTCTCTAAGCACTTTTGACTGTGATTTGTTTTGAGTACCAAAACATGCATATTTTTCTTAATTATATGCACATGGAAGGAAAATTAGGTCATGTGAGATTAGTTCGTATTGTGTGAGATTAATCATTGTCTTAATACTCTGGTTTCATCTCTAATTTGACCTTCTATTTGCTTGTACTTTGATTTACTTATTAATTTCGTGCGGCTTCGATCTTCTCCATAGCCACGTTATTTTCTTTATTTTTGGAGAAAATTATACGTCTATGTTAATAAGTGAGTATTGGTCTATGAGACCTGATAAGTTCCACTACTGGCGAGGTATTTCTTACAGTACCCAACTCAATATTTGAATACTAATATTCAATTACTTAAAAATGGATAATTAATTATTACCTTTACTAAAGAAAAGGGTTTGTGGTAGCAAATATATTGTCTGTTGGACTACGATACCTTTCTTTTGAGACAATTTAATTAAAAATGCTACTAGCAAATTATTATTAAAAAAACTAGCAAAACTGTCAAATAATTTGTTATCTTTAATTTGTCTAAGTTGCTTGTTTCACAGGTTTTTAAAAATAACGTAGAAATATCATTTCTGAATTTTATCCCAAGAAGTTGGAATCATAATTAATGTCACCCTCCCCGGGCACTACATTGGGAGATGAACTCCCACATACTGCCAATGTCTTCACTTGACATGAGCAAGACTATTTGCTCAAACTCAAGTTCCTAACAGATTTTGATTATCAAAGAGAGGGTTATGAACCCAAATCCTGGCTTAAAAGTACAGATTTGTTTGAGAAAGTAAAAAACCGCAGTCAAACTGTTACTTTTGCAGGAAGTTCAGGAATAAACACAGTCAAAACTGTTACTCGTGCAGGTAGTATTGCCACACTACACTACAGGGTCTAGAAATCCCTGACCTTCCCAGTCCGTAGCCGACACAGGGGCTCAATCCTGCTCAAGTACAATAATCAAGTCAGAGGTGCAAGTAACCTCGCTTATTCACCCATCAAGTTCCAGAGGACCAACTTCACTTTCCCATCTGGAATTGACACAGATAATATGGGGCGCATGGACCCCTTTTTTTCTCTAAAAAAATGTTGATAAAGGATGTATAATTAAATAATTGAATCCTTTTAAATTTTTTAATAAACTCCTATAATTTTAATAATATCTATTCAAACAAAATAGTATGTCTTCTATTATTTAAGAAAGTTAGAAAATGGATCAGTCTTTTCTCTCCATTAACAATTAGAATAATGAAAAAAATCTTATCTTGGCCATTTAACTTTCATACATTTTCCTATTTAGGCCTTTAACTCTTTTTTGCCATGTTTTTCTAATTCAAATATAGGAAAATTTATGAAACAAAGTGGGTATAAGATGAAATTAAAAAGCTAAGTGGAAGATGTATACACGAGCTACAATAAAATTTTGTCTCTTGCATTTTATATAACATAAATATCTTATTCATCTTCTTCATAGTTTGTATATTTTCTTTGTTATTTAGTAAATGAAAGAAAAAAAAATGTTAAAATTACAGTTTTTTTTAAATTTTCTTCTGAAAAAACTTTTGATCATTATTTAATGTCAAAATTAATAGTTATATGTATATGGACCCCCTTTACAAAAATTCTGAATCCGTCACTGCTAGTTAAATACATTTCTCAGGCTTTTAACCCAAAGAAGATCATACATCCTTACCCTTAAACCCACTGGAACTCAGGCTGGAACTCAAGGAGCTCTCGGGTAGATAAGCTTGGCTTAAGTTAACCGAGAAGAAAACCTTCATGCATGCAAGTTCAGCTGGCAATTCCTTACAAATTTCCACCTTTCCTTGCTAATTTTCCTTGGTTTCCTTTCTTTTCTTCCCCTGGTTCGAAAACCAGCTTCTCTTGGCTGGAAATGCCCGGGTGAAAGGCCGGATACGGGCTGAAAATGATACTGGGGCTCTAACTCCACCATCACCCTCCTACTTCTCCAATTGGTCTGTTTAGTACCTAAACTTAACCTGCCTAACACCTTAGTCACCCAGACCCTCCTCGGCCAAATTTCTACCAGCTTTGCAATTAAGCCCTCTAACTGCCTAACAGCCAAAGTTGGGTTTCCTTTCTTCTCAATCAAGACCCAACTTTTATAGTTCTGGCAATTGAGCCCTGAAGTTATCAATCTAGTCTCCCAAGTCCACAACCTTATTGTTACAGTCTTTCTAACACCCGAGAAGACTACTTAGTAACCAATACTAGTACTAAAAGTATGCTTAGTATTAAGTGCTAAGAATACTTTAAACTCCCACAAGTAATGTTACATTACTTGCTATTTACCTGTCCCATCAGTGAGACGGTCACAAATAAACCCTTAATATATTTGTCACTACACACTCTTCTTTTTTTCCAAAAACAATAATCAGTTACTCTTTTCTGAATTGTTGGGTACCCGTACTAAATATGAAGTTGACATTCTCACCCATGTTGTGTACAATCCTTATTGCCTAATCGAAATCGCTAGTGTCCTTTTGGAGTAAAGATGTTGGAGAAGACTGGGAGGGAGTTGAAAAGTCGAAGACCATTATTCACAATAGATTTGAATACAAATATGGGAAAAGATAGTAGATGTAACAGGTTAATTAAGCTTATGCCAGTACCAACTACATGTTGGTTTGCTGGAGCGTGAAAATTAAGTAGAGAGTAATAATATCAAAGCAAAACCACTAACATGTCATGTGATGTGTAGCTTGTAAAGGGGGTAAAAACAAATACTTAGGCTAGTTTGGGAATAATTTTCTTAATATGCGATAGAACTTTGAATAATTTATTACTGATAAAAATCAAATCACTGAAGTTAAGAACTAAAACTACTATTAAATAATTTTTTTAAAACTCACACTAATGACTTCATTTAGAAATAATGTCTAAAATTGGCGTCATAGGTTAGAATAGATTATCGATTAGCTTCTCCAATGCTCAACTATGAAATCATTTTTCCCCTTTTTACCTTTTACAGACACAAACTTTAAACATAGCGAAATACGCCTCTCAAGCAGCAGTTGTATTCTAAGTTACGTCGGCTTAGGGGTCTCATTTCTGACAGACCGTCGGTGATGGAGGCTGCCGGACAGGCTACTCATTGATCCAACAGTCCCATCCGCGAGAGTCCATGAGGAACTTGGACATTCTCTTGAATTGAAACATTCTTGTCATCGACAAATCGTCTCAGAACTTTTACAGATGTCACTCTCAAATCAGCACAACCAAGCGCCAACTAGTACTACATCAGACATATTTAACAAAACCAATAATCTTGTGGCTTAATATGATAACTGGGTCAATCCAACAGTATAAGGAATGCTTTGATCAGACAAGGGCTCAAAACACAGTAACCGCCACCCTGTTTGATTCATGAGCCATGGCTAGATAAATGAGCTGCAATACTTGACCTACCATACAGGTAAGAGGAATCAAACAATGGAACTAATGCTGCTTCATATAGAAAAAGAACAAAAAGTATGAAAATATTCAGCATTGTGTTGATTCATAGGTTTCACCATCTTCCCTTGATCTAGCTTCGTTATCGTCTAAATAATTCTGATAGATATATGACTCGAATCCAACCAGAGCAAGGAGCAGAGCAATTATCTTCACACCATTCATCTTGTCATGGAACACTACAAGAGAGGCAATAGGAGTAACCGCCAAAGACATGGTACTGATTACATTGGAGAAGAGAGAAGACACCAGAAAAATCAAGCCAACCACACCAACACTACAAACTTGCCAGCTTACTGCTGTCCAAGCCAATGTCTGCACATAAGAAACTTTCCCCATTCCGTATGCATCCATCTCTTGATGCAAGGTCTTCCACTCGCCACTTGCAAAAAGACCCACAATAGAGATGCAAGTGGCAACAAGTGATGTATAAATCTGCATTTCTAAAACCACGAAAAAGGTTTCCTTCTTCAGAATTTTCTGGAAGGTAACCTGCATGAGGGAAAGCAAAAGAGAGTAAAGTGCAGAAGCTCCAAGGGTACAGAAGAAGCCAAGGAGATATTTTGACTTAGAGATCCCAGACGGTCCTTCTGAATCATCATTCACAGCAATGAGCGCAGCAGACAATGTAAGGACAGCCACCGAATTCAGAATCAAAGCGGTGAACTTCTGAGAGTTTATGAAGTACGAAAAAACTGCATTGAAAGCAAGTTGGGTAGCGCAGATAAGGGAGTATGTGGAAGATGAGAGGTAAAGGAGCCCTGTAGAATACAACATGTTGTCACCAGCTATAACTGCTCCAAGAACAAAGTATATCAAAGCTATAATCTTAAGGGAAGGTGGGCTTAGACAAGCTTCATTATCTTTTGTGCGAGCTAGAAACAAGAAAGGGAGGAATAGGACTGGGAAGCCAGCAGTCTGGACAAGGGTGGCCATCCATTTACTATTGCCACCCTGATCATAGTAAAGCTTCCCAAGAAGAACTGCAGCAGCCTGACCGACAAGGAGAAAGAAGATGTTGGCAGCAACCAAGAGCCACCATTGCCAGCGCCTCAGCTTCAGAAATGGTGATTGATCTGAAATTTGTCTTTGCAGGCAGTTAGATATAGAGCAATATACATCTATATCTACACATGTCCATGAAATAACCTAAGGGCCTTTGTCATGATATATCATCATTTTTGGCAAAGAAGTTACTCAGAAATGACAAGCTGACTTGTTTGGATTGAGGGAAATGAGGGGAAGGGAAGGGGTAATTACCTTCCCTCTCTTGTTTGGTTAGATAAAAAACTGAAGGGGAAGAGGAGGGACCAATCTCATCCCTCCACATGCCTCCCCACGTATAGTTTTTCAATCCCTTCAAATTGAGGGAATAATGAACTCCCTCTACAGACAGTTCATTTGAAACGGAACGCCTCTCCTTCGTAATCACAAATAAAAGTGAAGGATTCAAGTGAAGGATTCAAGTGAAGGATTCATTTCCGAAAATACTTGGTAAGATAGTTAAATGAATCAAAACAAATAATGAAATCGATTAGGGAGAATCACTTTGTTCTAATTCTTCACTAGAAGTCTAGAACCAAAATGAACCAGATGAAGAAACTATGATGGAAGGGCGGCCATTAACCAAATTTAGTTCTTGTAATTTCATCCGAGCGGCAAATTCTCGTGCAGATTTTGCTGCTTCATTTTTGTAAACAGGAAGTGAGATTATTAGACCCCTCAGCTTTTTTACCTGCTATTATTCACCATGGTTCACTGCACGAAGTGAAGGTCGGCTAAGCTCAGCAGGGCATGGATTCTGCTAAACAATTCTGATCTCGGCCCAGCTATTTCCACAACATGAACATGAATTGATTGAAGAAGGGCGGAAAAGACAGAAGAAAACCTAACCTGGCATGCTGATTAATCTTGGGGGGGGAAGCTGGGGTGGAACCTGCCCTGCAAATCTATCTGCTGATCGTTTGATAGATGGAAAGGATTAGAGAGTCTGCAAGTGATGGAGGAGTCGAGTCGGCGTCGGCGACCGAGTTAAGATTCGAGGATCAAAATTGTAAGGTCAGAAATATTTATATTTGTTTCGCTGGAAAAAGAAATACTTGTCCAAGTAGTAGTAGGATGATACTATGATTCGCCTCTTTCGGGAATTCTGATTCGATACGATTCGGCAGGCAAGGAAAGAAAGCGAACCGATGCGGTGGACTTGAAAAATATCACCATGGAAATTGATTTCCCATTGGACTCTCGGGAGTTCCTGTCGGCTGTTCAAACGTGCTGCTCATATCCCGCTCAAGGTGTTCTTTCATCAAACCGCTAAAAGTAAGTGCATAAAATATCAAATTTATGTGCTTCAAACTGATGATGACTAATCACTAATGGCTCTATGGTGAACTTCGTATTTGGCCCATTTTCGTATATCTTTCTATAATCAATACAACTTTGCTTTAGTGGGTTGTAACTCTTTTCAAAATTGATTGTATGACAATATCGCAAGCACTCTATCAGATAGTCAGTTTCATATGTTACTTGAACCATTCACAAAAGAATAAGTTCGAAAAGTAGCCTTTCACTAAAGTAATTTTAAGGATTCAAGACATGATAGGTTTCAGCCAATAGTCTTTAAAAGATTTTGAGTTACTTTAGCGAAGGATATCACAAATGTAGCGTTATCTTTTTTAAATGACAGTTTTCTTCTAAAACAAGTAAATCGTACTTTTATTACACTTCTTCCAAAATTCTTGGAGACTCAGAAAGTTGATGATTACAGAAAAATTAGTCTCTACAACACTTTATATAAAGTAATTGTTAAAGTTTTGGTCAATCATTTAAAACCGGTCCTGGATAGTCTGGTTTCCCCATGCCAGAATCCATTTGTTGCCAATCAGAATATTCAGGCTAATGTTATCATTGGCCATGAGATTTTGCATGCGGTCTCTAGTACTTCTTAATCAGATGGCATGCGCAATTCTAAAACATTACTAAAATTGGACATCAAGAATGAATATGACAACCCACAAAGGATTTTTATTGAAAAGGTTCTTCATGCCATGTGATTTTTAAACAAGTGGATTCACCTCATTATGCAGTGCATTACGACGATGTCATACTTTATTTTGGTTAATTGATGCACTACTGAATGGTTTTCTCGATTTGCAGGAATTCTCCAGGGTGATTCATGACCTCCCTATATATTTATTTTGTGCTGAAGTGTTATCTTGTGGACTCCAGAAGTTTTAAAATTATGAAGTTCTCCAAGGTCTGAAGGCTAGCAGATATGGACCAGAAATTAGCCATTTATTCTTTGTGGATGACTGTCCGGTATGCTTCCAACCCACTTTGACAAAAGTTCAGGCACTATGTCAGACACTAGAAGATTTTGCAATAGTTGCAAGTCAACATGTTAATCCCCAAAAGTCTGAATGGTATTTTAGTCACAATCGTAAAGGTTCTTTCTGAGATAATATTCCCCAGGTCCTTCCTTTCCTAGTTTGTCATAGTATCCCTACCTACTTAGGAATGCCTTTTTGCCAGGATTTATTTCCTCAGTCCTCTTTCCAATTTCTTGCGAATAGAGTTTGTAAGCACTTGGAAAACTGGAAAGGAAATCTTTTTAATCCTGCAGGACGACTCACCCTAATCCAATCAACTTTTTCTTCCATTCTCTTTTATGTTATGTTTATCTTAAAGGTCTTGGTGACTGTATCAAACAATCTCTCTTGTATTCCTTCTTCATATGGCAGGCGCAATTCTAAAGCACTACTAAAATTGGACATCAAGAATGCATATGACAGCCTACAATGGATTTTTATTGAAGAGGTTCTTCATGCCTTGTGATTTTCAAATAAATGGATCTATCTCATTATGCAATGCATTACAACGGTGTCATATTCTGTTTTGGTTAATTGATGCACTACTGATTAGTTTTCTCCATTTGCAGGAATTCTCCAGGGTGATCCACGACCTCCCTACATATTTATTTTGTGCTGAAGCATTTTCTTGTAGACTCTAGAAGCTTCAAAATTAAGGAGTTCTCCAGGGTATGAAGGCTAGCAAATATGGGCCAGAAATTAGCCATTTGTTCTTTGTGGATGACTGTCTGGTATGCTTCTAGCCCACTTTGACAAAAGTTCAGGCACTAAGTCAAACACTAGAATATTTCGCAATAGTTGCAGGTCAACATGTTAATCCCTAAAAGTCTGAATGGTATTTTACTCGCAATCTTAAAGGTTCTTTTTGAGATAATATTCTCCAGGTTCTTCCTTTCCCGGTTTGTCCCAGTATCCTTACCTACTTAGGAATGCCTTTTTGCCAAGATTTATTTCCTCAATCCTCTTTCCAATTTCTTGTGAATAGAGTTTGTAAGCACTTGGAAAACTAGAAAGGAAATCTTTTTAATCATGCAAGATGACTCACCCGAATCCAATCAACTTTGTCTTCCATTTTCTTTTATGTCTATCTTAAAGGTCCTAGTGATTGTATCAAACAATCTCTCTTAACAATTTATCCAATTCTAGTGGTTTGGTAATCAGTATAAAAATGGATTGCACATAAAACATTAAGGTATTCTCTATCTCCCCAAAGGCATTGGTGGTCTTGGGATTAAAGATCTGCGACTCTTTAATCAAATGCTTCTTGCAAAATTTTTTGAAGAATATTTACGAGTGATAGCAATAAACTAGTTTACAAAGTTTTGATGGCTAAATATGGGCATAACCACTCAATATGAACTGCTAAGGCTCATGGGCATATTTTTCCTATCTGGCGTAACCTTCTTTATGACAGGGAATTATTGAAGGATCATATTCAATGGTCTCTAGGGGATGGCTCTACTGTCCTAGTTTGGGAAGACCCATGGCTCTCAGGCATTCATTCTTCTCATTTTTATAATTTGGCTAGTGACGTTTATAAGGATTCTAATTTTTGAGTTTCTAATTTATATAATCGACAAGGGCGCTGTTGAAATCAATCATTTCTCCAGCTTCTTTTTCACCCTCAAGTTGTTGATCATATTTGGCAATTGGGTTCTCCCTACCTGTTTGATGCTCGGGATTCCATTGTGTCGTTAGGCAATAGATTTAGTTCTTTTACAGTAGAACAAGGATATAATTTGGAGCCGCAAAAAAAAAAATTGGCCATATTATTAAATGCAGTAGATAATTCCCTAGGTAGATCACCTCATCCAGAACTTACTTCTATCCTAAAGGCTATTTGGCTTTCTCCAATTCCACATAAGCTTAAAATTTTCTTATGAAAATGTCTATCACAAGCATTACCCACTAAGTCTAATCTTGCAATCCATGGTGGTTCTGTGGACCCTATGTGCCTGCATCGCCATTGAACTCCAGAGATGATGTTTCATTTTTTTTTTTTTTTGGAAATATTCAGGATCATAGGAATTATGTGGTAATTTCTATTCTCATCCTTCGCCCACCATCTATAGCTCTTTTAAAGAGTGGTTGGTTTCCATCCTCTACCAACAAAAGCATCGGCCTCAGTATTAGCTTCTATTTCTTATTAACACATTGTGGATTATCTGGATTGGTTGGAACAAGTGCACATTCAAAAATGCATCTTTTCATACTTCCTCTTTAATCCCAAGATGAGATGATCTATTCCTACAATTATCAATGGCTAATGATTTTCGGTGACAGTACTTTTCTTTCCCACACGATCCTCCATCTAATTTATGTTGATCTTTGGGATAGCATCAGGAGTAGCTTGTATACTAGCATCCAGAAAATTTTATCACTGATGGTGCCTAACATCACTTTTTAAGGAATGGTGCAACTTCTTGGGCATAGTTAGGAATCAATCTCTCTCTAAGACACCAACAATCGTACTGACTCTATAGTGCGAATTTGCATTGGAAGCCGACCTCTCTGCCATTTTTTAAGCAATCACTTTTGCAACAAATTAGGGCCTGAGGACAGTAACTATTCTTACTGATTGTTTGCAAGTATTGCAAGCAATATCAGGCACAATATCAATTAGCATGAAGCTTCGTTGTCTTGTTCACCGAATCAGGAATGTTCTTGAATCCATGCGATGATGTTCGATCCTGGTCATGCCTAGGCAGAAAGTCCTACTTGCCCACCAACTTGCTTCCTCTGCTCTTTCTTAATCTCTTGTTGTATTTCTGATTACAAAAAATAAAAATAAAAATAAAAAAGTTAATCATAAAGCTTCATAGGTTTAGCCTGATATTAAAGTGTTGGTGACACTGAGTGAGAGATCCAGGGTTTTTACCTTGCTCCTATTGAGATAACTTTCTACGTTCCCGCTTCTTTCTAAATTTTACACTTACAAAGGTAATAGTTACCTGCCATAAATCAACTTTTTGAGGATAAAAAAATGTATTTCAATAATAAGTCATTAACAATTTATGAAATTAATTCATCATTTTTACTTTTGAAAAAGGAAAGTGACCCAAACAAATAGGAAGTGAGGGAGTAGTGTGTAGTGATTTATTTCCGAACCAAGTGAACTACATTACATAATTTAATTCAACAAAATCAATGCACCACTGAAGGGGGAAAAAAAAGAATGTCATTCTACAGTGAGACCATGAATATTGATAATTTAATTTAAATTATTCACTAGCTGTCCAATTATTATTATGTAGTTCAAATTCACTACATAGACCTTATAGCTTAAATAATATTTGAAAAATTGATATCATTACCTAACAGTCAATGTAAAAGAGATTCTCAACCTCAGGAGGCAAAATATGGGCTATTGAGACTGACAAAGATGAAGCGATTTAAACCATCAAATACATAAAACTCCCTAAATTCCAATAGGCCCTTTTTACTGTTAATTACTATTATTTCTTCTCTTTTGTGACAAAATTATACTGTTGTGCATCATTTGCGGGTTTCACGTTTGTTCATTTGTAGATGCCCCGAGTAATGCTCCTGCAGCATGGACATTTCTCTATATGCTAATCTTTAAACAGGTTGACTCGACCTGCAACTACGAAGTCGGCGAGTGGCATGATTATCAACAGAAAGAGCTTGACCAGTAGACTCTGCAGCTCCAGTCAATCCACTAACCAATGTCGACGACCTTCCCCATCAAATTCGCCCTCTTTTTGTAACGGTAGGTCCATCAAAATTGACGGGACAAAAAGAGTCAAAAGCACAAAAAAACTAAAGAAAAAATTACACCAGTTCCGCTACTTATCCTTGAAAGGAAACAGGGTCTTCAAGAACAAAACTTCAAACTGCCTCTGCTGAATGACACCTTTTGGTACAATCGTCCTAGATCACAAGCAAAAATACATATAGGACAGGCTAGGACTGGCCTACCTGAAAACCCTCCCCCACAGTCGTATACTTTCGAACAGTTTAACCAGACACAAAAGCCCAATACCAACAAACAGAAAAGGGGAGGACAGATTTCTTTACTCTCTGTTGCGTCAGGGGAGCACTAACATAATTCTGAACTAGCAGCTTGATTGAATAATATCAGCAGGCACACCCCCCTGCTTGTTGCTGTGATTGAGTCGTGTTTGCGTTCGTAGACCTGAGGTTGACATCAACCATGTCTTCTTGCTTGGTTGAAGAGAGTGTTTCCATTCCAGGTAAGGCAGCTGCAATCTTCCGAAATAGCGCCTGCAGACAGATTGCATAATCTAGTTAATAGCTTCTTTCCAGTTTGCAGCCAATTATTTTACCACATTGTGCCACCAGTTGTTACCTTAATATTGAAGCCAGCCTTTGCACTGGTCTCAATAAACATAACATTCAGATCACGAGCTTTAGCTTCTCCTTCCTCAATTGAAACTTGCCTATCACATAAACGAGAAAATGCAATAGCATGAGAGAGGATAAAGAAAGCAACAAATAGGAATTTTTTAAATGAAACACCCTGTTTTCAGAGTCACAATTGTTACAGAATCAAGAAAATCACAAAGAAATATAATATGCAGAAGATAAATAATCTGAAGTTTCAACCTACAGCCCACACAATTCAACCGTTAAGAGTCCATATTAACCCAAAAACTAAATGACGCAACAATTGGTTATATCAATAAATGTAACGAACCATCCTGTCCTTCAAAAGCTTTCCTGTTTCAATCTCAAAATAACATCCACCCCAAGAAACTGCCACAATAGAGACAACAACATCCAATAAATCTTTCACCCAAGCAGGTAATAAAAAAATAATCAAAATAAGATAAATTTCACCCAGGGACAGTGTAAAGAATACAGCAAACTCCGTCTTCCTTATCCTTCACACAAAGGCCATCTGAAATATGATATTGATTTGCT
This sequence comes from Aquilaria sinensis, assembly GCA_005392925.1. NCBI lineage: Eukaryota > Viridiplantae > Streptophyta > Magnoliopsida > Malvales > Thymelaeaceae > Aquilaria > Aquilaria sinensis. The sequence continues at coordinate 145,227 of SMDT01003361.1, forward strand.
CACACTAAAGAGAATCTACAAACAAGACTTTTTTTTTCTCAAATTATCGATAGTCAACACTCTTTTCGCTCATTGACTCATACCTAATCACTATGTTGAACAACTAAACAGCAGCTGTTAGTAATTTTCACGTTTTTAAAGTTGGAAGCAACTCTCACAGCTAAATTTATGTTCCCTATTTTCTAACAATATCTCTTGAAGTGAAAGGATGAAGTACCATTTATTCACCAAAAACTGGAATAAAATTGAAACTAAAACACAACAAAGTCAATCTGTTCTCACCTTTTGTCCACAAGATCAGTTTTGTTCCCGACAAGAACAATGATAACATCACTGCCTCGCTCAGTCCGCACCTCCTCAATCCACTTTGAAGTATTTAAAAAAGACTGCCTGCCTAAATCACCAAATTGCAAAAAAGACAACCAGGTGATTGGATAAGAATAAGCAAATAAATAACAGACTGAATAAGCTGTCGCTGTACTTGTCAAGAATAAGCAACAAAATCAACTCATGAATCATGAGATAGCAAAGATGACAGTAAAAGATAATGCAAGAAAACACAATGTTAAATTACGAACAATGATCATTTTGCAAAACCTACTATCTATGCATTACGAAGGACAAAGTAAAAAACTGACATACTCGCAACATCATAAACGATGACTGCCACTGAGGAGTCCCTGATGTAGCTTGGAATGAGACTCCTGAATCTTTCTTGTCCAGCAGTATCCCTGTCACGGTATTAGGATTGTTGCTGGTTAATAAAACATGAACCAGATAAAAACGTAAAGAAACAATTCCAGGCATCATATAATCCATTGTAGAAGTGTTTTCTGACAAAATCTTTTTTCACTACATCAGATAGATGTTATTTGATGATTATCAGATACTAACCCTTATGTCAATACAAAATGCATAATTATGTTTCACAGTGGTATAGTCACAGTATAATATATGCGGAAAAATCCCTAGCAGACACTTACAATCCCCAAGACAGGTCAGGTATCATGTTGATAATATTTGGGAAGGAAAAAAATAAAAAATCAATACCATTTTCCTCAGCAAAGTCTACACAAACTTATGGATCTTGAATTTTTCATAAACAATACAAAGCTCAATCATCTAGATTCAATGCTGAAAGAAAGCCTAGCAACATACACTCCATGAGATGGGCATCAAACCAACTATGCTAAATAGCAAGAAAACAGAGAACTTTCAGGTATAGATGTAGAGAGAAATATATCCATATATGAATTGGAAGCTGCAAAATACAACATCCTTTAAGAGTTCAAATCCACCTTAACCCTGTTGCCCAATCAAGACTAACTCAATGCATGCTCGAGATCATAAGCAAGGAAGGAACAGCAACTGACGATATCTGAAAGAAGTACTCATGATCAAAATTCCAAAGTTCAAGAGAATCATACCAGAGCTGCAATCGAACTGTTCGATCTTCAAGGTACATAGTTTTTGACAGAAAATCAATACCAATGGTGGCCTGACAATAGATTAACAATACAGATAAGCCAGAAAGCGAACAGAACTGGAAACATAACAAGCGAGGCTAGAGGCTAGTAAACGGAAGCTCATTGAGTTGCAACATATGAAGCGAACATAGATTTGATTATGAACTACGCCATAAACGAGCAAGAAATTTTATAAGTACTTTAAAATCCAAGAATTGAGCAAATTCAAACAAAATACCGATAGATCCAAACTCGTCCGCAACCTCCCATGCTGATCAGAAAGACAGATCAAACTAAATGACATAGATGACAAGGTAATATTGTAATTACCTGATAGGTGTTGTCGAATTTGTCGTACATGAAGCGAGTGATGATGCTTGTCTTCCCAACGGACTGATCTCCCAAGAAGACGAGCTTGTACTTGGCCAGAGCGGAAACCGGAGCCATGACTATTCTGATCTATCTACCGACCGTATCGGATACGAGTCAGAGATCTCGCCGGAACGGATGCGCTGCGGAGCCGGAGGAATCGAAGCCTAAAGCGCGCTATATCGTCACCTATTGCTTTGGGTGTTGGTATTTTAGATACGGGGAAGGAAAGTGTGACTCGTCAGTCGAAACAGGGACGACCGGGAATGAAAACGACTTGAAGGCGTTCTCATAAACAAAATTCTCGCGTTTTTCTGAACGTGTTTTTGTGCTATGTCACACATTAAAACTTTGTCACACAATAAGCCACTTGTTGCTAATGACAATAACTTTGTTACATCCAATATTTTTAATCGTAATGAGCTTGATTCAATTAGATTTGATATAGTCCTGTCATTTGAGCTTGGATGGTAAAGGGACATCATATCTCTAATTAATGTAGGGGATTGATTCCTCTCTTTTTTTTTTTCAGCTTTTAACAATATGTTAATACTAGTTCGGTCGACTATCGGTCCAAACAAACTTGCATTTCCCTTATTCCTATATTATAATATGAGATGCAACTTGACTTGATCAGAGCATCTGAGTACAACTTGATAAGTTCAATAGATTAATAGTATTAGGGGCTAATTGTATGTTTTAAAACTTGAGGAAGCTCATTATAAGTTATTAATCTATATTTAGATGGGTAAGTGTAATTAATTGCATATATTGATGCTTTTAAACTTGGGCAACTGAAAGTTTTGGAACATTTGAAGTAGGTAGTGTAATTCTGACCAAACATTTAAGGGAAATCTATAATTAACTCGGGAAAATTGGTGAGCTTGTCAATTATGTTTGTCTCAACAATTCTACCACCCTTTTTTGTGTGCAGATCTACCATTGATGCTATATTTGGAAATGAATTTGTCACTTGTTGTTCAATTTAATCAAAAGGAAGAAACATTATTTCATTTATTCCTTCATTGTGCTAGCGCTCAATTCATTTGGCAACGTACGCCAATGAGGCTTCCTGTGGTCCATGTCACACCCTTTAATCAATGGTTGGTGTCTTATCTTAAGCCTTTTTAACCTTAGTCATATGTGAATGTCATGTATTTTGTGTCTATGTTCTGAAGTATTCAGATGGCTACGAATGAAACTATTTTGAGGAAGCAACCGTCGAATCTAGTTGCGATTTTCTTTAATAGGGATAACCTAATAGCCATGATGGAGATTGCTCAAAGGCAAGCTAAGTTTTTGACAAAAAATTGCTCTAGCTCACCAACTCAACTCAGTTACACATAGGGTTCTAAAGAAAACAAAGACAAGCCCATGATTTTTATAACTGGTGAAGTTTGGAAGCCTATAACAAGAGCACACCTTGGGTGTGCAATATGAGTGAAAAGGGGTTGGGCTTTGTTCGGGTAGCTTGAGCTCAAGCCTAAGTTAAGGTTTTTTAGTCTGCTTTTTTTTAACTCAAGCTGAAAAATAAGCTCAAGTTTATTTAGGGTCGAGCTTAAGCCTGATAATACTTGGCCCCTTAAGCTCGTGAACCTAACGGGCCCTAGTTTTTTTGTCTCTTTGGCCCTTTTCCTCATCAGGCCCTTTAGTCCCTTAGTCCCTTCATCCCACTCCCACACCTAATGGCCCTAATCTGCTCTTGACAGGTAGCCTCAACTAATTTCAGCCCCAAGGAACAATCAGTCAGAGGCTGACCACCACTGATCAACGACGATCGCCACCAACTAGGGACCAACCTTGCTTACTCACTCGTCGATGCTTGAAGCGTTGTCACTCAACCCCCAAAGTCCAGCCAGCAACATCTAGATTTGGGAATTTCATATTCAAACAATGAGGACAATTCGAATGACAATGATTTGAACAACGACAATGGAGACTGGGCACAAGATAATTCGAATGACGAAGATTTGAACGACGACGATGGAGACGGCCAAGAGATTAGGTGATGATAAATTGACCTAAATGAGGTCGATCTTAGCCTTTTAGACTTACCAATCTTTACCCAAATTTTTCATTGATCTTTCCATTGTAAAGTCTACGGATGATGATGTTGGTGACCAAGAATATTGGTTCATCCTAAGCCAGTCTCATTTCACTTTGAATCACTTCAATCTTTGTCTTTTATCGCACTCTACAATTGACTTCAATATCATGGTTGTTGGCGATGCCCAGAGTTTTCTTATTTCGTGCTCTACTTTTCTCCTCACCTAACTAAGCTCAACACTCTCTATCATTTTCTGTGTGTGTATGTTTTATGAACACCATTTGATTTTTTAGTTTCTCAGGAGACCTTCTTAAAAAAATTCCTAAATTAATTTTCTTTAAAGATCCAACCTAACAATCACATCAGTAATAAAGATAAAATTTTTTGATAAATCTCTCTTCAAAGCCATTAACTTCTATTGAAGTATTGTTATTTTGATTTGCTTAGTTTGTTCCAATCATGTGTGGATGTGGGATTATCTAAATTTTTCAATTCCTTTCTTTACATTTTTTTTTTTTGTTAATGTAGGCTACAATATAGGTTTAACCCAAAAATTTTGGATTTTAAATCCAATTTTTTCAAATCGAGCCAGGTTCAAGTTGAGATTTTAGAGCTAGTATAGGTAGCTTAAATTTTTTATTCAACTCAAACTCAAACCTAAACCATCTTACCTAATTTTTAGCCTAGTTTTCTCAAATGTATCACTCTACTAGCTATTAACATGATGCTAATGTAGCACTAACATAAAAGGGAATATCCATATAGTGGATGGAATATTCTTTCTGTTAGACCCTCAATGGTAATTAAGCTCTTAGTTTACAACTTTGATGGAAATTTGCTCTTATGCTCTATCATCAGTAACAAATTTCCACCAAAAGAAACAAATAGCAAAATTGCTCAGAGATACAAACGCAAGTTGTAAATTTATGTCCTTTCTTCTAATTAACGCTCTATGAGTTAATTTAAGCTCAAGCATCCATAACTCAAAGCTTTACTTAGCAATGCATCAAACTTATACTCGGGGCTTAGGCTCAAATCAAGCTACTTAATGAGTCAATGATAGTCCAATTTGATTTTACCTTTAGTTATAATTATAGGAAATATCATGCTTATAACATTTTCCATGAAGATGAATTTTACTTCAAACACAATAAATTATGAGATGAAGTGTCTAGGAACACGTCCAGATGGGAGGCCAAGTCTTCACTTGTTCCTCTAAGCCTAGTTGCATATCAATAAACATCTAGGCTCATCTAGCAATCTCCAAATTGTAGTATCCAAGGTGCCATGCAAGCTATGGCACATGGTTTTCGCTAAGGTGAAATTATTTTTAGCTTAAAGGTTGTTCCGCCTCTCCAAAGCAACAGAGATAACTTACAAGGTGAACATCTATAAGCAACCACCTAAGAATATGTTATGTCAATATAAATTTGCTCTTAGTAGCCTTTTAGCTTAGAGGTTGTCATGTCTCATTAAAGTAAGATAGATAGCTTACAAGGCTCATATCTTTGCGTAAGCACTTAAGAATGTGTTATGCTAATATGAATTTGCTCTTAGCAGCATCTCATCTCAAGGGTTGTCATGCCTCTCCAAGACAAAACAGAAAGCTTTTGGCATGCACATCTTAGCAACCACCTAAAAATGTGTTATGTCAATTTGAATTTGCTCTCGACAATCTATCACGTCATAAGTTTTTGTGTTTCTCAAAGGCAAGACAAATAACTTACATGATGCATATCTTTGTGCAACCATCTAAGAATGTATCATCTTAATATAAATTTTCTCTCAGCGATAGGGGTCAAAGATTGCTGACATCTACTGAACCTTGCACTCACCAACAAACATTGGCCTGTCACCATGTATTCATGCCCCTCTATTTCCACTCTTCAAATGGCTGCTTAAAAAAAATCTCAAAACCCCTATTTCAATGAAAGTTTATGCCGATTTGGCCAAATTAATTCTTGGATCTGTTAGATCTTACTACCTTGTCAAGTTTTTGTTTCTTGAGCAAGAGGTGGAATATCGTCAATCACCATCTATTAAGGGAAGATGATGAAGATTGCATGAAAACAATGTGAAGAAGTTGATTTCATTTCAGGCTCAACCCAAAATCCAGCTTCCGAACTTATATTTATCAGGTTCAAGGTCTAGTTGGGCCCTTGTAAAATTGGGCAAAGTTTGGGTCATGGTATTAGAGATAAAGTATGCTTAATTTGGGTCAGGTTCAACACGAACCCACGAATTTGACCTAACTTTTACCCCTACTTAGCAACCTCTCACATAAGAGGATGTTAGCTTGTAGGGCACGTACCCCTAAGCAAGTGCTCTAGAGGTTTTACGTTCTCTGTTGTGTAAGTTGTACTCCACAAGGCCGATAGGCACAATTCCATGGCCCAAACTCCTGGTTGTTACTTGGGCTTTGCCTTAATTATGGACGGCCCAAATGAGCACTTGTTATGCACGTGATGATCAACTCTTGTTCGCTACACGCGGAGTAATTCACATCTTGGACTGGAGGAATCAACGGTGGCACCGCGAGGTGAGTTTGAGATCGAGCGAGAAATGGCATTGAATTTGAGAGCCGCCGTACTCCGTCACATCCGGCTACCTGCTCCAGCCCTAACCGCCGCCGGACCCAAAATCAGTCAGTGGGTATCCCTCCGGTTCATGTCGTCTCACGACGACCACCTGACAAAGGAAGAGGTGATCGAGCGAGTTCTCTCCGTCATTAAAAGTCACCCCAAAGTCGATCCTTCCGGGGTCAGTCCCTTAACTCTCTGACTATCTCACACTTTTCCTTTTCATTCTTCTTCTTGGTGCATTTCATTTTATTGTTCCTGGGAATTGCTGGAAAAGGGGGGAAATTGAGATTGAGTTCTCGATTACTGGGTATCAGTTCGTTGGTAGCTGATGGGGCTAAAAAAATTTCTGAAAATAGTCTTTCAGATGATTTATTAATTGACACTTACCTGGCTACTATCTTGGTTTTGATTGAGCCTGACGAATGCCACTTAGCGGACACTTTACTCCATTGCTGTTGATATGCTTCGGGTGCCAAGGCGTTTCTGCTACAAAGTTAACTGATTAAATTAAATTCTGGGAGCAAAGATCAGCAAAAATTCTCGGTTAATTTATTTTGTTAATGCATTATTATATCCCAACGAGCTGCCTCCAGAAGTCTAGCCTCAGTTAATTGAATTAATAAGGTGGGTGTTGTGGCAGTAGAAGTTACTATGAGCTGGGTTAGAACAGTCCTGTAAACCTCCACATTCTGAAAACATTGGCCTGAACTTGGAATTTATTATATAAAGAAAGAGAATAGGCAAGTTTTTTTGCCTATTTAGGAAATACAGAGAAGCATATGTTTCAAGAGGTCGGACGGTTTCTTCTGGAAGAGCATTTGAGATGTTAAGAGTTTTATCTATCAAGCTCTAATCAGTTCAAAGACAATAAATTTCCAACAACTAGATCCGGGATCAAATAAAAAAGTAGTGAAAGTATATTACCACCAGTTATTATTTGGATTGGTTGTTGAAATTCTGAGTTTTGTTTTCTGCTGTTTTCAGTTAGATACAATGTTAACAAATAGAGAATGAAAGATGCACTTTTTATGTATATGGTTGTCTAGAATCAGTGCACTTTTCTTAAAATTTGAATCCCTCAGGATGTGGTGACATTGAGATGGAGCTTCTCTGTCAAATGAACGGTAAGTAATCAAAAAATGACTGAGGGAACCACGATGGTCCTTGGTTAAGGATGAAACTTTTACTCTTCAGATACCATCATGTAAAGCAACCCAAGAGTTTACAGATAAGAATCTGTCTTCGCGGGTGTTCACTTTATCAGTTAAGTCACGTATTATGTTACTGAGACAGGTTGTTTCCATTGTGCAAAAGTGGTTATTGAGATAATATAATGTCTGGTGCAGTAGTAAAAGTAGTGCCTTGATGTTTTTGCTTGGATCATAACTGGGAATAAGAGCATGTTTAAGTTGCTTCCTTGTTTTCCGTCAGAGAAGCAGCATATCAAATGGTCGATATGTTTAACCCACATTGACCCCAAGAAAACAAATGTTTGCTTTGATACTCACATGAGACAACAATTGTTACCCCCATCTGATTGTTTTTCTTCTTTATTTCCTTTCTCTTTAGAATACTGAATTTCTATTATGTGCCACTAGCATGGTGTCAGCATGCCCCTTGGGAAAAGTAATAATTATTGAACCATGTAGATGCTGCACTGTTATTTCCATACCATTTATAGTCGCAAGGCTATGGCAAAAGCTAAGTAACCTATTTGTTCCCACCTGATATTAGGAACCTACTTATGTCCTTTGTATGCTTCTTTTTCTCCTACTTTATGTGCTTTTTTTTTTTTTTGAAGCTTCTTCTCTCCTCCATAAGATTACAACTTAATGTACATTCATCCTAATGCTCGACTCTGCCTTTTTGTATCATGTGCTTTTGATCCATTCTTGTCTATAATGATTTTTTAACCATTTTCCTCCCATCTCCTTCGGCTCCTTGATTCTTTTGATGATTTTATGGATAAGCACATCTTTGAACTCCTAAAAATCAACTGCATTCCAGTATTCTCAACAGAGGCGCATTGTTATATGACTTGACAAGATATTTGTTGGGTTCTTCCATCACTTTCAGGTAACAGCTGATGCGCACTTCCAAAAGGATTTGGGCTTGGATAGTTTGGACAGTGTGGAGCTTGTTATGGGTTTAGAGGAGGAGTTCAAGCTGGAAATTCCTGACAAGGAAGCTGACAAGATTGATTCAAGTAAACTTGCAATTGAGTACATATATAACCACCCAATGGCTAGTTAACTAAAGCAAAGCCGAGCTGAATTCTCCGGGAGAAAGCACAGCAATATGTTCGGCTTTGTCTGTTCTTTTTGTTCCCCTGGTCTTTAGGTGTTTGTATGAAATTTATCCTCATAATGGAACTATGCATGGATAATCCAAGCTGTTGGCATGGAGGACCAAGAACTTGGTATCTTTGGACCCTGTGTGTTTTGTTCTCTGTGAAGGCAAATTTTCAACTTGAAATAAACATTGCTTTGGAATGGCTATTTTTCAACTAATAGATGATTGATTATTCTTGTTCCGAAATCTTATGTTCTTATCTGATTGCAACTACCATGTCCTGGAAACTGCTCAAGCTAGTTTTGGAAAATTTATTGGACCTTATGAAGAAATCTTATAATCTTAAGTTAAAACGCAAGATTTCTTGCTCATGACTCATCTGCAAATTGTAAGGTTAGGTTTGGAAAATGTTGGAGAAAAAAAATTGTCCTTGCACGGCAAGCAAATTTGGGGTAGAAGTTACGCCATGAAGACTGATGAATTTGCTTCCAACTTCAGAGCCCAAGTTGTGTGTCATGTATCTTTTTTCCCCCTCCAAAACCAAGGAGCAATTAGACTTGTTAATTTGACAGATAAAATTTGCAGAGTCCATCTTCATAATGAAATTGTATATAACTTAAGCCAAAGCAAATTCCACTGTGCATGCGAGAATAGAAAATTTGAAACATAGATATCGATGAATTGGAAATTAATCCAATGTGTACAAGGGGTTGGAACCGGAAAGCATATTAATGATGCAAAGTGAAAGAGCAGACAAGTGGAATATGTCGTCGTTTCTGCGCGTTAAGGGAGAAACAACTCCTTGTTTTTCATGGAATCCATCTTCGCAAGTGGTGGCGGCATCCATGACGGCAGAGAGGCCAAAATTCGCATCGTGGAAGCGCTCTTGCTCGTAATAACGAAGGGCCTGTCGGGTAGCAGGGACGGCGTCAGAGTAGAGGTCGAGGCAGTCATGGAGACAGGAGCCGAGGAAGGGATCCAAAGAGGTGTTCTTAAGGTGGTGTGCGACGTAAGACTTGGAGTTGGTGAGGTTGCGGCGGAGGAGGTGGATGGAGGAGAGACCGAGGTGGCGAAGGCTGTGGCTCCTGGGAACTCGTCGGAGGGAGGCTACGCAGAAGTTGAGGTTGATGTTGGGGTCGGTTTCTGCGCATTTTGTGCAGGTTTCCTGGATCAGGTTTTGCATGGCTGTGCAAGGGACGCGGCAGAGGAAGACAAAGAAGATGAGGAAGAAGGGGAAATACATGTGCATGTTTCGAGTCATCTTTTTTGGTTTATTTTGCTCTTTGGGATACTCGTGACTCAAAGGAGGATGGTTTGGGCTATTTATAGACCACCTGAAGTATAAAACATGATTTATTTTTTTTTAAGGGAAGATAAAAGATGAAAATTTTAGGCCAAGGGAAAAGGGTAAAAATGTGCATGAGAGAAGGGATTAGGGTAGTTTTTTCAACAGCGAAAATATATGCTCGCACTAATAAAAAAATCTTTAAGAAAACTACATCCAATAAAAAATTGTTTGGCAACTGAGAAAAGGAGGGCAACGGCAAAATATAGTGTAAAACTTATTATTGCTTGAATTCAATTAGGTTACATAGCTCAATTTAGCTCAAAGTTTTATGGGTAGATGTCATTTGACAGCTTAGGCATGCTCGGCTTGATCCCAAAAAACAAAGAGCTTCAAATCCATTTAAGAGAGTAAAACAATTTTCTTTTGTGCCTTGACCAAGGCTGAACCAAATCAAGAATGAATTCCTTTCGCTGCAAACTTTAGTGGCCCCATGTAGAACATTTATTAATTTAGAGTTAGTTCTCAGAAATCATTACCTTCTACATGAAGACATGGCAACTTGGGCTCTGTAAAATGATTCAGAAAGAAATGAAAATTGAGTTGCTTTTCATTTTCTTTTTCTTTTCTGGCACTTAAAATCAGTTATTACAAGCCTAATGAGTTAGAATGATGTTGTCACATCGTATTAAGAGAATGCCCACGTATCGAGGGAGGAAGGGTTGAACCCAAAATCCCGTATTCATCTTTCTAGCGCCCTTACCGTTTAGGGTGGAGGCACAGGACAAATTGAGATGTGTCAAATAACAAAGAAAACTTCCCACGACGTGGCATACGTAGCCGTAGTGTTTTCTGGCTTTTGGGAAGCTTATACGCCTGCAACGTGTACAAGCTTTGTTAGGTAATTTGGACAGCGGCTTTTGAACAAAATAACGGTGCAAGCAACAAACATGCGTGGACCCCAAGCAACCATTCAAGTAAATGCTTTGACGGTACTGGCCGTGTTTCAGGACAAGAACGGCAGCATCTACTATGGAAGTGATACCCGGTGTGAGGCATTACAATGGCCGCTTGGGTAAAGGGCCATCAACAAGACAACAACCAATGAACAGTTTCAATACTGTGAAATATGAACAAAGGCCTTAACCCGACCACCATTAAAGTTATCAATCACCACTGACATTAATGAGTTTTAACAAGAGCACATTATCTAGTTATGGCTGGTAAAAGGCAATCATTACTGGCTGTTTTCCAAAACAATCAATCACCAGTGACATTAATGAGCTTTAACAAGAGCACATTATCCAAACCAGGCTCAGGGGAAGACACATCTCCATAGAAGGGTCATGGTGCCTTTTAACTAGGGTCAACCAGGAGTTTCATTGATTTCATATTCAGTGGAAACACCAGGAGACTTCACTCTACAACAGCCAAGAGATCACTTTCTTTGCAGAAGCAATGCTTACCATCCGTTCCCAGATCAACCTATGATCATTACAGTTCAGAAGAGATAAGGACCAATAACAACATACAAAACCATTTGGATCACAATGACAATAGCAAATCTTTAAGCATGAAAGTAAAGTTGGCTCCAAAAGCGAGAAACAAGATACCAAACTTTAGTCATATAGTTAGATGCTCAGACATTTTCCTACTAACCTCATATGCATTTATGTCGGAGAAAATAACCTGCACAAATGGAACCATTCAAGAACTGTCAAAATGATGGGATTTCTCCAAAAAGAGAAACAGTGGATTGTAGACTGTTAAATAGAAACAGCTCTTGGCCTACCTTCTTCCCAGGCTGCACTTCCCCAACATCAGCTCCCACAGAAAGTATCTGTTGTAGTAAGGAACTAGTTAGAGAACTAGTGAGCAGCTCCCAAGCACAGACAGGGAGGGGGAGGAGGTGGTGGTGGCAGGGGTGAAGGAGGGAGACAAAATTTTGAAGACCATATTTAATCTTACCTCTCCTATCAGGTATCTCTCGAACTTAACAGCCGACTTGGGCAACAATACTCCCCCAGCTGATTTCTACCAGCATATAATTTGTCATTAGTTATGGTAATTTACATGAGGTTGCATTTGCAATACGAGACATTCACAATCCAAGGTGACCACGATGCCAAGAACATTACAAAATAAAACAAGAAAGAAGAGAATTCACTGTAAAATAAAGAGTTAACCAAACAAAAAAAAATTAAAAATCAAACACACGCAAACATTCAGACACATCATGCAGAACAGTCCAAGGACTAAAATTATTATGGACTTCTAAGTTCTAACAGATATTTCTTATTTCTATTAACAAATTCGATACTTCTTATTTCGATTAACACATCCGATAGAAATAGCAAGAAGTGCGCAAGTAGGAATTCTAGTGAGTAATAAGGTATCTAAACCATGTTAGCCTGCACAACAATGGACATTAGTCATACTTCGCTGGATCCAACAATGGCAAATAAAGAGTTGTTTCCCCTACATCGAAGGAAGTATGAAGCACTATTTCATATTCTCTATTCAATAATATCTTTCTTGATTTTGCTACAATCCAAATATGCTCATCAAAACAAACAAAATTAGACACATCAATTTCAAAGCAATGTCCAAGACTTGGGACGCATAAAACATGCACTTTATTGAGGAAGTCAAAACTCTACAAGATTTCAGCAACCTACACCAGTCCCTGGACTTGCGCAGTAATGTAGAACATAATAGAGAGCCTAATTGTGATTCTGCAAGGAAGCTACTAAGAAAGCTGGTAATTTCGACAAAGATAAATTTAAGGTCCAAATAGAATATGAACGCCGCAACACAGAGCAAGAGCCAAACCTCAGCTAAATCCTGGAGGCGGATAAGAACCCTGTCAGCTTGTGGGGCAACCTGCAAATCCAAAAGCCACATTTTCCACAGAAGATCAGCACAGGAATCCACAAAGTTTAGAACTTCTTCAAGAAAAAAGGAAAAACAAACAAACAAGGAGACGCTAAAAAGACTAAACCTTTGTGGGTTCCAATTTCTGGGCAACAGCGTTCATTCTCAGAGAATTTCGTCTCAGCCCTATTGAAAACCCAAACACGTTGAAGAAAACAAGAGCAATACCAATGGAACTGATAGGAAAACAAAGAGTAACTCATAGATAATCTCGAACTGAACAGGAACCGAGGCTTAAAGCAGGATTCGCTTACCATTAAACCGTTTGATGGATGAAGATGGAGGCGTTGAATTGTAGAGAGGGAGGGTCTTGGGAAGTGCAAGAAATGTGGACGCCATGGATAAGATTGAAGGAAGCAGCCACACCCAGAGCCGCACTTGAGACTACAAAGGCAGCGTTTGGCGGAGTTAGAAAACGAACCCTTATTTTTCAGCCGGATTGCTGTCGAGTATCGCCTATCGACCTCAGGGTTCTAGAGACTTCCTCGCCAATTTTTTGCACTCCAGCCCAAAACTCTGACGATGTTTTCCTTTCGCGCACATATGACTTTCGATTTTGCATTTTCTTCCTATAGTTTTATTTCTGTCAGGCTGTGCTAAGTTACTGTAGAACTGGTTTCTCAAACTAAAGTGTCTCTCCCAACACAAAAGTAGCAAGTTTAGACATCATCATGTTGGCATCCAAGAGTCTTAATGGTTGTTTCCACTTGATCCTTCAAACTTGCCAGTTTCTGACTAAGAATCAAATTGCTACAAAGGAAGATGAGAACCTATGAACAATGTGAGAAGATGGTTATTACCTACAATTATAGACAAATAGCAAGTCTAGTTGCTCCCAGTTTTGCAAAATGTTCTGCTTCAAGAGCATATTTATAATAGTGAAGCACTTGGGTTTTCATGCACTTGAGGTGGATTATTTGAACCCATACAAAGCTAAGCTACATCCCTCAACTGCAATTAATGTATCCAAGCACCATCTACTATGAACACTACAAGAACCTCCATGGTATGTGATCTTACACTTTTGTACCCACGAATTGCAAAGAGGATTTGGGTGATTGTGAGGAAATTTACAATGAATGATATGGTAGTATATGATGGCAATTAGTTGTTGAATCAATGCATCTCTTCTAGCCACTATGGAGAGATTATAGAATGAAGCATTATGAAAGGTGCATTCATTTCACCCTAACCATATAAACCATAAGTGAAGACTAAATAGGCAAGCCATTTAAATTATCACTTTGCAGAACTAGACAGGAAAGATATCAACCATTAACCAAATGAGAGCAATTTATTGTGTTGAGCCTTGGTGCATAAATTCCCTCTACCTATTATAATCCTGGGCAACCCCAAAAAAGCTGATAGTTGGCTTTATTTTCTATGTAGCATTTGGAAAAGATTGGTTAGATAAACCACCATGGTGTTAAATTATTGGTTGTAAGAATAGTATTTATAATGCATTTTCATAAAAAGACCTTAAACATATGTGGAATGTTGTATACCCATAGCCTTTTGATTATTATATTGAAATCGAGGTGAGGATCAAAGGCTACATGATCATGCTGATGGTTAAGAATGGACAATGATTTTCTGAGAATTTCTAAAGCATAATCGTGTTTAGCAGTATAGAAACCTAACCCAAGTAATCTTATCAGCCCCTTTATATAGAAACCATAGGGGAGTGTTTGAATCTTATTAATAATCTAGGGAGGGAAAAGAGACAATAATAAATCAATATTCCACTATTCTTGTGTCAAACTAGAAAGATCCTTCACTCTCAAGTTTGTTGTAAAATGAGTAGGAATTGAAAAGGTATTAAGTTGTAGGATCAAAGTATTTGAGATCCAAGGGTCTTCCCAAACTTTGATATGCTTCCCATTACCTATCTTCAATTGTACGTGAGAAAGAATGAAATCTTTACCATATATCAAACTCTTCCAAATTGATGAATAATTTTAGTTGATCAAAACTGACCAAATAGAGCAACCAACACCATATTTAGCATTAGAACTCAATGTACTAGTGAGCACTAATTATCAAGAAAACATGCTAGAATGTTTTAGCAAGAAAAGCTTGGTTAAAAGGGTGTAAATCCTTAATGCTCAACCCACCAATACCCTTTGGTTGAGTTAAAATACTCTTATTTTTCAAGTGGATTCCTTTATGAGAGTAGGAACAAGACCACTAAAATTTAATATAAGATTTAGACATGGAAACAAAAAGGGTAACCGAACTTTAAAAAGGGACATAATATAAAAATATAAGATATGGTGAACTATATCAAAGTTAGCATGCCCCGAATTATTAAGCATGTGTCATTCCAGCTATCTAACTTAGTTTTGACTTTATCTACTAAAAATTGATATGAAGAGGACTTAGGACATATCCCAAGAAAAGGGAACCCGTAAATAATGTTCAACAACTGGATTTATTTGGAAAGAGAGGAGTTGTGATTTTCTATTTGGAGCACCTAAGGAACATTCTTAACTGAACATCTATTCTAACTTGTGAAAATTTAACTCTTGTCTAGAGGCTAAAGAATAAAGATCCAATATATTCTTGAGAGCCTGAAAACCTTGATTAATAGGCTTGAAGAAGATAAAGTAATTATCTGTAAAAAAAAAAAACATGTAGTTTAGGGCTGGACAATTTATACTAGCTGTGAGCCTTATATAGCCTTATATGTGGTTGAAGCTTACTCGAAAGTGTTTCAACAAAAAGAATAAAGGTTAAGAAGAGAACTGGTCACCCTGATGAATTCTGACAATTGGAGAGAACCATTTTATGGTACTGCTGTTGACTAGAACCAATAGGAGACAAAATGGAAACATGTTAGCTTAAGATATATGTAATGATACAATTCCATGAAATGGACAAACATTTTTCTTCTTCACTTTGGTATACAACGAAGAAAATAGGAAAAAAAAACTAAGTCGTATAAGATAACCAAAGGGTCAAAATGGCTGAGTAGTCGAGCTTGATTAATAACCAACGAACATCTCTCTTAAAGTAATTAAAAATTTTAATAAATGACTATACTGGTACTTATATTTGGAATTTTTAGTATCGTCACTTTTTTTGAAAAATTGTTATTTTTTATAGGCAATTGCTTTCATTATTCTCATATGATGAAAGTGCCTATTTGTAGCATAAAATGATCATTTATTAGGAGAATAATTTTTAGGTTTGTAGCTCTTAAATTTGAAAAAAAATAATAACTAGTCAATACATTTCACTAATTTTTGCATTATGCTATATTAAAAGGGTAACTTCCATGAGAGATCACCTAACTTATCTTCTTCTCCCAAACGAGTCCTCAATCTTCAAGTTGTGCTATTGAAGTATCTTATCTCATATATCTCATCCTAATCATGTCCCTTCATCAGTTTCACTATTTATTCTGATGAAAAATGATGGTGTGATGTAAATTAATATTTAAATAAATCTTAAAATAGCGGCTCTATGCATTTGACCTTTCCCATGAATAGTTATAAACCTCATATTTTTAAATCTACTATTTATATTCCTAATAGATTTCAAGAGAGAGAGAAAGACAGGTTTCATCTTCTTTAGCCTTAGATCTTAATGCTCACCATTAAGTCCACCATCTAGCCTTGAAGCTTTATACTACTTACTTAGTCAATTATTTTTTTTCCTTTGTCTTTTTTCTTTCAGCTACTTCATTTCAAATATTTAAAGTCCCCACAGCTTTGGCCCAATGATTAAAGCATTTGGGACATTATGAAGATGCCCAAGGTTCGAACCTGGCCTCCTTATCCCCTTTTCCCAAAAATACTACACAAAATAGGTTTGGTTGCCCTCCTTGTCCTAAAAAATCTTGCATTCCACTTTCCTTACTTAGAATACTAAAACCACTTTTTGTGTCTACTTGTAAGTATGCTTTTGAATACAAACAAAAAACATTTGAAGAAATTGTTGGCTGGCAATTTGAGAGAGGGGGGAAAAGGTCCGCTAATTAGATCATAAAATTATTTTTGCTGATGAATAAAGTTTTCTAGGTTATGCGTGAAGATCTAGGGCAAGACCAATCTAGGGAAGAGATTAAATCGAATGTCCAAAAATGTGAAGAAGTCCATATTAAGGACAGTGGACAAAAATAGATAGGAGAATCTGTTATTGCTAATTTCAAGCTCATAAAGGTATTTGAGCTAAGCGATTTTGGGGGAATAGGGGCTTGAAAAGTTGTTGGAGTTGGCATGCAAGAGAGTGAGGCTTGGGAGTTGGTTGAGGAAGCCATCAAAGGAAGATGAAGAGAGGTGGAAGCCATTAAAGTCGATAGATGTGTTAATATCGGCAAAATTGTTGTCAGGGGATTATTATAAAAAGCCCTTTATGGCTGCAAATGTAAATTTTACCCAAGTTTTGTTAACATTAACAAAGTAAAACATGGTGGTAGATTGGAATTTTTGGATAATTGGGCACATAAATGGCGATTCTTTGATCAATGAAATCAAAAAGATAGTCTAAATGAGAAACATTGATCAAGTCCTAATGAAGTTGGCAATGAATGTCTAATGGTTAAGTTAGTTTTGTAGGTTGTATTGCTAAAAATGGCTCTAGAGTGAAGGGTGAGAGAAAAATAAAAGCAAAGAAAGAGATTAGGCGTAGCGGTAGGGGGTTGCTGGAGAGAGTCCATATCCGGCAATGAATGTCGTTCGCCAATGGTCCGATGATGAGTGTTTGGATCCAAGGCCGAGGTCATTAGTCTTAACTATAGCTGCCTCAAGTGGGCGATGTCATTGGCCTCAATTATGCCCGTCTCTGGTGGGCAACAAGTGGACAACACCCCCTCTCTCAATCTATTAGGAGCATAAACTGCAGATTTAGAAGTTTAAGTTTTAAAATTACTGATAGGAAAAGTTAGATGACTAGGGTTGTTATTTTAAGATTTATTTTAGTGTTAATTTATGTCATATCATCATTTTCTGTTAAAATAAATGATGAATTTGATGAAAAGGATCTGGTTAAAATGCACTATATGAGGTAAAACTTAAGAGACTTTAATAGTATAACTTGAAGGTCATGGATAATGACCCGTTTAGGATAAGAAAATGAACCAAGTAACCCGCATGGAGTTTACACTATAATAAAATGGCTAGATGATGGCCTTGCCCACATTTTGTTATGGGTTTTGTTAGGCATATGTTAGTCTTAGCTCTAGTTGTATTTTGTTGGCATTTTTATCGGCTACTTGATGGATCATTGAAGACTTAGTGATAATAAAGTAGTGGGAATGTGTAACTTTGAAGGCAATTATTTTAAAACATAAAAAGTTTCTTTTTATGAATCTAAATTCCTATTTTGAGAAATTAGATGTTACCACCTCAACAAATGAAAGAATTACAGTATAAATGCATAATAGTTATAAACCATTATATATCATGATTTTTCCCATAGTGAATGGAATGTAGGGGTAAAGTGTATAATCTACAACTCCTTAAAAGATCTACACAATGGTTATTTGACCCTAAAAAAAACCTTAAAGGATTGTTTGGTCAACAAGTAACCTATGAACTTTATTGTAAGATTTCAAGACTTGAGTACTCAATTGTACAACTTTAAAAGAGATGTTTTAAAGGGATTTGAATGGTATAAAAACAATTTTTGGAGGCTTAGTTGCATAAAAGAAACAAAGGCTATTATTCAAGAATATAAGATAACTAGGTTTACAATTATTCACAAAAATAACTTAAGAATGGGATGATTTTTTACAAGAGTCAAAGATGACCATTTCTAGTATTATCCCAACCTTTTATTTCCAGGTTCTAAGGTCAAAAAGGTGGGTTAAACATCAGTCAAAATTTTTTTGCTTAAGGCATACTTATAGTGACCTAAGTGAGGGTTAAGGTTAAACTAATCAAGTCAAGTAAAATATCATGATTTCTTGCTATTTCTTGCCCATTTTTGTCCCCCACCAAACACAAACTAGTCCTTAGCTCCTCTACAACCTTCTACAACCTTCTACAACCACCATAGCTCAAGCTCTCATGAAATCACAAAGGAAGACAATCGAGTGCAATAAAAAAGTGAAAAAAAACCCTAATTTTCATTATTGTGTATTTCTTGAAGATTTCAGCCTTCACAGTTTAGGTAAGGGTTTTATTTGGGTTTCATGGCTGCTTACTGTTCAATACTGATGCCTAAACATCCATGAAGCAAAAACCCCAAGCTTGGAAGAGAGCTAGGAGCTTGATGAACAAAGTTTAGATTAAAGGGGAAATTGCACCTAGGATTTCAGCCTTACAGCTTTGGTACTCTGTTATGGTAGTGAAATTTAGGATTTCTAGAGCCTAAGTTAGTACTAACTAAGACCAATTAATCTCCTAAGACCAAGCATTAGTTTGAGAACAGTTGACATAGTGCTTACAACATAATGTTTATTTGATTTTTTATGAACTAACCCTAATGTGTTTATTGCTACCAGTATTACATTTGTTTGTTGTCGCGTTGTTTGTGCATTTGGATAGCTATGCTTGTGTATTTGTACTGTATTTTTATGTTTTAGTGTCTTTGGATCTCAGGTATATGACTAGAGTTTGAGGATTTTATTGATAAGCCCTTACTAAGGTTTATTCAAGAAACTTACTCCATTTCTGTCCATTTCAAAAGCACCTGAAAGAAAGCATTCAAATTAATACCTGTCATTTGAATTTCTCTATGAAATTTTAGGTATATTAACTTTCATATATGTAGTTGTAAACTGAAAAGTTTTATGATTTTTGGAGTGCATTTGCTATTTTTAGTAATTGTATTTTTTACCTTATGCAACAACTAATCCCTTCAAATTTCTGGAGTGCTTAGTGCTTTTGAAGTTCTCCAATAAGCTTAGTATATATATTAACTAAGTTATTGTCATGTATGTAGTGTATAAATTCATGTAAATGATTTGGGTATATTGTATGTACATTGTGTGAATGATATGGATTAATGGTGTGTAGTTTGAAGTGTATGTGTAATTCTGTCCATATTGGCTCTTATGGACTATTTTGAAGAGTATGGTGTTTGATGCTTATGTAATGACTTAAAATTAATGGGAATGGTTTCCCCATGTGTCTAAGATATGTATGGAACTACCCATATTGGTTTTGTACCTAGAAATGAAGTGTATGAATTTTAAGAAATTTTGTGTGGGCATTATGGTTACTGGTTGATCGAATTTGATACCATGTACTCCAATAGCCATAACTTTCTGTGCTTAATGAGTTTGGATATGACATTTTTTACCACAGCTAGAATACTTCAAGACAAAAAGTTTCACTTTTGAATCACTAAATTTGGTGCCCTGTAGCAATAATTATGGCATGTCAAAGTTAGCTGATTTTGCTGGGTACTGTTCATATGGTCAATTTTATCCGGTTGAGTGTAAAATCCATAATAGCAATCTTAGATGGATTTAATGTCTCAAACCTATTTCCCTATCAATGTTTAAGTGTATTAAAGGGTTTAAAACCTTTAGGGCATAGGAGGACACAGGTAGAATTTGGCTTGGACACGGTATGAAAGTTTGGACACATGAATAATGAGCACCAATAGCATAAAGTGTGCATATGATTGTACATGCACTTGAGAATTTTAGTCAAATTCCATATTTGCTAGGAATAAAGAATTTGACTATCATCATTACATTCAGATGAAATTGTAATGTGAATATGTGTGTGATAGTTGGACCAGTACACATATATTTGCATAAAGTCCAAAAGGGCTACTTGGATAAACATAGTGAGCATGTTCTGCTTGGCCTACAGGACATGTATTGTCTTGGACTTGAGCTCACTAAATCTGATCACTGTATAAAAACATTCAAAGTGGTAACATTAGATACCGTTAAATAGAAATTAAAAATGATATAAGACTTTTTTAAAAATTTTAAGTTACGTGAAAATATTAATTCATAATTAATGATATTTTACAAATTGAATTGGGAATTAAGATTCATAAAAAATTTAAAATTTAAAAAAATATGTAAGAATTTTTCTTAGTTAATAGTATTTTATTAGACGTAATCACTATTCAGTTTAAATTCAAAACGTTGAAAAAATGAAAAAAATTCAAAAAATTCAGTTCAAATAATTTAGCTTTTTAGTTCAATTCTAACTTGGTCACTCTATTATTTCAATAATGTAAATTTTTTGAAAAATTTTTAACCTGTCACAAGATTTAACCTAATCTACACTTACCCATTGTTTTCAAAACCTACATTGATGCCTTTGAGTCATAAACACCATGACTTGGACTCTTAAGATTATGGTCCAGCTGTTTTTTTTTAATCGTAAAGATCTAAGAATTGTGCAAATCAACCCCAAATTTATAATCTAAGAGTTATTTTTTTTACTGAATGGCATTTAGATTCAATTTTTTTTAATAAAATATCTAAAATTTATCTACTAATCATATTATTTGGTATCTACTTCTAACGTTTTTTTCAAAAATATTTTACCAATACTTTTTTTTCCATTTCTATAAACTAGTTATTTTTATTATGTTTTTTTATCTACTTATATTTTAAAAATATTTATGTACTTATTTTTTTAATCTTCTTTTTAGTGTTCTTCTTTATTATCTAATTTCTTTTTGTTGCATCTTTATTCTAATTATGAATCCAAATTTTTTTTTCCAGTTATTTTGTTTGGAGCCAAACCTTCACTTCAATTTTGGTTTAGTTTTGGAAGCCAATTTGGTCTATTCGATTTATTATCATCCGAAACCTAAACTGAATAATTCGGTCCAATTTAAATTGAATAAACCAAATATTCATCATCGTATTCTATTTCCTGAAGCGGGAAGATTTATAGATACTTTAAAAATTTTTAAAAAAGTAATAACTTAATTCCTATTTAGCTTGATGTATGGGGGAAAAAGGGAAAAATTACAAAACCTGTCCTCTGTGGTTTGGTCTAACCTACAATTTATCATTTTCATTTTAAAAAACCTGCACTTTAGCCCCTATTTAATTTACAGTGTTCAACAATAACTCATGAAACCTTAATTTAAATTGTATGATAATCATATTCTAGTAATTTCAAGATTTTTTTTATTTTTTTTTTCGCCAACCGACCTTTAAAAAATATTGATATGTTTTTACAGAGAGAAAAATGCATTTACAAAAAGAAAAAATTGATAATTTAAAATATTTATTAATCATAAAAAATATCAGAGAGATTAATATTACTAGAAGATAACTATCATATGATTTAAATATAATTTTAGAAATTATTATCAGATATTATTAAAAATATGAGGAGTAAAGTATATGTTTTTAAAAATAGAGGGAATAAATTGTAGGTTAGGTCATACCTCATGGGTAATTGTAAGTTTCTAACGTGCTGTTTGAACAAAAACGAAAAAAAATGAAACGGTGCCGTTGAATTAGTGTTCAATGAACAGCAACAACGAGGACGCTCTTTTTACATAGTACGAATTTGCAGATATAAATGCACAGCGCCAGCGGTGCACACTGCAGAGACATAAATCCGAACGGTATTATCATGATGCTACGAAATTAACCAAAAGAAACAAAGCAACGAGCGGCCACTCGGGACCACAGATTCCTCAAAATCCCTGTCATTTGTTTTCATTCAAGCTTTATCCCACTTTTCCCGGAAAAAAAAGGCATTCCAAACGTTCTCCGTTTACACCCAACAATCCAAGACACTTCATTTCACGCACTGGCACACACCTTAGGGTTTCAATTCAACATTGCCGTGGAAAAGGAATCCCATTTCGTGTCAGGTCACATTTTGATCTTTGATGGCGGCCTAATCTCACTGTTCTTATGTCCATGATGGTGAAGCAGCTTCCTTGCTTTCTCTGGATTCTGCTTTCTCATCTGCTGCTCCTGCTGCCACTTGTTGCTCACTCCAAGAATCATGGTAAAAAGCTTGCACTTTTTCGATTTGTTGAGCTTAACCTGTCTTCATTTGAGGTATTAGTTACGGGTTCTTCTCGTTTAAAACTTTGGGAGGCACAGAATATTCCCAGTCATCTTTGTCTTCTGTTTCTTTCACATTCATCTTTTTGCAATGTTTTTTCAGCTTCATTTTCTGCTTAATAACTTGGTATCACTTACGTTGGTAACAGTAGGAACAATGAAATTTACCATTTGGGAAATCTTCAAGGTATTAGCAGGGGGCAGCAGTTGTTTCTTCTTATTTGCTTTATCTCTGTTTGTTTGCCAAGAAAACCCAGAACTTGATTTCGTTGTTCCTTGGATCCGAATATACTGATATACTAGTCAATGCCTAAAAACCTATGGGAAATAATGGTCTTGGTTTGGTTGAATTAGTAAACTCAAGTAGTCCAAGTCTTACAGTGGCAACTTAAAAGTTGATGCTACATTTCTTGCTGACCAAATGAAAAATAAAACAGATGTGTTTCTACAAAGTTCATCCGGCATCTAATCATTGTTCTGCTATAGATGATAGTTCTGATTGATTGGGGCAAATAACTTCCATAAATGCTTTAAGCGTTAAGGAAAGGGAGAGAGTTACCTCTTGTTATCTGGCCAAACTTGGCCCATCAGGTGTACAAAGTGACACGCCTTGCTCTTGCTGACTTGAAGCAGTAGCTCGACACTGCATATGGTTTGGTCAGTTAAAGTCTATGAGCTAAACACAGTTGGTCACTTGCTGCACATTCTGACCTGTTGCTGAGCAGTTCAGATCATCATGATTAAGTTCTTAGAGAAACCATGGAAACATAATGTTTTGGCTGTTTTTACTGCTGGGTGATTACCGGAATACCAGGTCTCTTTCATTTACCTTGATGATATAGCAAAACTATTAAAGATATCCAGAATAGTTAATATAGTTGGCCCAAAAGCGCTTGGTTCTCTTCCGCATTGGGTCCAACCCCAATAGCTGGATCTACTGATAAATGATAGGCCAGAGGGATCGGCTTATTTGATTTATTGGAGATCTCTGGCACTAACAAACACAGATGCCCCTGAAAATCACAGAACATACTTTCCCTTGAGAATAATGTTTTCAATCTGCCGTATTCTTATTTAGTGAATGAAGAGAGGGGACAGTCCTTGTTGTGAAGGCCTGTTTTGTAAAGGCTAAAACTACATACTTTGATGTTAGGGTCCTGTCTAGATGCAGATTTGAAGTCCAATATTCTTTCGACCAAATACAGTTGTAATGTATGATGCATGGGCGATCATATTACATAAATCGGAAATCCTTTGTATAAATCTAGAAAACAAGGTTTTATAGTCTAGAAAGATGCAGTAACATTTTTTATCAGTAAAAATTATACTAACATCTTACAAGTATATTTAATTGAAATTGAAGAGTAGAGAAATGGAAATTCTTCATAGCTAGACTGGCCCTAAGGCTGTCTTCCGTTTCCTCAGCTGGATATTTTCTAGCATTAAGATTCAAGAATGCCCATTGGAAAGTGTTCTGTTAAAGCATTTAGAAGCTGGATTGGACAAGTTATCTTAGCAACAAACTGCCAGTAATCTTTGTTCTGCAACTGTTTTTGTTATTCTGCCTTTCGTGTTTGTCTGATTTCAAACACTGGGATCCCAATCGTCAATGATCTCCAGCAAACAACATTATTAACAGTGGAGAGGAAATTAAAATCAATATTCAGTCTCATATGTGTAAAAATGTCCTCTATCAACTCTGATGAGCAAGTGCATTGTTTGTTCTAGTTAATTCAGTCCAGTAAAGCAGGATATATGTGTGACAATTCAACTCTTGTTTGCTTGCCTTAGATATTTGCTTTTTAACCTAGAAGAAACACTTTACAACAGCATTCAACTATACTTGTAGCCAGCTAGCTTTGCGACTTTCGTTTCTTGTTTAAGAAAATCCCTGGAACCTACAATCTTAAAATTGCTTGCATTTGGTGTTTGTCATTCAGGAAACCCTGCGAATGCTCTTGTTGAGGTAATCAACCAGAACCGGACAGCGCAAAAGCTATCACAGCTAAATGATAGTCCTGGGCTTGGATGCATGGCCCTCCAGTATGTTGAGCTGTGCAAGGGGAACTGCACTGGCAACAATGCTGTGAACTGCAAACCACCTGAAGATGACTTCACCATGGTTTTTGCTCCCAACTGCGGCGTAGAGCTTCCTACTTTTGGCACCATCACAGGTGTTATCGTGGGGTGCCGATCCAAGTATATGGAGCCATCACTAGCATTCTCCCAAGTCCTTGTCAAAGACAAGAAGACTTTAAGTATCTTGAGAAACAAATCCCACACCGAGGTTGGAGTCGGCGTGGTTGGCTTCCATAAAGGCCCGTTCTTTTGGTCTATCCTGTTCAGCAATGGGCAAACAAATTCCACCTACGTTCTGGAGGATCATGGCGTCGGGATCAAGCAGAAGAAAGGTTGCTTCAGCGGAAGTACCTTCCCTTGCAACGGTGGGCAGAGAACTTCTGTTGTCATCAACTGTATTATAACAGTGGTTGTAGCATTTGTTTTCGTTGTAAAACATAGCTGATGCATACCAGAAACTTCTGCTTCTGTTGTTGGTGGGAAGAATCAGGTTGTGATGTGATACGAGTCTTTTGACTTTCTACAGATTTATTGGACCGGCTTAAGCCGCAAATCCAGGACCAGGAGAAAGACAAGATTAGGTAGGGGGTGGTTGTGTCTTTGGCCGTGTGGCGACTGCCAAGTTACCTAGCCTCGTCTTGTCAGTAACACACCGATAGCGTTGGTCGAATGAGATTGGTTTTACGCAAGACACTGAGAAATCTTGCGGGCTTTGTTTATATATTGGTTGAATTTGAGGTATTGACCGTTTCCAATAAGTTCGTCTTCTCAGGTTACACGGTAATTTCTCATTATCTTCCTTGCCGCCCACCGTGGATGCAACGACTTTGACATTAGAAATGTGAACTTGTGAGACTGACATTTGGTTTATAACTGTGATTTTGTCCTACTGACAACCCAGTGGCTAAAAAATGAAGGACATTCGGCCGAAACTAGAGATTTGAATCTCACCTCCGGTTTTCCGCTTGTTTTTCCTTAAATGCCACATACGCTGGTTTAATGGCTTTTAAGATTTCAAAAAAAATAAAATTTCCCTTTCTCCTTAGATATCCTATATACTTGTACAAATGTTTAAGAATACAGAAATACATACATATAGACACACACACATTTATATATATATAATTGAGATTTTGACAATGCTATGTAATCAAAATAAAGTCACGTAATAGTAGGACATGCACCATAAAAATGCAAGTAACTACTCTTTTGGATACAAAGAACATTTAACTTAGCAAAATTGCATTGTCACGGATGACAATCATGGTGGATAGATTTGGGTCGTTCATTTTCTTTTAACCTTACATGGGACCCACAAGAACGGACAGTACAAATTTATCTCTCATGGCTGTCATCTGTAACATAATCATAGTTCTTTAACTTAAACTCTATTTTGAGCTTTACTTGGTGCAAGTCTAAATCAAGTTTTAGCCTAACAATTAAAATTTATTATGGTTATTACAAAGAGATTCAAAGTTTAACGGTCTACTTGTTTAACTAATGAGATTTGTCCCGTAAATTTTTATCTGGTCACTTACAATAAACACCCCTCAAGGATAGGATGAAAATGCAATTTGCCCTTCATTGTTCCTTAAACCAACACTTTAACTGCAAGACTGTAGCGCCCTTCATCCCAGTAAGGCAAAAGGGACTGTTTTGCATTTAAATAGAAGAAATAATGGTTTCAGAAGGTAAAATGTAAGTTCCAAAAACAAGGGAAAGTTACAAAAACCCTCCCTGATGTTTGGCCTAGCCTACACTTGTCCCCCTCTATTTTAGAAAATCTACACTTTATCCCCTGAAATGTTCACATCATTCAAATTCACTATTATGCAAGTGGGCCAAATTCCATGACTACCCAATAAGATTTGCAAATTATGCAAATCAACTACAATATTTATTTTATACCACCTTCAATCCATTTTCTCTAAATATATAGAATATTTCTAATAAATTTTATATCTTTGTAAGTTTACTAATAATTTGTAGATCTATAATATATTTCCATATTTATAAACCAATAGTTAATGATTGTGATTAATATTAATATTTACTTGTTTAACATTTTATTTTTCATCTTTTTTGGATAACCATATTTTAGCTAATCTCATTTTATTTTGAAAACTAATTTTCACCATATGAAATAAATCTACACATTCTACAATTTTTTATCATTGCAAAATGTAAATAATATATTAATTAATCACACTATTAATTACGTATCATTATATCATTAATTAAGCACATTTTTTAGCCAAATGGTAATTAATTTTTTTTAACTTTCTAGCATATCCAATGAAAAAATTAACAAGTTATACTTATTTTTTACAAAAAAAAAATTTAAAAATTATTAAAATATAATAATTTAATAAATGTGAAATTTAGTTGTGCATTTAATAAATGTATTACACATTTATTTGTTTTAGTTAATATTTAGTTGTGTATTCAATAAGTTCAAGACTTTTGTTCCATGCGGAAGACCTCAAGCAGATTTTCAATTTGAGCTATAAATTGGATCCTCAAGGAAGCCATCATCAGTCTTCTAAGCATAAAATTAGAATATTGGGTGGAAATTCAGTGTGGATGTTTTTTTTAACCTTTTCTTGAAAATTTTGGTCTTTTTTTCTTGAAAATGTGTCAATTTTGGTTTTGGCTTCATTCCCCCCTTGCTCCACCAATTGTATCCTCTAAATATTGGTAATCTTGGTTTCGCCTCTCTTTTCCACCTTGCTCTACTAATTGGATTATCAGCATAAAATTAGAATATTGGGTGGAAATTCAATGTGGATATTTTTTTTTTCCCTTTTCTTGAAAATTTTGGTCTTTTTTTCTTGAAAATGTGTCAATTTTGGTTTTGGCTTCATTTCCCCCTTGCTCCACCAATTGTATCCTCTAAATATTGGTAATCTTGGTTTCGCCTCTCTTTTCCACCTTGCTCTACTAATTGGATCATCAGGAAAACCATTATTAGTCTTCTAAGCATAAAATTAGAATATTGGGTGGAAATTCATTGTGGATATTTATTTTTATTTTTTCCCTTTTCTTGAAAATTTATGGTCTTTTTTTCTTGAAAATGTGTCAATTCTTGGTTTCGGCCCCCTTTTCCCCTTGCTCCACCAATTGTATCCTATAAATATTAGCAATCTTGGTTTCGCCTCTCTTTTCCCCTTTGCTCCACTAATTGTATCTATCATAAATTTCTACCCAACATTTCAATCTTATACCTAGAAAGTTGATGATAACTTCATGATAATCCAGTTTATGACCTGAACTAGGGACCTGCTTAAGGTCTTCTATGGGAAACAAAAGCTTCAAACTTATTAAATACATGGCTAAATGGTAATTAAAAAATACTAAATGCATAATAAATTTGTTAAATGTACAACTAAATTTCACATTTGTTAAAGTAATATATTTTATGAATTTTTCTACTTTTAATTTTTTTTTTGTAAAAAATAACTATAGCTTATAAATTTTTTCATTGGGTAGGGTAAAAAGTTACAAAACATTAATTACCATTTTGCTAAAAAATGTATTTAATAAATGGTATAATGTTTCGCAATTAATAATGTGCTTAAATTAATATATGATTTATAATATGTGTTGATAAAAAAATTGTAGAATGTGTATATTTCTTTCAAGTGGTAAAAATTAGTTTTTAAAATAAAATGAGATTAGATAAAATATGGTTTTCCTAAAAGATGATACTTCTCTATTTGAACTAATTAAAAAATGAATAAAATGTTAAACAAGTAAATATTAATGTTAATCACAAGCATAAACTATTGGTTTATAAATATGAAAATATATTATAGATCTAAAAATTATTAGTAAATTTATAAAGATATAAATTATTTAAGAATATATAATTTAGTAGAAATATATTATTTATTTAGAGAAAATGGATTGAGGTAGCTTGAAATGAATATTGTGTTTGATTTGTATAATTTGCAAATCTTATTTAGCAATTATGGCGTTTGGCTCACTTGCATAGTAGCAAATTTGACTGATTTGATTATTTCAAAAGGTAAAGTGTAGGTTTTTTAAAATAAAGGGGAATAATTGTAGATTAGGTCAAACGGCAGGGGTTTTTTGTAACTTTCCCCCAAAAACAACATAAGACAAACAGTTTTTTTTCCCAACCTTGGGGGATTTCTTGTAAATCACCCTTTATTTTAACTTAACTTTCATGTTGAAAATGTTTTACTTGATCACTAGTTACGTTCATAAACAAATGCGACACTCAATTCATTTTAATTGAGTAAACTTAATTAATTTAAAATAATTTATTTTTATCTTTACATCTTTTTTTATTTGAAAGCTAATTTTATTTAAATATAATAATTCATTAAAAAATAATTTTTTATGATATTATTAAATTTTTATAATTTTTTCTATTCTTATGAACTAAAAAATTATAAAAATTTAATAAAAATATAAAAATTTCATTTTCAATTGATTATTATACATACATAATATTGACTTTCAAATTAAATTAGTTTCAGTCAGAAAAATATAAAAATAAAAATAAGTCATTTTAATTAAGTTAATTTATGTATTTTTTTCAATTATTGTTTTTTTCATAACACTCGAAACTATCGTTTTACATAATCTTTTTTTTCCCTTTAAATTTGATTTTTCTACTCTATGACTGGCTTGGGAGTATAATCTTGTGGATGATTCCCAAACGCTTAGGAGGTTTGAGCATAAAAAATATGAGGCTTTTTAATCAAGCATTACTTGCAAAAACTTTATGGCAAATATTTACGGGAGACTCTTCGACACTGGGTTGCAAATATGGTTGCCAATAGTCTATTTGGCAAGTCAAAGCTAAGAGCAATTTCTCTATGATTTGGAGAGGGTTGTTGCATGATAAGGTTCTTCTAGGTAATGGGCAGTTTTGGACCATTAGGAATGACAAGTCTATATGGATTTGGTATGATCTCGGGCTTATCCTTAGAATGTCAAAGAGCATTAAGCCCTTAATTTCAATCCTATAAGGATCTTAAGGTGGTTGATCTCACCATTGGAGATCCATAGATTTGTAATTAGGACCTCTTATTCTTTCTTTTCCCCAAACATATTGCCCAGCTAATTTTATAGTTACCTCCCCCACCCTCAACAGAAGGACAGGATTTGATTGGCGATTTGGCTAGTATGGTGATGCGGTTGGGTAGTTTTATACTGAGAAAGGCTATGCTTCCAACATTCTTCATCAACCTAGTCTTCCGTAAAAGTCTGGAGTATAGCAGTTAGGGGTTTTTACGAAATCCATAATTTTTGTAAGTGCTCAAACGGACATGGGGCTTATGTTTACCCCAAAAGTTTAAAATTTTCCTTTGGAAGTGTCTTCTTAATGCTCTCCCTATGGCATCCAACTTGGCAGGGTAGGGAAGTAATGTGAATCCCACATGTTTGAGATGCAATTTTGCGGAAAAATCTCTCTTCCACTTTTTTGGGGTTGCCAAGGTTCTAGTGACCTATGGGGTGGCTTCTGTGTTAACCATTTAACAACAAATCTCCCGTCTTTCAAAGTTTGGCTTCTCAACATGCTTTACTCTCAGAGAAAATGGCATTTAGATTGGTTGTTCTTCTTAGTCTCCATTATTTGGACTAGTTGGCTCAGCAGGAATGAGCTAATTTTTCAATGTGCAACTTTCAATGCCCAATCTTTATGGTTCAGAAGGGATACCCTATTTCAAATGTTTTTCATAGTAAGGGCATTCAGTGACATTCTTCAGTCTCTAATCCTCCCAATTCTTTATGTCATACCTAGGTTTTGTGTAAGTGGCAAAAACAAGCAAGTTTACCTTATATATTTCTATTAGATGGAGCTTGGTGTTAAAGCTCAGGGTTAGGAGCAATAGCATGGCTGTGGATGGGTTTTAATGCGCCACTGAGACTAACAAAAGGCCTTCTTTATCAAGGCTGTATGTCTTCTTTTGAAGTGGAACTTTTTGTAATTTAAGGAGTAGTATTAGCGGCATTAAGGTTTGGACTTCAGATTATAACAATTTTGTCGAATTGTTCTGAAGTTTTGGAAGCTCTTCGAGACAAGATAGCTCTATGACCTTCAATGGCAAGCTTAGGTCAATTCCTTCGGACATCCATAAAGACCTTTGATTGCTATTCTTTGGTTATGGTTCCTAGGTAGCATGTTGGCTCTAGCCCTTGCCGCTACTAACTCTATTTTCTTTAATTACTCCTCTTAGATTGATTCTGCATACAAAAAAAAAAACACTTTATCCGCTCGATTGAAGCACCCTTGATCCCAGTAAGGCAAAAGGAATCTTTTGCATTTAAATGGAAGAAATAATAGTATTATAGGCTACAATGTAGGTTCCCAAAACAACATGAGACAAGCAGCATTTTTTTTCCAACCTTGGGTGATTTCTTGTAAATTACCCTTTGTTTTAACTTAAACTTTCATGTCTAAAATGTTTTATTCGATCACTAGTTACATCCATAAACAAATGCAATTAATTTTTTAGACTGTGAATTCGTTTTAAACAAGTCAACTTAATTAATCCAAAATGATTTATTTTTATTTTAAATTTTTTTCTGGAACCAAATTTATTTGAAAACTAATAATTCATTTGAAAATAAATTTTCATGATATTATTTGAAAGCTAATATTGTGGATAAACAAAAATTATAAAAATTTAATAACATCATAAAAATTTCACTTTTCAATTGATTATTACACTTACACAATACTCCATCCGTCTCAAATTCTTTACACAATTTACTTTTCAGTAATTAATCTATGATTTTTTATTTTTAATATTTTAGTATATAAATGAAAAAATTTATGTATCAATGATAAATCAAAATCTATAACTTTTAAATATATTTTTAAATTTTTTTTCTAATAAAAAATAATATAAATAAATTTAAGTCAAACTATAAGAAAAAATCAAATGGAGCAAAAAAAATTGAGATAAAGCAAAAAAATGAGATGGAGGGAGTATTAACTTTCAAATGAAATTAATTTTAGTAAAAAAATATAAAAATTAAAATAAATCATTTTAACATTAAGTTACCTTCTGTATTTTCCGTTTTTTCTAATTAATTTTTTTTTCATAACACTCGAAACAATCGTTTTGCATAATCTATTATTTTCCCTTTAAATTTGATTTTTCTCCTCTATGACCGTGGCCTGTCGGCCCTGTCCCACTCCCTGCTCACCAGGCAGTGGCGCCTCACCTCAGGCAGTTGCTGCGCTGATATTCTACTTTGTCTTCATGTCATCCCAATCTTTTGTAAGTACGTACTAGACCAGAACACTACGTATGCTACGTTTCCACATATTTGGCCGTCGTCTCAAAATTAAATAGATCCTTATCCAACAATCTTCTTCTTATCTAATAATTCAAAAATAACCATAGGACTTCGTATGCATATTTGTTTTTTTTTTTCTTTTTATTTAGCCTGGGTTTCCCTTTTTACTTTTATATTTTACTTTTTTTTTTCAATTTGTTACATTACTAAAAGATTTTTGGTTCATTATAATGGTTAAATTATTAAAAAGTTATTTTGTGTGCGTATAACTTTTAGATGATCACACAAGATGTTAGCAAATAAAGAACAAAAAAGGATCAGAGTTTATATATATATATATATTTTCAATGCCCCCAACCATATATATAACCAATAGATGTTGCTGGATCTATAAGTAGTTCTTATAACTTTTGACAAAACTCATTGTATTAATAAACGTTGTGACAAGTATGTATGTATTTATGATGTGATGCTCACTCGTTGTTGGGGATCCATCCTATACCACTTTTATGTATACTTACCTTAGGTCTGATGTTGGATGTCGGGGCCTTCCCTCCCCACCATGCCAGCCAATTAAATGACATGAATCAATTCACTCTGAGCCAACCCACTAGTTCAAGTCTTGTTGTTAGATTTGTCCACTACAAATAAACATTTCATGGTGGTAACAAAAAAACTTGAAAAAAAAATTAACATATTTTTTAATGTACAATATTCTATTTTTCTTCCATGTATTCTGAAAAAACGCCTTGGATCAGTTAACAGGCACAGCTAGCAGGAACTACTAGTCCAACAACTATCACCATTACCGACAAAAGTTAAAAAAGAAAAACAAAAAGTAGAAATACTACGAAAGTGACTGTAATAAGGTACAAACGGAATAAAACCCCCCATTTCATCTGGGCATGGAAAATGCAGCAACCACACAAACAAAAACAAAAAAATTATACGAATCAATTTCTTGAGAATTTCCAAAACCTCCAGTTCAAATTCAATCGGTGCAGACAATTTTTCTAAGATCTAGTCCTGATTCTCATAATGCCATCTGCTTTAAAATCACCGAACACAATGTCTACTTTAAAGCTATGTACAGCGGATAGAATTTGTTTACCAGGACAAGAGGTGACTTGCCCAGCACTCTAAATTTTTTCCTACCTCCACCCCGCATCTCTTTATGTCCCAACGCTTTCTGCTCTGGCTAGCCTCGTTAAGTTACTCTCTTCCTCAATGGAGTGGACAAAGAAAAATGGAGCGGGAATTGTGGGATTAAATCGCGAATTCAGTTCAGGATGATTCTCGATTCCTCCGCTGTTTACCTCTTATACCCCTGAAATCCATCGGAAAAGCTCGCTGATTTCCTCTCCTACGCGGTTCGCCTCCACGTCGTCCCAATCTACGGCAGCTACCTCGCTCCGACGACTGCTGCCGCTGAAGAATCGACCTGAGCTGCGGAACGACATCGCGCGAGAAGAAATGGAAAAGGAAAGCCTGTCAACATAATCCTTCAGCCAACTCCGGCCTGCGGCAACCTCCGCGGCTAGGGTTGCTTCTGTCGTTGCGTCGTCTCCTTCAATCTCCTCTTTATCCGACACATTCCTATGGTGAGTACGATTCACGCTCACCTCGGACTCGTCATCGACCACGTAATCGAACGAGCCGATGGAGTACGACATCCTCTGCTCGCCGGAATCCATGCCTCCTTGACGGCGACTGACGGAGCCGATCTCAAGTCGGAAACTGTCGCTTCCTCCGTTGCCTCCGCCACTAGAAGACGAACGCAGCATCTTCATGAGATCGGAATCGGAGGTGAAGAGCGGAGAGCGGCAGAGAGGACAACTCTGGTTGGAACTGATCCAGGTGTCGATGCATTCAGCATGGAAGGCGTGGCAGCAGAGGGGAAGAAGGCGGAGCTGATCGTTCTGCTCGAATTTCGAGAGGCAGACAGCGCAATCGCCGGAAATCGCGGAGGCGGCGGAGCGGCGAGTAACTGATGAGAAGGTAAAAATCGGGAGCGAGTCGAGAACCGATGAGGCCTGCAAGTGCTCGGGAGTCACTCGACTGGTGGTGGCGGGGGTGGAAATAGTGGTGGAAGTCGGAGAGAGGTGGCGGAGGCAGCGGCCGTTGAGAAGGCGCAAGATGAGGCAAATCGAAACAGAAACGAAAAGAGTAATGGAGAGAATCAAGACGATAATGAGGACGCTAGGCTTGATGTTGTCGAGGGAGGAGGAATGGGCGTCGTCGGCGATGGCGGAGGGGAAGGAGGGAAGCGGAGGAGGAGGCGACGCCATGGGGAGAGGAGAGAGAAAGAGGGGGAGAGGGGTTTGGTTCGTTAGAACGGAGAGGCGCAGGAAGGGAATGGGATCAGGAGGCGGACGGGGGGACATTAATTTGGAGTGAACTGCCCAAAACGACGGGAGTAAATGCGCGCTGGAGCCAAAAAAAAAGTGAAAGCAGTAAATTGTACGTAGAATGGAGGTGATGAGGTGGCAAATTACACTTCCAGGTTTGTGTTTGGGTTTGGGAATTTGGTGGTCAGGTCGGGTCAACCTCTTTTGCCTATCACTACTTCTTCTATTCCTTTTCAGTAGAGGCAAAAGTTGGGTATTGAAATGAGAATATCTAGATTAAATTTTAGATTTATCATTTAAGGTGTTTATACCCTTTTACTAATATCAATTTTTTTAATAGAAATATAATTCAATAATTATATAAGGGAAATGAACAAACAATCCCCTAGAAGCGCGGCAACCCAATATTCCAAAACCATATGATAGAGAGGGGCGACAATATAATAAAACCAAGTTTGGCTCACGATCCTCCTAACTAAAATATTACTCCTACTACTCGCGAGATAAGTACATCCCGGAAGTGTTGTCACAAGGATAAGCCACTCGTATTTTATAGAGAACTGACCGCCGCCGAATGCCTCCTGCGTGACGAGGTTTTGCTTCCTCCTTACTCTTGGCACGCCCCGACCCCGACTCCCACCACTATTTGTCTTCTCAGACGCAACGGATCTTCTTAACTGAAACCATTTATTATATAACCTAATTTAATTCTCCCTAACTACTTTGTTTAAGTGCTCTTATCTCTTTTATATCTTCCTTAATTATTCCCCCTTCCTCAACCTTATTTTTAATGAGAGATTGCATTGACAATCACACAACATCATGGGCTTTTTTTTTTTAACGAAAAAATAAATAAATTGCAATAGACCACAAATTTTTTAGAATTCATCAAGACCAATGTCAGCTGTTTTGAAGTTAGGGCATTTTACAGCTATCCCCAAACTTAAGTTTTTATTGCACTTAAATATCTCAGATTTTGAAATTAACACTTCCTTCTTGCTCTTGAAACCTTGATTTAAACTATATAGTAATTGTATTTCTTTTAATAATTTTAAGTAGTCTGATTTTTTCTGCAACTAACTGACATTTAAAAAAATATTATATTAGATTTAAATAGAGAAAAACTAATGATTTAAAATATAAATTATCCGTAAAAAATATTGGATAGATTGAAATTACTGATTGATACTTACATTACGGTTTAAATTATAAGATTTTAAAAAGTTATTATTGGACAATGTAGAAAAGTATAGAGAAAATGTAGATGATTTTCATACCTTATGAATATAATTATAATATTAGATAATTATTACCTTTGAAGTTATAACTAAAATTATATACAATGTATTTTGTAACCCCATACGCTGCTATCATACCAGCATAAGCGTACTATAAGTCCTAAAAATATGTTGATGGAGTACTTTAGTGGAATGCAAATGTGTCACCTAAGTATACTTATTTGTCTATAGGAGGAATTGGACTTTTGTACAATTACTGCTTAAAATTTATTGATGGTCACTTTTTATGATGGTCTCAATTGTGGCACTAGCAAAAGTTGTTGCACATGTACTTGAACATATACATTTTGTAAGGATAAAAGATAACTAATTAATCAATCAATTAATCTAATGGCTAAAAGTTTGAACAATCTCATTGTTCCAACAAGTATTGTGCACTTATAAAAATGCTTATGAGTACAAAAATAATAATAATCTCTCTGTTTTTTTTCTTTTTTTTTTTTGTGGTACATAATTTATCTTAGTACTAGGTTTTGTACTTCGTATTTTCCCGGCAGCCATACATGGAATCCTCGGCTATCCCTTGGTAGCCAAATTCATTCCCTAAAATGATATGGCAAAAACGTTTTTGACTATTTAATTTAAGTTTATACTTTATAGACCGGTAAGCCTGTTGGTTATTTTGTATAATATCCACGTGTTTTTATTGACATTTAAAGTTTAAATATTTGATGGGTTAAAGTTTAAACAATATTGATTTGTGTAAGTGGTGGTTTTATGTAGAATAACTTGCCCGATGTATATGCACTAAGCTCTATTCTAACCTCTCTTTGAAAATTGTAATATATTTTTTAGTATTAAAAAATAATATAAAGAAACAAAATAACAGTGTCCTGATGTGAACTCGAATTTGCTTAATTCGTCGATCATGAATAGCACCTAGAAAATCAGAGGAGGTCAAAATCAAAGCAGGTCAAAATCAAAGCAATTACCAGGAATTTGTTTCTTACCTAACCGTACGCATACCAATTCCAAAACAACCCAAGATTTTGGATTTGGACTGGATTTTAGCTCACCAAAACCAGAGTCTTGTTTTTTTTTTTTAATTTTTTTAAAAGAAAGATAAAATGTCAAGCGGCTAGGTCAGTTGCGTTTTAGTATTCTTATCCAAAAGAGAGGGGGGGGGGGGGGGGGGGAAAAAAAAAAAAAAAAAAGACAAACAAAGAGAATTGCTAATGTGGCAGTAGGTACAAAGTTTATAGAGTCGGTTGAGGGGGTTAGTGCTACAAAATTTGCCTCTAGCAATTTGGCAGGGTACTGTTAGCTAAACCACAAGTGCCCTTTAAGCTCCAAGTTCTAATCCATCTTCCCTACTTGTTCACTTTGCTTCTAGTTCTCGACATGGTGATCTAGTTGCGTTATTTTCCCTTACTTGTTAATTAGCCAAACCACGTGTTAGCTTGTTTTACAGAAATAAAAATAAATATATTCTCCTAGTTCCATTGCTTCTCAATAGAGTTATAGTCTTTTGGTTTTCCTGCTTTGGCTAATCCCTTTTTGGATTAAAGGGAGAGGAAAAGATTCATAGCCTACAAGCCTTCAAAGGAACAACTCTCTCAAAGTCAAACTCCCGAAAGTAAGCTACTGCAAATTGTTTTTTTCTTATCACTACATCAATTTTTAAATTTTTTGTGAAGCGAAGAGAAAGGTTGCAGTAAATCTAGAGATCACCGGAGAGACGAACTAGAAGTGGGTCAGCCAATGTGTTAAATACCGTTATTGCTAGGTATATCGTACTTCAAATTTTTAAGGTATATCGTATGGTATACCGTATCACATATTATCATCAATTTTATAAAAAAATAAATATTAGAATATTATTTTAAGATGACATAAACTCAATAATATTTTTTACACATTTTATATGTATTCTAATTTTTTCCATCATAATTTGTTAAATATAAATAAAATATATATTATAGAAGATATTTTTTAATACAAAAAAACATAAAAAAATGTTATATATCTATAGAGAAAAATAAATAATATTCATAGATTAACTAATTTATTGATATAAGAGAAAAAAATAATACTTTAATAATAATAACACTTTTTCGAATACCACATTGAGTTCCTAGGTGGCTTACAGTAACCATTAAATTTTTATATTAACTAAGAAAAGTAATCAAAAAAATAAAAATAAATATTTATTTTATGATATGTGCATTAATTATATTTTAGTGTTTTATATATTTATGATATTTTGATGTAAAATGACAAAAAAATATTTTACACTTATCTGTGAAAAATAAAATACTGCAATTTTTGAATAAAATGTATGTAAAAAATGAGTTATATATGAAATATCGCAATATACTACATAATAAAATGATAAAATATATAAATATTTATGTCACAATATATCATGGTATTTAATTTTATGGGCTCAGCATTAAATTTGACTAATTTCTTACAGCTAGGAATAGGATAGATTTAAACATTATTATCCTGAGGCAGCTGTACCAGAGTACCTCCACAGAGCATTTAAGCTCTTGGAATGGAACCTGCAAGCTGAAATCTACCACATTTATGTTTAAGGCCCATGCATGAGAGTTCCAACTGTACACATGTGTATGTAGCAAATCTATATGGTCTAGATGGCAGGAAACATCAGAAAAAGTAAAAATGTCAAAAAAAAAAAAAAGAAGGGATGTTCATGAAATTTACTACTCTAGCCCAGTTCCATGCTTCTACACTTTACTTCATTTGCACTCCTGGCATGTTCCCAAATCCTAAATCATATCCCCTTTGTGCCAATTTTCTACATCTGTCCCTGCAGAAAAGTTCAATTCCCCTTCAGTGAAATCATAAAGTATAACCTTTAAAATAGTTAAAAAAAAAATCCTATATATATCTAAACATTTTTCCGACTCTTATTTTGTCAACTTCTAAAATTTGTCATCTAATTCAGGTTTTGTTGGGAATGGTATCTAAAATTAGCATTAGATGCATGAATAGATTATAGACAACTATGGTAGCATTTTCAAACAAATAAAAATAAAAGCTACGGATAAATAGCTTTTTCAATCTCTAATGCTAAATACTTATAATATTAAAAAACAAAGCCTAATCGGTACAGGCTTTCGATGTCAGTTAGTTAAATATCTTGTTTAACCCATGGCGCCACACCCCTTACAAGATCTTATGTGACAAAATTCAGGAAGAAGGAAAATACCTGGAAGATAATCTCTCATCGTCTACAAAATCATCTCGGTCGGGTATCTTCTCGTTTATAGTATTCAATGATTACTTCGACTCGTCATTTTTGTATTATCCTATCTTTGGATTGGGTCAGTTCACAAGATTCAAATGTGGCAGCTTGGCTTAATGACTGAGATAAAAGGAAATCAATGAATTAATTACATGAATTAACTTCCATTGGTTGAGTCCATTTTGTTTATATTCAGACTAAGGTAGCAATATACTTTATCCGTTTCACTATCTTTACTCTATTTAATTTTTTCAAATAATTTGACTTAAATTTATTATTTTATTGTTTGTTAAAAAATATTAAAAAATATATTTAGAAATTATAGATATTAATTTATTATTTATATATAAATTTTTAAATTTATATACTAAAATACTAAAAATAAAAAATTATAAATTAATTATTAAAAAGTGAATGTTGTAAAAAATTTAAAATAGAAGGAGTAATAGATTTCAACAGTAACTATAATAGTATCTTATCCCCTCTGATCTGACTTCTACAAGGATCAACTTGAATTAAATTTTTATGTGTTTATCTATTCGTCTAATATTTCTTTGCCCGTGAAGCTTCTATGCAATACTCAAATTCAAATGTCAACGTTTTCCCTATTTATTTATGTATAGTTTTGTTTCATTAGATGACTTGGAAACTGTCAAAATTGTCAAAGTTATTCTCTTTATCCCTCTATGTATAGCTTAAATCATCAAATGTCTAGTCAAATTATTTATACACCCATCTATTATAAATAAGATTTGAGTAGTCTTACAAAGAAAGATTACAAAACTGAAATTTATAAATTTTAAATGTTAAATAGTTATGGATGGTTTAAGTGAATCATACACTTAATTTTTCTTTACTATCTAGCGCACAATGCTCCTAAAGTCTCTTATTGTAATTCTATTAGATTAGCATTATAGGATAAAATTGATCATGTCTCTATTGAAAAATTGCTTCCATGTTGGCGTCAAATTTGGCAACAAGAAGATCGGAAAATATTTGGGCAGACCAAAAGGACCAGAACTTTGGCCCAAATTCGGCATATGGACCAGCCCAAAAAAGAATATGATCATTTCTCATTTTTACTTCACCTTATTTTCCCACGTTACGGCGCCGCTCTCTCCGACGAGATCGAACAATCGAGCATGTTTCGGCGAGCGCTGAGAAAGTTCACTTTGGGAGCTGCTAAGTCCGCCGGCCGGAATTCAGCCGGGCGTATCACAATTTTCCACCGCGGAGGGGGCGCGAAGCGATTGCAACGAAGAATCGACATAAAACGTAGTACTTCGTCAATGGGCGTCGTCGAAAGGGTGGAGTACGATCCGAACCGTTCTTCGCGAATTGCCCTAGTTCGCTGGGTTGATGGGGTCCATAAGAGGAGGCCGAACCGGGCGGAGGAGTTTGCTCCGCCACCTAAAAGCCTGGAACAGGCCGCAACTACCGTTCGTGGCCGATTTTTGTTCTGTTCGCTACCGGGAATGAAAACCGCTGCGGCGGATCATCGGAGCCAAAAGAGTTCTGTCAAAGACGTCTTCTTCTCAGCTCTCGCCTCTCTGAAGGCCAAGGCGGAGAATCCGTCGCTCTCAGTTGGTGGATCTTTGACTTTGCCGAGGATAGCGGTGGCTGGGGCTAAGCCGGCCTTCTTTGCACCGGAAATGGCAGAGGCGGGAAAAGGGAAAGACGCTTTTTCTCTTTCGGAGGTCCGGAAGTGGAGACAGCATAGTCCTATCTGGCAGCATAGGATCAAACGTAAAGCAGCTGTTTCCTGGCAGAGCATTAGGAAGCAGCACAATTTGGGGCTAGCTGGAGCCGTTGAATGTGGAGAGCCCAAGTCAAATGTGGAGTAAGGTAGACTGTCTTTAATCTATTCTTAGCACTGGTAGTTAGTTTCTATAAATTGATTGACTAGGTTTCAGTCTTTTGGCAAGACATTGTTTCATAGTTTCAATCTCCTCCTGGAAATTCAAGTAGTTTATCAGAATTCCTTGCTTGGTTATGGAGTTGGCCATTTATGCTTAGTTTGTTTATGACCTGTCGCTTCACTAGTCGCCTGCATCTGTCATGGAGCACTTTGGGCTGAATTTTGGTTGCTTTTTTTTTTTTTTTCTTATCTGGAAGATCTCGAAGGAGGAGCAAAGCAAACGAATCACTCACTTATTTCAGGTTTTGTTTGCAAGCCTTTGGACTTTGATTGAACCATGTGATTCTTAGAATTTGAGGTTGTCCCTGTATGAAATATCAGATGTTTGATTTCTTGGACAAGATGATTATCTAGTTTTCTGCCTCATTACGCAACTTGGTGCAACTAAATCTGGGTCGCATTACTATCTGTTATTTGTGGAACTTTGAGTCTTTCACATGTCAGCGCTATAAGAAAGTAGCATTTATCCTGTATCTTATGGCATTGGTGACTTGGTGTGGTCTGTTACTGTGTGAGCTTCATGATATTTGGGTTAACATTCCAAGTTTCAATTGCTTTTTTATGCTTTTCGGTAACAGTAAGCTTGAGGGATTAGGATGAGTGTAGGCTGTTTGCCAGGTAAAAAAGGATTACATGGTTTAAAACTCATGAAGGTCACAAAAATCTGCA
Source organism: Aquilaria sinensis (assembly GCA_005392925.1). Classification (NCBI taxonomy): domain Eukaryota; kingdom Viridiplantae; phylum Streptophyta; class Magnoliopsida; order Malvales; family Thymelaeaceae; genus Aquilaria; species Aquilaria sinensis. The sequence goes on from SMDT01003361.1 coordinate 186,958, forward strand.
TGTAGCTTTGGTACACTCTTCTAAGAGTCTATGGCAGTTCTTTATCAAAAGCAGGTGGGGATTTCAATTAATCAACTGACCTGACCTCTATATTCTCTAACCTAGGCATGAGCTGAATGTCAGCTATGAAGGTAGTGAGATGTAGATTCTAATTCTATCATCTCTACCTGTCTTCTTGTGCAACTAGCAACTACTCCTTGCAGAGAGTGCTGGCTCACATCTTGTGTTTATCAAAGACTAGTTGTCAACATACCCTCAAAGATGACCTCATTCCAGATGAAGCTTCTATTTTTGGCACACTTTCCCCCTCTCACGTAAGGCTACCACGGCTGACTACTGGAAACTTAGGGGAGCTTAAATTAACTTCATCTCACTTATCAAGTTGGTTGTACCGTTTGTCCAAATGCCTTTTTCTGTGAGAAATGTTATTCATTTGTCGTTTTTAGGTAGCTCTTTTGCTTATTTTCTCCATGCATATTATAAGATGCTCTCTCTCAATCTGTTTATCAGCATTTGCATTCAGTGGTTTGTTGGAGAAGTTGGAATACGAATTGTGTGTTCATCTATGATGGTCTCTATATGGAATTCACACACTATGATGTTCTCAACATTGAACCATGCGGTATCATTTTGCTAGATGAATAAAGAGTTCTCCAGTATTCCATGCAGGTGCAAACAATTGCATTTCCATGAGCATTCTGGGAACTTGGAAGTATGTATTGACATTAGAACTTAGAAGAGGGCCTGAAGCTGAATGTTGGGAAAGGAAGGGGACAGGGTTGACTTGTTTAGTTAGCAATGTCGCCCACCCTGAAACATCCACTGAATTGGGCAACAGGTTTGCACATTCCATTTTGTTCAAGAAACAATGACACTTATATTTTTCAATCAATTTTAGGGGTTTGCATTAGTATCTGAATCCTGTTACATTCCATGGTTATCTTATGGTGTACTGTGGAATAAAATTCTTGCTTGTCAATTATTGTTTGTTTTGTTTTGTTTTCAAACTTGATCTCTGGTCTGTCTTGTTTCATTGGAACTGTGACTGAAGAACCATCACAGATTTCGGAAATCCTACACCCTGCAAAATCTTTCCAGGTTACCCTAAATCGAGTCGAGGTAAAGTTGCATTAATGATGCTCTTCTCTTGATATTCGTCAAAATCACAGTTTCTATCATATGATTTCAGAACTCCAGGTGGGTACAGCAAGTACTGATGAGAGTATTATCTGGTTTGTGGTGCACTAAAGAAGAATTCAAGAATATAGATGTCCATTATAACTTAATAATTGAGAACAAATACACTTGACAAATTGGCTTAACTTAATAATTTTCGAGCGAAATAAAATGTTTTTCTAAAGGGATGCATGTCAAGATGCTTTATGCTTGTGCTTGCACATGACTCCGAACAAGAACGCCCTTACTTTACCAATAGAATTGTTCAATAAATACAATATAAAAATGGAGTTGATGTTATACGGTCTGTTTCTTTGTCATTGAAGAGTTGTACAATCTGGGTTTTCAATAAATAGTTGACGTCAACTTTTCCACTCACGTTTTCATTATGATTATCGGTAAGTGTTCAATTGGTTTTGCTTGGAATCGATCCGACTACAAATAATCTGATCAATATTTTATTTTTACAAAATGTATCAAAATTGTTTAAATTATATGTCTAAACAATTTGAATTGTTTAAATTACGTTTTGATTTGTTCAATTTTCCTTTCTAATACATATATATATAGTAAATGAAAAAAAATAAGATAGATATTCAAAATTTACATTTCATACCCAAAATTAAAGAATGGTTAACTATATAAAATTAAAAATTAGCAGAAGATGACTTCATATATATAGGGTTAACATTGGTAATGACAAATATTTATTTTTATTTGATTAGTCGGTTTTAAGTGTATGATCTAATAACCGATCTGATAATATAAAATTTGGTTTTGGTTCGAATATATAAAATTAAAAAAACAACTGAATCATTTAATTAAAACACAATTGAACATTTTGGTTTATTTATTTTGTCCAAATAATATTCACCCCTAATTATGACGTCACAGGTTGCAAGCCAACTAACCTTCTTGTAATCTTCTTGTGCTTGTGAAGTTATATCGTCGTTTGCCTTTTAGGTAATGGAAAAGACTCAAATTCTCTTGCAAAAGAAAATCTTAACTATGTTTTGCTGCCCCAACTCCTCTGTTGTCTCATATCCCAATAAAAATTGACTTAGATCCAACTTTCATTAAAAACGAACAAGTGAAGAAAGCCAGGATCTATCCGATTTGGCTTGGGCTCAGGCATCTAACTTGCCCAAGCATTAAGTATAATGATGACAAGCGAAGCAGACTTTACCCCTTGTATCACAACCGTCAAGGGACGGGTCAACCCAAGAATCACTAGGGACTCTTGGCCTTAAACTAAGGGAGAAGCAATCGAGAGAGCGACACAATTTTCCATTTAGTTCAGTGCAAGACCCCATTCTGCCCACGTTTAGGACGCATGTGGATGGACGATCACGGTGCCGTCCCGTCCTCCTATCATAGATTTGTCAAATTTCCATTCCAAGGAGGAAGAACTATAGTTAGAACAGAGGAAAACATACTCAAATAAGATGCAGTGGATAGCAGATCAAGTACGTTGTTGTTGTTCCTTCTATAATTGAAAAATACAATCGATAGAGATAAGCTTCAGAGCAACGGTTTCCTCGTTAACCAGATGATCAAATCAAAATTCAAATATCCTGATCCGAAGTTACTCAAGACTAAAATTCATACAATCTATGTTAAACCTGAACTCAAATAAATCAGACTCAACCCAATCCGAACATAAAATTTACTCATTACAAAATCAACTTAAAACCAAATAACTCAACTTAAGCCTGAATTTCTACTAATTCCAATTAAATTTGAACTTAAATAGCCTAATCCAAACCTAAACTGGCCACCCAATTACAATCAGTAAAGGAAAAAATCATAATGAAGAGATAAAATGAGATGTTACTTTGACATGTTCAAATCTAAGTGACATAATTTTTTTATTTTATTTAACGTTCTCACACTTCCACTCCACTCGCAGTTGCCTTTAATATCAAATTTATAAAATTTTTACTCATTACCCTAACTTTACACATCCAATCTGTGTTACATAGGTCCAAATCTCTTTTTAGTTAGTAATTTTCATTATCGTATTAAATTGGGGGAAATTGAAGCAAATTATCGCTCTCTACTCTTTTCCTGCCTCCCCTTTCGGTTCCTCTAATGAACTTTTTTCAAGCTTTGGAACGATGGAACTAAATGCACGATATACCGTATTTCATTATACGCGGTATAAATATTTCTACATTTTATCATTTTTTTATATGAAATACTGAAGTATTTTATATACCGGTAATTTTTTTATTTACATTTTATCAAAAAATTACAGTATACTATAAATATGACGAGATATGTACCACAATATTATCCTTTTTGTAGACATGTATGAAATTTTTTTTTTGTTATTTTACATCAAAATATCATACATAAATATGTAAAATAATAAAATATTATTAATACACATATTTTAACATAAATATTAACTTTTATCTTTTGGATGCTTTTTCTTTTACTTTTACTTTATTTTTTTTTGTATTAAAAAATGTATTGTTATTATTAAAGTATTGTTTCTTTTTTTTTTCTTTTGTATCAATAAATTAGTTTTTTTTCTAAGTAATCTTTATTTTTCTCTATATATAACATTTTTTTATGTTTTTATATAAAAAAAATATCTTTTATCATATATACTTTATTTGGGTAAAATCCACTAGGGTCCCTTAACTTTTTTTTTTTGTCCTCAATGAGTACTCTACTTTAAAGTTATCTTATCGAACTCCCTTATCTCATATTATGTGTCCTAATTGAATACTTTCTGTCAAAATGTTGATGTAACATTGTTTAATACTAAATGAAATGTAAAATAACAAGTTTAGTCCCTCAAACTTTTCCAATTAATAGATCTCATCCCTGGAAAATCTAAATCAACTATTTACCCCCAATATCCCCAAATCCCATAGGCCATTGCAAACTACCACCTTGTCTGATTGTCTTTGGGCCAAAGAATTGTTCAACAAGGATCTAGACACCATCTTCTAGGGGAGGTAGGCGAGGAGCGGCAAGATTTTGGTTTTCGATGGTGGCGATGCAAATAGTTTCCAAGAGAGGCATTAGGGGCAGCGGGTGAAGAATCGCCAACGGAAAGTTTTCGAACATGGCAAATCGCGAGCTTCTCTTTCTCAAGTTGGTACAAACAGCTACAGGAAACCCAGGGGGGACGGTGGCGCCACGTGGGGCTCTAATGGATGACAATGATGGTGGCTCAGGTTTGTCGATTCAGTGATGGGAATGACGACCAATGCAGTTAGAGGACGAGGATGAGGTGCCAATTTCATCTCTGCCAATGCTAGATCTGGCTTCAATTTTTCCGGCCATCAATTTCACTGTATGGCGGATTTGGCGTTATTTGAAGGTAGGGTGCTTTGGTGTTTGTGGTGGATCTGGCAACGGTGAAGCTTTGGAGTTCATGGTGTGGTACTGCTGGCGTCGTGCGTGACAGAGGGGTTAGAGAGGGACAGGGGTTTGAAGGAAAGGGTGTCAACAGTAGATGCCTATGTATAAATGTTAAAATTATTAATTAAAAAAATTTAGGGATTAAATTTGTTATTTTACATTTCTTTTAATATTAAACAATGTCATATCAGCATTTTTTATCTAACTTAACAGTGAAATTAACAAAAAGTACCCAATTAGGATACGCAATATGAGATGAGGGATTTTGATAGGATAATCTTAAGGTAGGGTACTCATTTGAGACAAAAAAATAAGCTAATGGACTCATGATGGATTTTATTATATTTTATTTATATTTAACATATTATGATGTGAAAAATTAGAATATATATAAAAATATTAAAATAAATTTATTTAATTTATTTTATCTTAAAATAATATTTTAATTTTAATTTTTTTAAAAAATAATAACAATATGTAGTGCCATCATATGCTACGTGATACGATTAGAGGTGGGAACCGGGTCAGCCCGACCCGGGACTAGCCTAGCCCAATTGCAGGTGGGGCAGTCCCGAGCTGGGTCATAGGTGGGGCAGTCTCGAGCAGGGTTGCAGGCGGGGCGGTCCCGAGTTGGTTCCGGGGCGAGGCGGGTTTGAAGTTTTTTTTTTTTTTTTTAAAATAAAAACATAATTAATTATATATGTCATAAATATTTTTAAGAAAAAACACCTTTAGTGTAAGTTTTATTAAGTTAAAAAACCAAACGACACTTACAAATAATTGGAATGAGCCTTACATTTTGAAATGACAAAAATGTTCTGGAAATGATGAATAATAGAAACCTGTTTTGCGGGGCGGGGCAGTCCGGTCTTGAAGGGCGGGGCGGGGTGGTCCACGGGGCGGGTCCTGGTCTGGGGCGGCCCATTTTACACCACCTCCTTCTTTCGGACCCATATTCGACCCATATCTTAGCGGGCTATTGCCCGGGTGAGGCGGGGCGGGTTTAATCGGGCCAAACCGGATTTGACTTCCGGTCCGATCCCACCTCTAGATACGGTATACTTAGCGGACACCTTCGATGGAACTATTACTCGTGATTTGCACCGGTCGATATCAAACATCAACGCCAGACTCGGTTGTCAATTTCTTTTTGAGAACGTGGGCATCCCTGATAGGAAGACTACGGTAAGTTCAGTTAGTCCACGGTCGCACTTGATTCCTCCTAGTCAACTCCTCCCTTCTATTTACTGCTACCACTTCTCTCCGAGGTTCTCCTCCTCCTCTCGGGAGCCACGAAACGTCACCCAACCGGCTCGTTTTAGTGGCCACCGTCGAGATCCTCTCGGGAGCCGCCATGTCTTCTTACTATTACTGTTCGGGAGGGATAGGTCGCCACCAGCCCCATTTCCTCCATGCTTGTTCTCTCTGCGGAAAGCCACTCGGGTTCAACTCCGACATCTTCATGTACAGGTTTGCTCAATCCTCGCTCTATGCTATTGATCTTTCTCTTTGATTCCTTTTTTCTTTTGGTTGGAAATTCTTTATAAATATGCGGAAATCTTCATCTGGGTTCGAGTTTAATTTCGTTTTCGTGGATTACAAATTCGGAGGTGCTGTGTTTCTGATAGGAACTTGGGTTTGGGGTGTTTGAATTTGCAGAGGAAATTCGCCGTTTTGTAGTAAGGAGTGCAGACAGGAGCAGATAGAGCTGGATGAAGCGGAGGAGAAGAAGATGCGGAAAGTATCTTCTTCGGCCAGATCTGTGAGGAAATCGGAGTCTAAGAACTCTACTACGAGTAAGACGTTACCAACTGGGACGGTTGCGGGGGCCTGATCGGAGCTCAGTGGATGCGGGGTAGATTTTGGGTCTTTAATTGGAAATTCTCACAAGTTGGGGGAGAAAACGAGTGATTAGAATTTTTCTTGGATTATGGGTTCGGTTTGGAGCCTCCGAACAAGCAAAAACCTTCCAGAAATCTTCTGTTTTCTTCAAGTTTCACTTTTTTTTTTCTTTTTTGTTCAACCTTTGTGTTATTTTTGGCAATAATGGTTGTTGTTCATACTTAAAAGAGTACCTGGCTGTAAAATTTTGAAGCAAATAAGATTCAAGAATAGTTGGAGCGAATTTGTTTTAGCTTAAATCAATTTAAATTAAAATAAATTATTTTTATTTTTATATTTTTTTTTAACTAAAAATAAATTTTATTTAAAAATATTAAAAATTTTAATAAAATTATGAAAATTATATTTTTAATCAATTATTATATTTATTTAATCAATTAAATCAATCATTATATTTATATAACAATGAATTTTTTCAGATTGTGATGTCACAGTTTGAATCCAGCAAAAATTGTAACTGAAAGCCTTACATACAGTTAACCCAGTCCAAAACGAGGGACAGGTGACCAGGAAGGGAGTAGATTTGATCATAAAAGGTTGTTCTTGTGACAAAACTTGATGGTGACCGACATTGATAAAGTGACAGTGATTTGTGGCAAAATTAAAGGCCTAAGTACCTCACTGGTCCCTTGACTTAACTAACTCACACGAGTTAGTCCCTCAACAAAAAATTGCTTTAAGTTAGCCCTCCAGCTTGACAAAACATGATGACTCGGTCCCTAAAACGAGTTAGAGTGGCACGTGTTCTCAAGTGGGACAACGCCGTTTTCTTCTTTTTTCACCTTCTCTCTTGTAAGTTGTAACACATCAGGTGTCCTCTAGTTGCTGTTAAAAGCTCATTTCTCGAGTACCTCATGCCACCATCTCTAGAGTCACGGTGGCCACCACCGTATCCATTGCCATAGCCACCTCTACTGGAACTTCCACCACTCTCACGTCTATCATAGCCACCACCTCATTCATGACAGCCGTATCCACCACCACCTCCATGGCTGAAGCCGCTGCCGTTGCCACCACGGGACTTGACCTTCCAATATTTCTGGATAAATCTCATCATCACTATTATCGTTATCATTATAATTTCTGCCTTCCCTAAATATCTAGCGTGCTCTGTTCCTTGTTTATTGAATTCGATTTATGTACAGGTGAATATCATCTAGATCTAATCATTGGCTATGGAGCGGTCCTTGTGATCATGCCCCAAGTCACTAGTGTCCACATGCTGCTCGAAAGCTTCCAGCGTATCCACAACGTCTTCCTCTGCAAAGGCAAAGGCATTGACCTTTCCCTTTATGATGCCGAAGTCTCCGAACTCACCCCAAAGAGCTAGAGGAAATTCGCGGCCTCCACGCCTCTGGAATGGCCACCAACCGAGAGAAAGGCTCCATCAAGCTCTGCCTCACCAAGCTCTGCCTCGAGCTCAACATTGCCTATCTGGGCATCAGTAGAGGGTCGAGGGTCCTCAATACAAAATCAGAGTAAATCAAGGATCAAAGAACATAAACAGAGCTCATATCTCTGTCTCTGTCTCTGTCTCTGTCTCTGTCTCTCTCTCTCTCTAGCCATATTTACTTTCTCCTTCAAACCTACCAATTCGCACTGTTGACATCTGATTTCGATGGCAAGGTGGAAAACATGACGCCATTTGGAAAAGCCTCATGTTTTTTGCTAGATTTTGAAGACCAATTAATCGATTAGTTTCTGGTGATTCTTGATGCACTAAACAGAATAGAGGCGAGGTCTGGGAAGAAAATGAAACTGTTTTAATGGCGTTATCCCTGTGAGAATACGTGGCGCTCAAACTCACTTCTGGGACTAATTCATCAAGTTTTACCAAGTTTGAGGACTAAATTAAGCTGATTTCTGGTCGAGGGACCAACTCGTTCAAGTTGGTCAAGTTAAGAGACTGGTGGAATACTTAGGCCAAAATTAAAGTATTTGTAGAACAATTAAGGTCCTATTACTTTTGTTCTTTATGTTGCAAATTTGGTGACGAAGTTTATGGAAACGATATTTTATGCCATGATTTAGGCGATATTTGATATTAACATCAAAGATTTAAAAAAATTATCAAATGATAGTTTCTAACTCTCAAAGATGGCACTAACTTTGTCCCTTTCAAGAACTCTCCGTCACGAACCAGCTATTTACTTCAACACTTACAGTGAACCGGTTGAAAATGAAGAAATTCATAAAAACATAAAAGAAAGAAGAAATGCATCTGCCTTCAAAATCCTAAAATGAACAAACTAAAATCTTTAAGGAACAGCTGCCCTGTGCAAAACCATCAGTTTCCTTCTATTTTCACCTTCTACGTATTCTCCAAGCTTTGCTAGCTGGGCCATCCGCCTCTTCCATGATTCAGAGGCTTCACGATCGTTCGTCTTCCTTTCAACTTCATCAGCCTCACTACAAGAGGAATCGAAGCGGCTTTCTTCAAGGTTACCTTGGTCAGGAGCAGCCTCCATTATCTGATGGAGTCTCTCCACCACCTGACTCATCTTTGGACGTTCCTTGGCATTTCTTACCAAACAAGCATCTGCTAGCTTGGCTATTTGCCTTGCTGCTTCAACTGAAAACTGGTTTTCCAGACGCGGATCCATCATCAAAACAAATCTTTTGCTGTCTGGAGGGAACTGCTTCACCCAATCTAAGAGGATCTGCTCTGGCTTCGGCAAACCTCTTTCAAAGGATCGCCTGCCGGTGAGGATCTCATACAATACAACACCAAAGCTCCACACATCACTTTTAACGGTCAGGTGGCCTGTCTCTATGTAGTCCGGAGCAGCATAGCCATGTGTTCCCACCACCTGTTCACAAAAACAAAGTCCATGGATGATGGAAAAGCTTGATATCCAAATGATGCGGAGAGAAGGAAAAACTAAGAAGGTCACTAACTGCTGTTGACACATGGGTGTTTCCAGCTAATGGTCCCTCCCTTGCAAGCCCAAAATCTGAAAGCCTCGGCTTGAAACGATCATCCAATAGTACATTTGAGCATTTGAAATCTCGAAATATGACCTTGCATTTCATAAAGGATAGTTTTGAGCAAGAGGTTATGGGTAATTCTGGTCCCGAACTCGAATCTTAATAGATTTGGTACCTAAATGGATTACTGTATGATATTAAATTTTTTTAACCTCACTGGCTCATACTCATAGTTCTCCAAAGCAAATGTGTCAAGTAAAAATAACTAGAGCAAAGCTTTGTGCCAGGGTACCTGAACTTCTAGTCCTTCATGCAGATACCGCAGTCCCTCTGCAGCTCCAAGTATTATCTGCAACCTTGTTTCCCATGGTAGAGGACGGTATACCCTACGAAAGAGATGGTCTTCTAAGCTCCTGTTTGGCATGAATTGGTACACGAGAAGCCGTTGGATCCCATTTTCGCCATTCACAGCACAGTATCCTATGAGTTTGACAAGATTTGGATGTTCAACAACGCCAAGAAATAGAACTTCAGCGACCCATTGTTTATGACCCTGTAGAACTTACAGCGAATTATGTCAGGACAGAAGTATAAACCCGGGAATGGGAACGAGTCTGATTTCTTATGTCCATATACCAGCAAGTGCAAGAAAGGGACTCCGAATAGAATGGTACCTGCAAGCTATCCTTGTTAAGTTTTTTAATCGCAACAACCATAGCCTCACCATCCCCATCAACAGGCTTAATGAAACCTTTGTAAACGCTCCCGAACCCGCCTTCACCAACCTTAAGCCTCATGGAGAAATCAAGTGTGGCCTGTCTGAGCTCAGAGAAAGAGAAGACCCTCAAGTTATGAGCTTTCTCCTGGTATAAATCCGGTATGCCACGGGAAGAAGCCATGGAGGTTGAGGACTTGGTGGTCCGATCTCGATCCGAGAAGTCCGTGGAGGCCCCCTTTTCATTCGAACCAAGAGCTGGATTTTGTGCCCTGCCCTTGTTGAATTTTCCCTTCAAGTAGGGAAAACACCCCATTCTTGATGTTCAAAATTGTGACCTTGAAGCTGAAACAAAGTCGAACAGGGCAAGAACCAACCAGAAGGAGGCTAAAACTGTAAACAATCAGGGAAACTGAAATACCACAGAAACAAATTCTATCCACTCATGGGAATAATCAAACGGGAAAACCAGAAAGAAGCCTCTCAGATGATAAAATTAGAAAGGGCAAACAACAGGTAAGAGCCCAAGAGAAGAAGCAATCTTGATATTCTGCAATTCAGAGCTGGATTTAGAAAATCGAGCAAAAGGTAGAACAGAGCTATCTAGTGATCACGGATATCTGAGGGTAAAGAAGAAAGGAGACAACTTTTGGATGCCTTGCCGGTGAGTCTTTATTGACTCTGATTTCGTTTGCCATTAGAAGTTTAGACCCTTTGGTTGTGAAGAACAATTCAAAGGCTTGGACTGGAAAACTGACAAGGACCTGGAAAGATTTAAAAAGAAAAAAAATGGTTTCTGAAGTTGGGAGTGGGATCTCTTCATTTACTACCATCTCTTTCGCACAGGTTGTTTTAGTTCAAGTCAAATTTAAACAACGACGCTGTAGGGTTCTGCATTCTTATTTATTTATTTTTTAAGTTACTTAGAATGGAAAATAAAGGAAAGCGACTAATAAGAAGTAGGAAATAAATACAAAGTTGCCAAACTATGTGCCAACCGTTTAGAACTTAGAGTTCCAGCACCAACAATTCTGTATATGGAGGATTGTTTTATTCATCTGAAAGTTCATGGCTATATATAGCCTTACATGAGAGCAGATAACAAGGAAAACTAACTCGTATCCTAGTTCAACAGCTTAAGTAACGTACTGAAAACAAATAACAGAATCCTAGTAACTAGGGATTATAACAGTATGGACTAATCTGATCTTAACAAAAAACTTAACAAACCGCCAGCTAAGCAAAGTGTACTCAACACCAACTCAATGGATTACCGCTGGACATTGATTAAAGATAACCGTTGGAAAGATCTCGAATGCTCATAACTACAGTTCTAATCTCAAGCTAGACTATTAAGTAGTCAATAACTTGAAGAAACCACTGTAAATAATTCGTTAAGATTATAAAATACAAAATGTTATTTGCAACTGCAAATCTCTTAGCAGCCAAGATCACTTAGAGCTCCGCAAACAAGGCAAACAAGAATTGGCCTAAAAACCACTAATGCTTTAGCAGTGTTATATTAGGAAGCCTACAGGTCCAAGTCAAAGTACCATTCCCCTATATACTTTGTCAAGCGCCATCAACCATAAAAAAGGATGGGTTTTCTAGGGAGGCACAACTACCCCGTGTCTTAATATTTGGTGGAGACATTATAGTAATACTACAACATTTCTATGGACATGTCTTTTTTTTTTTTGGGACGGGGGGAGGGGGTAGTGTTGTTCAAATTAGTCCCACAACAGTCAGTGAAGATTAAAACTAATTCCTCAAGGTATAGTCAAATGTTAGAAGCAATGGTCTTTTTCAATAAATAGAGTATTTTTATTCACAATCCCTAATGTGTCAATCCTAAATGTGTTGCGTAAGAGGTTCAAACCCTTTCCACTTGAACCAACTTACGTTAGTTCATATATTGGACATTGCTATTATTATGGAGCTTCCCAAACATTATAATCGGTGCTCTTATTTAATTAGCAAACATTGTTGTGAGATGCACTTTTTTCACTTTCTATTTTGTCTGTATATTTAGAATAAAATACTAAGTTAAAAATTTTAAGTCAATTGGATCTTGTCTCAATAAGCCTTGATGTTTTTTTTTCTTTGCCAATAAAAAAAATTTTCATTTGTAACGAAGGAGAAGGATACACACCCTAATAGAATTAGGGTTGTTGTACGTACTCTATGAACTTTTGGTTATATAGGGATGAAAGTTGGGCATGTAAAACCCATGTCCCAGGGATATCCATCTTGAATGGGCTGATTAGCAGGTAAAAATACTCATGATAGAACAAACATAGCTAAAAACTGTTACTCGGCTGGCAAGTACAAACGAGTGGTGAGTTTAAAGGATCCATAATAGGTTTTCAAACTATCCCCACAACAGACAACAAATATTAAGACTAATTTCTCAAGGTAGGATTAGATGTTAGAAATAGGGATCTCTTTCAGTAAATAGAGTATTTTTTATTCACAATCCCTAATGTACCAATCCTGAATATATTGCTTAAGAGATTTAAACCCTTTCCACTTGAACTAATTCATGCTGGTTAATATATGGGACATTACTATCATTATGGAGCTTCCCGAATATTATAACCATTACTTTTATTTAAGTAGCAAACATTATTGTGGGATGCATTATTTTCACTTTTTTTTATTTTGTTTGTATATTTAGAATAGAATACAAATTAAAAATTTTAAGTTAATTGGATCTTAGCTTAATGAGCCTGGATGTTTTTTTTTAATAAAAGCAAATTTTTATTTGTAATTAAGGAGAAAGATACACATAATAATAGAATTAGGGTTTCTGTGAATACTCTGTTAACTTTGGGTTAAATTGGGATGAAAGTCAGGCAGGTGAAACCTATGGCCCGTGAATATCCATATAGAATAAGCCAATTAACAGGAAAAAATACTCGCGATGGAAAAAGCATGGCTAAAAACTATTAATCAGTTGGCAGGTACATGCAAGTGGCGGGTTTAGAAGATCTATGATGGGTTACACTTCATACATATGATATGAAATTATGTTTATTTTCATCGAAAGAATGCCTAACCAAATCCTAATTCTCTTCTTGAAATAGTTGTAGTTCCACTAATATCAACTTCAGAGGATTCATCCATATTGATTTTGAATTTTTAAGGGAATTTGATTGAGCCATGGGGAGGATTTCTCTAACCAACATTTTTTATATTAAGAAAAGTATTTGTTAAATTAAAAAGGAAAGAAAAGTTATGGTGCTTAGTAGCATGGAGTGATTAAATCCAGGTCAATGATGGCCTTTCCCTTTTAATTGACAATATATTGACTACCTGTTGGTACACTTATGAGTACATTCATGAGTCATGGGTATAGGTCAAAAATCTTACTTACCGACCCATGACTTTGCAAGTGAAGAAATACCTGAGGGGAGCACAACTTGCCATACCTAGGTAAAGATGTCAATGGACATCTAGCCTAATAGGGGATCTGGTTGCATTCGATCCAATGGGTTGGATGTGAATTTTTTTTCTTTTCACCCATTAGATCTAGGTAGGATGTAAGTTTGCGGTTCAGTTGCCCAACATTTGATGTGCGTGTGTGTGTGTGTCTGTGTGTGTGTTGTGTGTGTGTGTGTGTGTGCGTGCGCGTGTGTGCATGTGTGTGTGTGTGTGTGTGTGTGTGTGTGTGTGTGTGTGTGCGTGTGCGTGTGCGTGTGCGTGGGTGTGTGTGTGTAGTTGATAACAAGACAAGTATCTATTTCATGCCAAATATGGGATTAACTTGGTCAAATTTCTTATTATTTCTTTGATCTGAATCATGTGTTCACTGTGTAGTTATCTACTAGTATGTACTTTGGTATTTCTAGCTTTCGTTATTTATATATGTAAGAATTAAGATTGTAACTTGAATGTTGTTTCTTGTTTTCTTTCCTTTGAATGATAAATGATGACAAACTTGGGTTTTTTGGATAACTAGACAATCAATATTATTGAATTAGAAGGTGGCAGAATCACTACATTTTGTCTTGTAATTTGTGTTACTGTAATTTTTTGATGGCTGACATTTGTTTATAATAAAAAATAAAATTCAATTTCCTAGTTATGCAATTTTTTATGATTGTATAAGTGTAGTAGGTGGATGAGTTTTACACAACCCGCCCTACCTGAAAAATAGGAAGAATATAGATGTGAAAATTGTTTACCTAACAAATGATGGGTAGAATGCAGATTTAACATTTAATGTAGTGCATTAGATATGGGAATACCCTTATTCGACCCATTGACATTTTAATCCCTAGGGTGATATTACATTTACCCATTGATGTTAGAAAACATACATTTATCCCACTACTTTTTTAAGGCCATCAGTCAACTATTGGTCAAAATTATAATTACCCTCCCAAAACATATGATGATAAAAATTGATAATTTAGAATATTTATTAATTGAAAATATATGTATTGCAAAAAAAAATATAGTCCAAATAAATGTTCATGGCAAACAGTTACTAGATAGTTTAAATTATAGTTTAAAAATTTTAATGTAGGACACTGGGTAAAAAACAAAGATAAAAGCAAATTTCCAAACCTTAGGGGTATAAATGTACTATCCGTAATTCTAGCTAACAGTTGACTAGCTATGTTAAAAAATAAGGAAAATTACCAAAGCCCATTGATGTTTTGTCTAACCTACACTTGTATCCCTACTATTTGAAATGCTGACACTTTCCCCATTCAAAAGATAACTTCGTTAATGATTGTTAAGCCAAAAGAAAAAAAAAAAAAGAATAACTCTATTTTACTCTCTTAGTATTCTTTCCTAGAAACTTTGCCTCACCAACTTTATTTTAATTCAAAATCTTACCCATCTTTAATTGATCCATGGTCAGCAGCAAAACCAAGGGCCCCAACAACAACATCAAGGTAACCATTCTGTTGGTGACAGCGCTATTGGCATTTACTTATGATCTCCTTCACAACTTTTCAATTAGGAGCTTCAAGCTCAACAGTCAAGACCAACCAATAAGAGCTCATAATTTGTGGCTCTATTACCTGCCTCATCTAAAACTTGGCTTTCATAGCCCATTTCTTCAGCATCCTTCATTACGAGTCCATGATCCATGAATTCAACTTCTTCTTCCATTACCATATTACCCAATTCTTGATTGAGAAAGGATTTTACAAGTTTTAGAACAGGTTCGACTCTGAGAGTTGGTAACATCTCAGTCGGATCATTGGCAGGTCTTATGGTCACCGCTCCTCTCATTTAGTAGCTCTTGTATTTTATTCAATTCATTGTCCACATTCGGGAGGTTTGCATCTTGATTGCTCTTTTTTCTCATTTCCAATACCACTCTAATGTTAGTGTTGTGCCCAAAAGCCAATCATGAGATAATTGTATTTTTGCACATTGAGTCATGATATTTTATTAAGGCATTAATCCAGTAATTATGTTCGTTGTTTTGTTTCTGCATAATATAATAAACATAATTATAACCATAGAATAATGATATTCTTAAATGTCTCTGGTATAATATTATCATGAAGCGGATTACAATAATACATAATGACTAGTATATGTGGAGACTAATGTGAGATATGTAGTCTACATATGGGTACAAGTTGGAGAACTTGTGTACTGGACCGACCCACCTTGAGAATGCTACATGGATTGTTATATGAGTGTCAGAAGTGATTCTCATAGTGATCATAATATATGTAGTCCTTTGACATAAGGTCATGAAGGTTCCCTACATGTGAGTCACATACTTTGATACTTCCCTTTATTGTTCATAACTGAGTGAACTTAAAGAAGATCATTGCGTATGTCACATTTCATGCGGAAGGTTTTGTATGATTAAGATGAGATTTGTCCTTCCTATGTAACGGGAATGATATCTTTGGGCCCCTTGATAAAGTGAGACTAAGAAAATGCATGGCTATGCTCGGATGAGTTGATATATGATTCAATGTCATCAGTTTAAATTAGTCTACTCAGTAATCAAGAAACCAAAGATTAGGCTATACGAGAGTGACACATTCCATGTCTCGTGCTTAGTCTTAATATCTTGGACAAAGAGATAATGACATATACGGATAATGACCATAAAGGTTTAGTCGAATCACCAACAATCTTGTCACTTGGGTAGCAATGATGTATTGCTAGACACTGCTAATTGCTTATGATCATAAATGTGATTTATGATCATTGTTAACATGGTAAGAGCCTATTGGGTCACATACACAAAGCCCATTTGGATTATTTGAGTACATGAGCTAATTTATTTGGGTTATGGTTTTATGATAATTTAATGTTAATAATTGGCCCAAAAGTTGAGCCATTATTAAGCCCAAAATTAAATCTAATTGGATTAGGGCTTTGAAACCCATTAGGCTTTGAAGTTAAGTCTCACTATAAATACATCATTTAGTGAGAAATTCGCAGTCTTACCCTAGCTTCTCAAAAGTTCCAACCGCATTCTTCTCTTGCCATTCATTGGAAAATGCAAGCTAGCACTACGAGTGCAAGAGAAACGCATCTACCGGGACGTAGTGGAGGCGTGGTGATCCCAAGAGGCTTATGTGAATACTGTAGAGAGCTTGAACACGTCAACTATTTAGGTTTTTTTATTCGACTCAACAGTTGAATGAAAGATCTCAACCGAATTAGGTATCAAAATTTCGAACACCCGATTTACCCCGTTTCACTTGAATTCTATAGGATTTTGGTTATATTCCACTGCGCTTGTTTGGCTCCTGAAACCCTACATCTAGTTGCTTACTTCTTTGACAAAGAGATCCAGGATTTTGTGGTTAGCCTTGTTGCCGTAGCAATGATCAGTATCTTCTTATGTGGTTATGTCTTCATTATTAACTTGATTCCAGTTTATGCGATGGTGTTTTTATCACTAGGAAGTACTCGATAAGGCTTTATGTTGCATATAATTGTACATTTATTTTAGGGTTGTTGCTTGCGATGCAGATTCAAATTGTTGGCTTTCAACATGTACAGTTCGGGGAGCATATGGCTACCATGGGAGTTTTCTTCTTGTTGTTGGTATTCTTTTCATGCTTTCATTCAACTTTTTACTAGATTTTATCCCAAATGCTTAAAATGTTCACTTTTGTAACTTCTGTTATTTTATCATATGAATGTGATAGCAAGGGGTTTAAAAAGCTAATGGGTGTATTTGTATAGGTGTTTTATTTCTTAGACATGGTTAAGTAACTTCTCAATGATGCAAAACTGTTTCACCTTTTTTAGGATCACTGTGACCTCTGCAGCTGGTGTAGGCCGTGGAGGGTAGAGTGGCAGCTACAACTCGAGATTTAAAGGGAAATAAAGGTATGGCAATAGCGGGGGCAAGTTGAAGACGAAGATGGAAAGACGATGGGAAGGGGAAATGCTGAAGATGGGGTAAGTTGGGAGAGCAAAGTTTCTATAGAACAAGGTTAGGAAGGAAAATTTTTACAGTTTTTCTTTTTTGTTGTAACGGTCATTAATGGAGTTAACATTTAATGAGGGTAAGTGTAGATATTCTAAACAGTGGGGACATAAGTATAAGTTTCCGTAAAACTCATTTTTTAGGAGAGAAATATAATGTTTCTAAATATAGGGGTAAGCTTAATATCAATTTTGGTAAAAAAGACCAAAACGTAAAGTTGCCTAAGAGAATAGCTTAAAGTGCTACTTTATTCTTTTCTCATGCAATTCTTGCCTTCTACCAAGTATTATGATGAGCAAGGACCCAATAATAAGTAAGTGTTACAAATAAATTGTAATTATCTCACTTAAACTGAACCATTTTTTCACGGTTTCTGATTTAATAATAAATTATCCGTGTTTGCTTTAATGTATTCTTTTCATTTGGGAAAAGAACATATTCACTTAAATTTTTCATTTTTCTAATTAAGTTTTAAAATTTGTGAGTTTCCATTTAAGTCCTAAAACTTACAAAATGTGTAAATTGTTAGTCCTAAACTTAACCTTAGAATAAATGACTAACAGTTTGGCTTGTGTGGCAGACGGTTGGACTTGACAAACTGCTGAGAATATGAGTACTTTCATAGTGAACGCTCTTCCTATTCTCTATTTAACTACTCTCAAACAATTGAGGCGCCAACCATTTTCCCTTTGCCTTTTATTTTTTGCCCTCATTATCCCTTCTACCCCTCTCAATTCAAAACGTCCCTCGTCTCTTGCCTTCAAACCTTATCTTATCCATCCCTTGGCAGCCATTGCCACTATCACCACCACCCCCTCCACCATCGAATCCCTGACATAATACTATTTTTAAAGCCACTTTCACGCCTTGATGACGAAACCAAGCCATCATCTCCTCCATGAATCCTTCAAATCCTTCCCTGATTTCTAGAGCCTGGACTTTAATTCCTCTTCCACTTCACCTACACGAACCTTGATTAGAGTGATGTTTCTCAACTTTGGGGAGAGCTCGATCATGGGTTAGTTGAATTTGGGCTTGTTTGGTGGCATTTGCATTTGGAGTGCTAAACCAGAGATCTGCAACTCTATCTCGTTGTTTCATTTTGGTAGGAACCTATTGGTTTTCAAATGGAGGCGGCAAGCAAATGTAGCTATTTTGAGTTTGAGATGGGTCAAACTTGCTAGTATTGTTTTACAAGAGACTGATGATGTTTTGGTGCTAACTTGAGATCGAATTCAGGGTTAATCTGCTTGATTCTCTACAAGAAATTTTTGTTGTTGTTGGATCAATTTGAGTTTGAATTGGGGTCTGCTACTATTTCCTACAAGAAATTGCTCAATTTGTGGCCAATTTTGGATTATCGCTAGTTAATCCACACAAGGGTGCCACCTAGAATTGTGGGAGAACTTCAAGGGGCTTAGATGGAGTTAAGGTCTTTAAGATCAAAGCAGCCAAGTCTCTGACAAGAAAGACAGAGATCAAGCAAGGAAATACATAGATATGATTATATTGAAGAGCACATGCCAGGTTTTGGTGAGTGGTGGATGGAATAGTGTAGAAATTTATGGTAGATGATTTAGACTCCTAAAGTAAATGAAGGTTTTCTGCCATATAAGCCTAACCATCTAACCACATAGGCCAAATCATTAGCCACCTACTCTAGAGTTAAGTTTAAGATTAACTGTTTACACGTTTTATAAGTATTGGGACTCAGATAGAAGCTCATAAAGTTTCAGGACTTAAAAAAAATGTGATAAAAATTTTGGGACTGAATGTGTTCTTTTCCCTTTCATTTTTAACAGTTATTCACTCAGATTATATATCATTTGAAACTCTACATTTTAAATTTTCCAAAAAATATTTTTAAAATATTTTTTTAATTAAATATTTTATTGATTTTTCTTTTGTTAGCCAGTATTCATCAAAAGTTGATTATTTTCTAAAATAAAAATTTATTCAAGTTACTCTAAGATAAATATAATATTAATTTTCAAAAGACAATAGTTCTAGATTAAAAAAAGTTAGTAAAAATGGAAATAATGTATTAAATAATCAGTTATTTAATAGAAAAAAACCTTGTTGCCCTTTTAGGATCTAGCGCACATCACTTACAACTATTCTTTTTTCCTACTACAACTCTAAGAAACACCTTTTTCTTGAGTTTCAATGTGTACACAATTAACATTATATTCTAAAAGTTATGGAATTGCTACTATTCATAAATAATGGGAATCATTGTTCATGAATAATATATATATATACACACACACACACACATATATATATATTGCATTTTTCCTAGATGTGAGTGACTCTTTTTGAGTATTAATCCCCTTTTCACAATGTGATCACTTTTTTGAGGGCTTGATTTGATATTTCATAGTTTTAGTCTGATTCACGTTTTTGTAGTTAAAACATATTTTCAGTCCTAAAATTTCTACTTTATCCCACTTTAGTCCTTAAGCTCAATCTGTTTGGTCCCCAAATTTAATAACTACTTAACCACATTCTTTATATTTTTTATCAATTTTTATATACTATCTTCTAAAGTAAATAAATCCTTACTACCTATAATATTTTCATTTTCTCCATTTATGTTGAAATTTTACTTTGTTTACATATTACCATGTGTGAAGTTTTTGTTCTTGCTTTTTCTTAGATAATGGCCTATTTTTCCTTATTAATTTAATGGTTAAACAGTAAATTGATTAACATAAATTAAACATAGTTTTATATTTTACTCATATCTTTTCATTATTGATAATTGTGTTTTATAACATGATTTATTTACTTCAAAAATTCTATGGTTTTTTTTTTTGAGCAAAAGAACAAGTATGTATTAATAAGGACCTCAAGGAGGTTTAAAATTTACATCAGCCTCCTGTTGAAGGGCATAGACCGAAGAGGGACACATTGTCCAATTCTTTCTCTTCCGGACACTCGCCCATTTAGCTATGCACAATGCACTTTTATTGGCTGTTTTGGACACTTTTTGGACAGTACAATCAGAAAAAGAATTTTGCAGCATTCTAATGTCAGAAATTAATGGGCCAATTCTCCAATCTTCTTGATCCCCTAAGCTTCCGACAATTTCCTGATCAGTAACTTCAATATCTACAGCATTGTAGCCAAGCCGAAGTAAATCCAGCAGTCCTTTCCTTATTGTTTCCGCAAAAGCTGCTGGTCTGTATCTGTTGTCAGCTACCCCCGCCTGGTTGTACACCACATTCCCCAGCCAGTCACGGGCCAGACATGCCATTCCCAGTGAGCTAGCTTTGCGGACCACTTCTACGTTGAGCTTAATAACGCCCCTGGTTGGTTTGCACCACCTTTCTGAAGAAGAATCCCAGCGTTTCTAAGGATTTGTATCACCCTCTTTCTGCTGTGTTTGTTGAAACTCAGCAACAGCACTTTGTATCCTGTAAATGACAGAGGCCGGGTTAATGTTTTTCTTTTGAAAAATGGCTTCATTTCTTGCCAGCCAAATATACCAGCAAGTATAAGCAATAGTAGAGATAACAATCTCCTTATTTTCCCCTGTATGGTGTATCTCAGAACAGAACTTCAGAAACCATTGATCAAAAGTTTGAATTCCAGCATTGTTGGGTTTATAATCCAAACATGCAAACCAAATGTGATGTGTCCATTCACATTGCAACTCCAGATGTTCCACAGTTTCATCATGTATACAAAAAGGACATTTAGGATTTATCGAAATACCTCTTTTGGCCAAGTTCAGCCGAGCAGCAACACCATTATGGCAGAGTCTCCACATAAAGTTCTGTATCTTAGGAGCACATTTGATTTTCCAGATTATTTTCCATACACTAGAGTTTATTTGATGAGAAGTTGAAGCACAAAGATTAACAGAATGATATATTTTCTGTACCCTGTATGCCGACTTTACTGTGACTCTACCAGTCCTATCATAAGGCCAAATTACCTTATCTTTCCCTGGGTTATGACTAATGGGTATCTGTTCTATGGCTTGTTGTTCCTCTGTTGAAATGTAAGGAGCTATTTGACTTAAATCCCAGTTATGAGTGCTGGCATTAATGAGGTTATCTACAGTCATATTTCTTACAGTTGCTGGAAAATTCATGCTCTTTTGTAGCTTAAAATCTTTGAGGTTTGGAATCCAAGCATCATTCCAAACTGAAATTGACTGTCCATTTTGCACTTGCCAGCAAACATGATTTTTTAGGAAATCTCTACTGATGGCCAGGGGCCTCATCGTTTATAGTCATAGTGACGGTGGAGGGACTTCTGGGAGGAAGAACGCCTGGTGGACTGGACAGCCCAAAGGAGAGTGCCTGAAAGCTCAGAAACAAAATGGTTAGGAGGCCCCCGGAGTGTTTTTCCGGGGGGGGAGCCTCCGACGCCCAAGTCAGTGGCGGCTGAGAGAAAGGCAGAGAAAATAGCACAAAGGGCTGAGAAGTTTTGCCTGGTAGCGGGAGCCGTACTTTTCCAGTCAACCCCCCCAACCTCCTGTCAAGTATTAATTCCTGGTATTTATAGGAGTGCCTAGCCCGTTCAGATTGCGACACGTGTTCGGTCGGATGTTCCTGAATTTCTGGGCGTAGGGGACAGATAGTTGGTAGCAGGTTGCCTTGAGCCATGTGCTGAGACGGGCCATGATGTGATTTTGATGGCGTCAGCGTGGCAGAGCGCCTTTTGAGGCGGCTTGTGGCGTCTGTGAATGGATGTGTCAGAGGCTTCCTTAAATGCTTCCATAAATACCCCTGCCGTACTCCCGAGGTCCCTGGGTGAGGTCGTCCTTTGGTACGGACAGAGCCTCTTCGGGAAACAAGCCCTGAGTTCGGGGTTTCCCAGCTTCAGGGAGTTCCGCCTTCGGGGATATCGTGTTCGGCTCGCTATGTTAGGTGCCACTTTTCCGAAGGCGATCAGTTCACGACCCTGGGGGGGGCGAGTAGTGTCCTGGCGTGCCGGGCTCGGAGCTCTTCGGCTATCTCCCGAGGTGCCTGATCACACCTTTTCTCGGGTAGCGCCAGCTTCTTCTGGCCATGACTGTGGCAGGGAGTTCGCCCTCTTCCCCCTCCCTCCCCCCTCCCTCCCCCCCCCCCCCCCTCTTCCCTCCCCCCCCTCCCCCCCCCCTCACCCCCCCCCCTCCTCCTTTTATCTCCCCCCCCCCTCCCCCCCCTCCCCCCCCTCTCACTCTCCCCCCCCCCTTCCTTCCCTTCCCCCCCCCTCCCTTCTGCCAGATAGAGGCGATAGCCTTTGGCTATCACATGCCCCCCTTTGGAAAGCCGAAGGAAGACTTCGGTTTTGCATCTCTTTCCGAGGTCGTCTGTGGGAGTCTTTTTGGAAGCATAACCTGTTCCGAGGATGTGCCTTTTGCCCGAAGATCACGGGCTCTACGGCCTTGGCCTTTTCTTTGGCGTCCTCGAGGCGGAGTCTGCGTTTTGTTTCTGCAGGTCTGTTCGGCCAAGCGTGTCAGTCTGAGCGGCGCGTCCCAGTTTTCCAGGGATGTCAGAAGACGTGTCCCAGCTTTCAAGGGACGTTTGGAGGACGTGTCCCCTATTTTCGCGCAGCCGTTGACACGTGGCGCTTTGCCATTGGAGGAGAGTCGCGTTGGTTACAGAGGGCGCGCCTTTTCAAGTGCAGAGAGTAATTACGGCGTCGGTTCGCCTCCAAAGGGTACTTATGACGGCGCTTCGGCTATCCACCTCTGGCTTATAAATAGCCCATTTCATCATAAGTTCCTTTTGCTCACTCTTTTGCTCTTTTCTCTGCTTTGCCTCTGTTCTTGCATTTTTCTTGCTTTCTGTGGCGGAGCTTCCTTAATCAGAGCCTTTTTTTTCCAGCCAACTTTCACGACGGCGTCCTCAGATTTTGGCAAATCTTTCGGTGGGTTTTTGTTTTCCAGCGCGTTTTGATCCCTGTGTTCTTCTGAGTTTTTCTCTGGAAACTGTTTTCTTCCGTTTTCAAACTCATTTTTATGTCGAAAATGCCCATTCCTGAGAGCTGGCAGCCTCTTTTAGCCCATCCTTGTTGCACCACCCCTGAGAAGTTAGAGAGGTGGAAGAAAAAATTCTTTCTTCCCTCTTACGCCGTTATCAGGCTGCCTCGTTCTAGCCACTATGCATTTTCAAACCACAGTAAGGAGGTTACCGTTTTCCGAGCCCAACTGAAGGCCGGTCTTCGGTATCCCCCCCCGAAGATGGTGTGCGAGTTCTGCCAATTTCATGGCATTGCGGTGAACCAGCTTCCCCCGAACTCGTTCTGCTATTTCAACGCCTACCTCTGCATGTGTGGCGTCTTCGGGATAGAACCCCATTTCAGGATTTTTATGCAGTACTACAAGCTCTCTGTGGTCCCGAAGGGTGGCTTCTATTTCATGCTACCTCGGGGATCCGGGAGCAAGAAATTCATGTTCACCTTCGCCACTAAGGATAGCTGGCGGGGGTGGCAACAGAAGTTCTTCTTCATGAAGATGGCTGAAGCCTGGTCGGACGTTCCGATCAAATGGGCTCAGGGAACACTGGATGCGGACGTTGGTGATCCGAGGATGCTGCTGACCCCAGAGTTGGCTCCCGTGTTCGCGGATTTCGACGCCCGCATTCGGGCTGTTTCTGACTGGGATCCCGAGGTCTCTCCGCGCGCCCTTTACCCTTTTCCAATCAACTGGAAGTTGATGACCGAAGAGGTCCTTCGGGAACTAAAGGTGGTAAAGGAGCACAAGACTGACCTCGGGATGCCAGCTCCTGCCATTGCCGGGAAAGATTCCTGGTTGGTCAAGCTTCTTAAGGAGGAGATTTCTTTCGAAACGCTTGCCGAAAGTGAGTTATCTTCTACTCCTTTGCTGTTTTTTCCTCGGACTTACGCTGATGTTTCTCTCCTTTTTCAGAGATGGGCGACGACACTGCCGCCTATTACAAGTCCCTCTTCTCCGGCCAAGTGGAGAAGGACGATCAAACGAAGAAGGCGGCTTCCCGAAGGCGGAAGTCTACTGGCGCGGGTCCTTCGAGGAAACGGGCAAAGAGAGCTGCTCAGGTTCCTCTAGAAGAAATTCCCGAGGAGACTGCCGAGGAGCCTGGGACAGCCGAGGTTCCGGCGTCTGAGGCTGCTGCTTCCGAGGTCCCTCCAACCGACGTCCCTCCTCAAAGTCCTACTGCGTCGCAGGCCCTCCTTGATGTAGTGGTAGAAGTACCTTCTGCCGAGGAGCGGCGCAAGCAGAAGGGTAAGGGCATTTCGGCCGAGGAGGCCGAGGACTCCGAGGACGATGTTGCCGAGGTCCCGCCAGGTTTGTTTCCAGACAAAGTGTGCTTCCTTTGTTTTTTCTGGAATTTGCCTTTGTCTCTGACCTGTTTCTCTTTTCCGCCCTGCAGGGGAGCTACTTACCCCGAACTGGAGGGCCGAACACGCGGAGGCGAGGGCCCGTCGCGACGCCAAAGTCCCGCAAGGGAAAATACCAAAGGAGCCTTTCTGGACATTCACGGAGGACATGAACCTGTACTCCGAGGACTGTCCTGAAATGGCGAAGCAGATTTAGAAGGGGGTGCTCACCGAGGCCTCCTTCAGGCTATAGCGGCGGCCCACCCGGGGGATAACACTCTTGCCGCAAAGATCACCGAGCATGCTGCTCAGGTATATCCTTCACAACTCTTGCCTTTCAATTTTTTCCTAAGTGTTTGGCTCTTACTGACCTTGCGTTTTATCTCCTTTGCAGCTGCTGGGGTACACCGGCTTTCTCCGAGTTCGGGTAGCCAGGCAGACGGCATTCCGAGCTTCGGCCTTAGAGGCCCTAGAAAAGGTGAAAGCGACGTGCTCGGAATTGACCACCAAGAACCAGCAGCTGGCAGATGCTGCGAAGGAGGAAGCTGCCACCCTTCGGGAGGGGTTCCGAAAGGAGAAGGAATTCTTGATGGCAGACTCTTCCCTAAAGATTGCCGATCTCCGCAATCAGGTGGCGGGGCTGCGCGCTGCAAACCAAGACCTTCTTCAAGACAAGGGAAAAAAGGAGAATATCATAGTCACGCTCTTGTCTGAGAAGAAAACCCTTCAAGCCGAGGTTCAGTCTTTGAAGAAGGAGCCGAAGGGGGAGGAGCGGATAAGGGTGCCGGAAGAGGAGGTCGGGGATCTGAAGGACGAGCTTGACGACCTTGAGCTTAAGAAGAACAAGGCTGATCAAATGAACAAGGTCGCGTTTCAGGACGGCTTCTGCCTCGTTCGGCACCAGGTTCTCCAGAGGTTCCCAGGTCTGGACCACTCTTTTCTAGAGGGTCTAAACATTCCTGGGGGACCTCGGTGGCAATGGTCCAAGATCGAACATCTGAAGCTTCCTCCAATTCCAGCGCGGAAGGTGGCGGAAAAGGGTGGACAAACGAGTGGCTCTCAGGACACCGCGAACCCTTAGGCTTCTTTAGGGCCCCTTTTCCTTCCCTTGTTTTTTGTACTCCTTCTTCGGGTACTTCTTTATTGTAAGGCAGCTTTGCTCTTAACGGAGATTTTTTGGCTACGTGTTTCTTCAAGTTTCTTTATTTCCATTTTCCCGAACACGTTCGCTCAAGAGACTTCGGAAAACCTGCGATCAAAGAAACTTTTTTACCTTCCTTTGTCCTGAGTACGTTTTACTCGAGAGACATTCTGGAAAGTCTGAGAAAATTTTGACTAAGTCTTTGTGCAGGCTTTTGCATTTCCGATTTTTCCCGAACATGATTGCTCAAGGGACTTCGGCAAACCTTCAGTCAAAAATTTTTGTTTTTCCAGTTGTCCCGAGCATGTTTGCTCAAGGGACTTCGGAAAACCTTCCGCGAGATTTTTCACTTCCCATTTTCCCGAGCACGTTCGCTCAAGGGAGCTCGGGAAATTATCTCAGCGCTGGCTACGGCGAGTACTTCTGCGAGATTTTTGTTTTCCATCTTTCCCGAGCGTGGCGGCTCAAGGGACTTTGGGAAGCCATATCTATGCTTTATCATGGCGAGCATCTTTCACGGAATGTTGTTCATTTCTGCACTTAAGAAATTTTCTCAAGATACTACTATATATTTAGAGCATTTTTTGTTCAACATACCTCCTCCGCTCAACGTTAAGCGTAGAATTTTTTCAAGGCGCCCGAGTGCCAATTGTTCTTCAATTCTATGCCTTCGGCATCACCGAGCTTATAAACTCCTTTTCGTACTTCGGCAAGTACCAGGTAGGGTCTTTCCCAATTTGCGCGAAGTACCCCGTGGGACGGCTTTCGGGGTGCAAATTCAGCCTTTCGGAGAACGAGGTCTCCCTGCTTTATTCCCTTTGGCCTGGCGCGTAGGTTTATGGCTGCTGCCACTCTTTGCTGGAAAGCTTTTCTTCTCAGCTCGGCTACTTCTCTGTGTTCGCCGACGAGGTCGAGCTTGGTTCTCAGGCTGAGGTCATTTCCTTTTTCGTCGAACACTTGGACTCGTATTGACGGTTGTACTATCTCGACGGGGATGATGGCCTCTGTGCCGAAGACAAGTGAAAAGGGTGTTTCCCCTGTGGCTCTTCGGGGTGTCGTTCGGTAGCTCCATAACACGCTTTGGAGTTCTCCTGGCCATTTCCCTTTTGCTTCTCCCAATCTCTTTTTCAGACCATCTTTTATGGTCCTGTTAGATACTTCCACCTGCCCATTACTTTAGGGGTGAGCTACTGGGGCGAAGTGCATTTTTGTCCCGAGGTCGCTAATGAATTCTTGGAATCCTTTGTCTATGAACTGGGATCCATTGTCCGCTACGAGTACCCTCGGTATGCCAAATCTGCATACGATGTTTTTCCATACGAACTTCTGCACTTCTTTTGCCGAGATAGTTGTCAGGGGTTCTGCCTCGACCCATTTAGAGAAATAGTCTACTGCTACCACGCAGAACTTTACGCCTCCAGGCGCCGTTGGGAGTGGCCCAATTAGATCTATGCCCCAAACTGCGAAGGGCCAAGGATAGTCTGCCGAAGTCACGAACTCTGAGGGTGCTCTTTGGATGTTGGCATGTCTCTGGCAACTACCACATTTCTGGACGAACTGCTTGGCGTCCTTTCTTAGGGTAGGCCAGAAGTATCCTTGGCGGAGTATCACTGCTGCTAGGGCGTCGGTTCCGATGTGCGAACCACAGGCACCTTCGTGAACTTCTTCGAGGATCATTTCGGTATCCTCTTCACTAACACACCTCTGTAGTGGATTTGCATATCCTTGCCGATATAGTTCTTCTCCAATTAAGAAGAAACGGCCGGAGCGCCTTCGCACTTTTGCGGCTTCGCTGGGGTCTTCGGGGAGTGTGTTGGTTGCGAGATACGTTTTGATTGGTTCTCTCCATCCTTTCCCCGAGGTCTCTATGCTTAGCACCGCGATGCTGGGGTGGCTTAGCACTTCGGTGCAAGTTTTGGACTTCGCCAGACAGTCTGCCTCAGCATTTTCCCGTCGGGGTACGTTCTCGATTTTCACGACGTCGAACTCCCGAATAAGCTTTGTTACCAACTCATGGTATTTTGCCAAGGTCGGGTCTTTCGCGCCATAGTCCCCTGCCATTTTTCGGACCACCAGCTGGGAATCACTATGTGCTTTCAAGTTTCTCACGCCAATTTTTCTGGCCAGGCGTAATCCTGCTATGAGGGCCTCATACTCCGCCATATTGTTGGTGGCGTTGAAACTGAACTTGATGGCCTTCATTACTTCTAGGCCTTCGGGGCCTCTGATAATCACTCCAGCTCCCTGGTGTTCGGATCCTGAGGCCCCGTCAACGTGTAAGGTCCATTCTGGCTCACCCTCTTTTGGATCTGAATGGCTCTCCTCAGTGGTGGGTATTTCGGCGATAAAATCTGCCAGTGCTTGAGCTTTTATGGCTTTCCGAGGCTCATATGTGATCTCGTGTTCACCCAGCTCTATGCACCACTTGGAGAGCCTTCCCGAATGATCAACTCTCTTCATGACATCCCGTAGTGGCAGACTACTTCGGACAATGATGGGGTGAGCCTGAAAGTATGGCCGCAGCCTTCTACCTGCAAGCACTAAGGCATATATAGCTTTTTGAAGCAAAGGGTACCTGACTTCGGCGCCATGCAAGGACTTGCTGACATAGTAAACCGGCCACTGTTTCGGTCCTTCTTCTTTCACAAGAACCGAACTCACAGCTTTTTCCGTGACGGCGAGGTATAGTGCCAGGGGCTTTCCCTCCCGAGGTTGCCGCAGAGTCGGCAGTCTGGCCAAGTAGACTTTGAGTTCTTCCCAGGCTTTTTGGCAATCTTCATCCCAAGGATGGCCATTCCTTCCGAGGTCGCCTTCCATCTTTGCTGCCTTTGTGAGGACTTTGAAGAAGGGTCGACACCTATCTC
This sequence comes from Aquilaria sinensis, assembly GCA_005392925.1. Lineage (NCBI taxonomy): Eukaryota > Viridiplantae > Streptophyta > Magnoliopsida > Malvales > Thymelaeaceae > Aquilaria > Aquilaria sinensis. The sequence continues at coordinate 215,787 of SMDT01003361.1, forward strand.
CGTACCTGGAAATAAACCTGCTCAGAGAGGTTATTCTTCCGGTGAGTCTCTGCACATCTTTGACTGTGGCAGGAGTTCGGAATCTCAAGCAGAGCCTCAATCTTCTCGGGGTTAGCATCGATGCCTCTTTCGGATACCATGCACCCAAGGAATTTTCCCGAGATCACCCCGAAGATGCACTTCTCAGGATTAAGGCGGATCCCGAAGGCTCTGAGCTTTTGGAAGGTTTCCTCTAAGTCTGCAACGTGGTAGCCGGGCAGCTTGCTCTTGATTGTCCCCATTTGGTCTTTGAAGACCTTGTTCATCAACTTCTGGTAGGTGGCTCCTGCATTTTTGAGCCGGAAGGGCATCCTGATATAGTAATATGTTTCTCCCTTGGTGATGAAGGCAGTCTTCTCTTCATCTTTGGGGTTCATCCTTATCTGATGGTAGCCACTGAGGGCGTCTAGGAAACTTAGGAGCCCGCACTCAGCAGTTGAATCTACCAGTTGATCTATTGGCGGCAGAGGGTATGAGTCTTTTGGGCAAGCATCGTTCAAGTTTCTGAAATTGATGCACATCTGGAGTTTGCTGCTACCTTCTTTTGTGGCAATGAGCACGTTCCTCAACCATTCGGGGTACTTGACCTCCCTGATAACTTCAGCATCTAGGAGACGCTGGACTTCGGTTTCGACAAAGTTGCTTTTGTGGGCTGAGATGCTCCGTTTCTTTTGCCGGACAGGTTTTGCTTCCGGGCTTACTTTGAGGCTATGCTGTGTTATGCCAGGGTTTACCCCTGGCATATCTTTCAGCGAGTAGGCAAACAGATCTTTATTTTTCGGCAGAAAGGATACAAGTTTTTCCTTGTCACCTTCGGCCAAGCTCTCCCCTATTCGGGTAGATTGTCCTCGGACAAGATCTACTGCTTCCGTTTCTGCTTTGGCGAGATTTTCTTCTTTGCCTTTTTCTGGCGCCTTTGCCTCCATTGTTTGCGCGAGGTTGCTTGCCGGAGCTTTTCGTGCTTTCACAAACACCTTTCTTACCTCGACTTGGTCTATGAAGACCTCTGCATCTCCATCCTTGGTGGCGAATGTGACGGTCAAGTACTTCACATCCGGGCGAATATGCAGGTTCCCCATTGTCAGTCTTCCAAGGATGGCGTTGTATGAGGACGGGACGTCCATGACGTTGAATCTTGCCATTGTGGAGGCGTACAGTTCAGCTGCTCCGCTTACCGAAGTCCCTTTCATCGTCAACGGGAGATCGATCTATCCGAGGTCTGGGAGTTCGGATAAATCAACCCCGAAAGTGGTCGAGGTGATAGGCTTTTAAGCCATCATCAAGCAACACTCTTTTGACGCCTCAGTTCCCTACCTTTTTCGTGATCAGCAGTGGATTGTTGTGGGGGGAAAGCGTCGGTGGAGCTATCTTTGCGAGCCAGTTTCTTTGATGGACTTTTGATAGTCCATGACTGCAATTTCTCTGGCTTTCCGCTTTCTTTCCGAGGATGGGAGCCCCGTGGTGATGGTTTGGATCACCCCTGCTGGAGGTGGGGGGCGCCTTTTTGGACTTCGGTTTCTCCGCCTGTCGGAGTCATAGTCCTCATCTTCAGCCCTTTCTTCCTCCATTTTTCCGTCTTTCGGGGGTTGCATCCTCAGGCATTTCCGAAGTTGGCCCTGTTTTATCAGCGACTCTATGTACTTCTTCAGCTGGAAGCAATCTTCGGCGTCATGGCCGTGGTCGCGATGAAACTGGCAGAACTTCTTGGCATTCTTTTTGTTATCTGCGGCCATGGCCCTTGGCCGCCGAGTTAGCTTCCCCTGCCTTTCCAGCGCCATGAGAATGTTGGTCCGTGTAGTGCTCAATGGTGTGAAACTTTGGGGTTTCCTTCCTCGCATCCTCCGAGGTCCTCCTGCCTGTTCGGTAGGATGCCGAGCTTGTTGACTGGACCCTTCGGCGTAGTGATGATCAGATTTCGGCCGGGCCATCCTCTGTTCCTCGGCTGTCATGTGTTGCTCTGCCCTAAGGTAAAATTCTCCGAGGGTCTCCGGGCGGTCCTTTGAGAACTCATAGGACAGCTGTGAGTCTCGCCGAAGGCCCCGTGTTATAGCAAGAATGCGGATTTCGGGTCGGAAGTCTGGGACGCTCAGAGTTTCTCTGTTGAATCTTTCGACATAGTCTCGGATGGTTTCTCCGTTCCTCTGCTCTATGTCGAATATCTGTACAGGCATCTTCGCAGTAGGTCTGTTCCCAATGAACTGCTGGGTGAAGGCTGTGGACAACTCCCGGAACTCAGTAATGGTCCCTGGAGGCAAGGAATTGTACCACGCCGTGGCTGGCCCTGTGAGGGTGACTTCGAAGCACTTGCACATGGTAGCGTCATCAGCACCGTGTATTATCATGCTCCGTCTGTACTTCGTCAGGTGGGCCTGCGGATCAGTACGGCCATCATAAATTTCCAACCGAGGTACTCTGAACTCGCCTGGCATGGCTGCCTCAACGACGGCCTGAGTGAAAAGGGGGGTCATCTTCCCAGGATGTTCCCGAGGGTCTGGCCCCAACGGATCTTCTGGCCACTTGTTTTTCCACTCTGTCCAGCCGTGCTAATATCTTCTCCATGAGCACTGTGGCGCTAGGGCCTTTTTCAGGGAATGGGGATCGTCGGCGCTTCTTCGAGGGGCGAGTTCGGCGCTGAGGGGACAAGGACCTGGCCTCAGTTGACGAACTGCTTCGCTGTGAGACTCTCGGCTGCTTGGACCTGGTTTGTCCCACACAACGTTTCCCGAGGGCCATAACTTCTGTGGATGATTCTTCGCGAGGGTCTCCATTCCCCGAACTGCGATGTGTGGGCTTGGGGCTCCTCTCCCGAGGGCGTGTTACTGAGGGGGGTCTCTGGGCCTGTGCTTGCTGTGGCCACCTTCGGCCGATCTGCTGTGTCATTTCAGACACGGCCGCACGCTGAAAGTCCCTCAAGAAACTCATAGTGACTACCAGAGGGCGGTCTTCCTCGGGCGCAGAAGTCCCCGGGAGTGTTTGCTCAGCAACCGGTTGTATCTCAGGCGCGGACGGGGACCTCGGGAGTCCCTTGTCCTTAGAACGCCGAGTCTCAACGACGGCGATCTCAGAGCGGGTTCCCACAAACGGCGCCAAATGATGGCCAGGGGCCTCATCGTTAATAGTCATAGTGACTGGTGGGGGGACTTCTGGGAGGAAGAACGCCTGGTGGACTGGACAGCTCAAAGGAGAGTGCCTGAAAGCTCAGAAACAAAACGGTTAGGAGGCCCCCGGAGTGTTTTTCCGGGGGGGAGCCTCCGACGCCCAAGTCAGTGGTGGCTAAGAGAAAGGCGGAGAAAATAGCACAAAGGGCTGAGGAGTTTTGCCTGGTAATGGGAGCCGTATTTCGCCAGCCAACCAACCCACCAACTTCGTGTCAAGTATTAATTCCTGGTATTTATAGGAGTGCCTAGCCCGTTCAGATCGCGACACGTGTTCGGTCGGATGTTCCTGAATTTCTGGGCGTAGGGGACAGATAGTTGGTAGCAGGTTGCCTTGAGCCATGTGCTGAGACGGGCCATGATGTGATTTTGATGGCGTCAGCGTGGTAGAGCGCCTTTTGAGGCGGCTTGTGGCGTCTGTGAATGGATGTGTCAGAGGCTTCCTTAAATGCTTCCATAAATACCCCTGCCGTACTCCCGAGGTCCCTGGGTGAGGTCGTCCTTTGGTACGGACAGGGCCTCTTCGGGAAACAAGCCCTGAGTTCGGGGTTTCCCAGCTTCAGGGAGTTCTGCCTTCGGGGATATCGTGTTCGGCTCGCTATGTTAGGTGCCAATTTTCCGAAGGCGATCAGTTCACGACCCTGGGGGGGGCGAGTAGTGTCCTGGCGTGCCGGGCTCGGAGCTCTTCGGCTATCTCCCGAGGTGCCTGATCACACCTTTTCTCGGGTAGCGCCAGCTTCTTCTGGCCATGACTGTGGCAGGGAGTTCGGCCAGATAGAGGCAATAGCCTTTGGCTATCATCTACCAGCTAAGATACTAGCCCAGCCCCATGACGGTTTTGGTCCTTTTCTAGCATTCCAAAAATTACCATTTGGGAAGTATATACTTTTTAATGTTTGGGCCAAAATCGATTGGGGCTGAGACTCTATCCTCCAGGCAAGTTTCGCAAGTAAGCCAATGTTCATAGCTTCTAAATCCTTAAACCCCATCCCTCCATTATCTTTTGTTGAGGATAAACAGTCCCAACTTTTCCAGTGGATACTCGAATCTGAATTCTTCCCATCCCACCAGAATTTAGCCATTAAGGAGTGAATATTATAACACCATTTTTTAGGAAATTTAAAACAGGCCATGGCATATGTTGGTATGGCTGAAATGACAGATTTGAGCAAGATTTCCTTACCTGAGAATGACAGTAGAGCCTCTTTCCACCCCTGTATTCTTTTGATGATTTTGTCCCTGAGGAAGGCCAATGCCTCTGTCTTTGACCGTCCCCACAGGGTAAGTAGGCCTAGATATTTCCCTGGATTTTCTGCCTTGGGAATTTTCAAGAAAAGGCTAATTCTTTCCTGCAGATTTTTAGGAGTGTTAGGACTAAAGAAGATAGCAGATTTGTCAAAGTTTATACATTGGCCTGAAGCCTGGCAATATTTTAACAGAACCTGCTGAAGGTTGTGGCCATTTCTGACACTAGCCTTAATAAAGAATAAGGAGTCATCTGCAAACAACAAATGCGTTAGTGTGGGGCATTCTTTATTCAGCTTGATGCCCTCTATAAACTTTTGATCCGCTGCCCTTTTCATCAATTGTGATAAAGCCTCAGTAACCATGATAAACAAATAAGGTGATAAAGGGTCACCCTGTCTTAACCCCCTAGTAGGCTTAAATGTTTCAGTCTCTTTTCCATTAACTAACTGATGCCCCAAGGCATCTTCGTTTGTTGTCATGTTGACAGGTGGAGAGACTTCCTGAGGAGGCAAGCGCCTGGAGCTCTGGTTTCCCAGCTGAGTGTGCCTGAAAAGCTCAAAGAAGGGGTTAGGAGGTCCCCGGTTTGCTTTTCCGGGGAGGACCCTCCGATGCCCAAGTCAATTTTCTGAGTGAAAGTGGAGGAAAAACACTAAGGGATCAAGCGTCTTGCCTGTTTTGTGTTTTCTCAGAGGGAGGAAAATGCCCCCTCCTTTGCCCAGTCCCCTTTCCTAGTATTTATAGGAGTAGATGGTCCGTTCAGATCATGACACGTGTTCGGTCGGATTTGATCTGTGCTTTTGGACCTAGGGGACAGGCAGCCGTTTGCAGCCTCCTTTAGCCCTGGACCCGGACAAGGTTGTGTCAGGACTGGGGCGGCTGCGGCGTGTCAGTTCGCCGTTCTGATGTGACGTGCAGGGCTTGTGGGCGACATGTCAGAGGCTCCTTAAATGTGCTCATACCGTACTCCCGAGGTCACCCCCCCCCTGGGCGAGGTCGCCCTTCGGTGTGTGCACCCTCTTCGGATTCCATCCGTCTTTCGGTGCGAGCACTTCCTTCGGGATCTATCCCATAGTTCTGGGAGTTCCCTTGATGGACACCTTCTTCGGGACTCACACCCATAGTTCGGGGATTCCCTTGTTCAGGTGCTTCTTGTTCGGGGAAGATCCTCTTCGGGGCAGTCAGTTTGGCCCCTCGATGGAGACGGTGTTGTCCTCGGAATTCCTGACGAGCTAACCAAAGTCTCGAGCTCATAGTGTTTGACTTCGCACCTTCCGAGGTCAGTGAAAAGATCCTCTCTTGGGTGACGTCAGACTCCTCGGCCAATATTCTGGCAGGGAGTTACTACCGAGGAGGCAATAGCCTTTGGCTATCACTAACAGAGTATAGGACACTGTTGTAACAGTAGTCATAACCCAACTAATCCACCTAGAGGGGAATCCCATTCTTTTCATAATGCCTTCTAAAAAAGACCACTCCACACGGTCATACGCTTTTTGCATATCAATTTTAATAGCCATGTTCCAGTCTAAGCCTTTCTTTTTAGCTTTTAGCATATGGAAGATTTCATGGGCTACCAGAATGTTATCCTGTATTTGTCTACCCTTAACAAAAGCATTTTGCTGAGGAGAAATTATCTGGTTCATATGAGATTTGAGCCTATTAACTAAAACCCTAGATATAATTTTATAGCAGTAGTTACACAAACTAATTGGCCTAAACTGCGTGACTTTTTCAGGATGGGGAATTTTTGGTATAAGCACAATAGCAGTTTTATTTAGACTAGGGTTTAGAATACCTTGAGTAAAGAATGATTGTACTGCCTTGGTGACACTCCCTCCAATATCATCCCAGTATTTTTGGAAGAATATTCCTGGAAATCCATCTGGCCCAGGGGCTTTCAATGGAGCCATTTGAAAAGCAGCAGCTTTAATTTCATCCGCTGTCACTTCCTTCTGCAGGTGCTCCTTTAGGTCTTGCTGAATCACAGGTTTTATATATTCCAGCACCTCATTTAGTCCTATAGGTCCTTCAGATGTGAAGAGCTTCTCATAGTACTGCTTAAATGTGTTTGATATATTTGCCTCCTTATCAATCCACAGACCATTTTCATTCTGAATCCTTAGAATTTTGTTTGAGGCCCTTCGCTGAATTGTGACATTATGGAAGAAATTAGTGTTCCTATCCCCCAATCTTAGCCAGTCCACTCTGCTGCGTTGCTGCCAGTACATCTCTTCCCTAGTCCAATGCTCCTCTATTTGTTTAATAATAGGTCTCTCATTCCCTGATACTGATGTATTTGACCTATCTTGCAGCTCCCCCAGCTTCACAGTCAGTATCTCAATTGCCCTTTTGTTATTAGGGTAATAGGCCCTGCACCACTTAGTCAAAGCTCTGCCACACCCATTAAGTTTTTTCTGAAGTCCATACGTATCATTCCCTGTATACATATCCCAAGATTGCTTAATGACCTCTTTACAGTCTGGTTCTCTAGTCCACATATTCTCAAATTTAAATTTTTTCTTTTTAGGAACACTTTGAGCCTCAGAGGTCAGAATTATAGGGCAGTGATCTGAGCCAATTTGAGGACAGTGGTGCACCTGAGTGTCAGGGTATAAAAGCCTCCACGAGCTACTTACCAAAGCTCTATCAATTCTCTCTTTTACTAGACCATCTTTTCTGCCATTTGACCAGGTAAATTTTTGTCCCTGAAAACCAGCATCCTGAAGTCTTGTTTTTAGCATTATTTCCTAAAACTCCATAATTTGGTCTTGGGCTTTCAGTCTGCCTCCTTCTTTCTCATGCTGGGCAGCTATGTCATTCCAATCCCCAATACATAGCCAAGGTAAGGATATTTGCAATGCAAGTTGCTCCAAATTTGCCCAATTCTTTTTCCTATTACTGAATTTTGGATCTGCATAAATCCATGTAATACGGCTGATGTTCCCCATGCTATCAGTTACTTTTGTATCAATGAAATTCTGTGATTTTAGATCAACACATACTTGCACATCATCTGTCCACCACAACGCAAGCCCCCCAGATAAACCAACAGGATTTACATAACAAGCATTCTTGAATCGAAATTTCTTCCTATTTTTTTCCAACTTGTCCATTTTATTTCTTGTTTCCATTAAGAAACATAATTGAGGATTATACCTCTTTTGGAGCCATTTGAGGTACTGAACTGTCAGGGTTGGCCCCATACCCTGGCAGTTCCAGCTTATTAGAATCATGATGCCTGGGTGGCTGTAGGGCAGCCACCAGACCCATCCTCAGCTGTAACTTCCTCTCCGGCTCTTTTTCCATTATTCTCCTATTCAGTATTTTTCCTTTTGGGAGGTCTCCCACTCTTTCTGCCCCCTCTCTGTGCCACATCTTCATATGACTCATCCTCCTCTGCTGCAGTATTCTCAGAATCAATTGGGGTGATAGACAAGTTAGTGTGTTGTACTTGATCAGCCAGACTTGTTACTGAATTATTAGTCTTGGCATGTACCAATGCTGGTATCACTTTTTGGCCCGGCTGGTCAGTTTGGCAGTCAGGAGAACTAGATGGTGATACAAGGTTTTGCCCTGATATCAATTGATCAAATTGTTCCTCCCATGTGTTATCAACATCAGATAATTCATTGGAGAACTTATTCTGCCTTTTGTGCCCTACTAATGTTCCGGGTAATAGCTGATCTTGTCTTGCTGGTAGTGGTTTGGTCATGTCCTCAATGACTCTTGGCACAGGAACTCTTAACCAAGGTCCATACATCTATTGTCCAGTGCTCAACAGAACTGGCTGTGTAGTGAACTTGCAGCTAATATCAGAGTGGCCAAGTCTTCCACATGCATAACAAAGATCCCCCAGCCTTTCATATTTTGCTGCAATCCATTTCTTACATCCCTGAGGTTTAGGTTGCCAAAAACCCGCCTTGATAGGGATCATAACATTCAGTTTAATCTTGATTCTAAGGTAACCCCTACACAGTTCCCCTAAACTTCTAGGGTCCTCAACCTCCAAAACATCTCCAAATTGCTTTCTTATAATAGCACCATTTGTCTTAGTCATTAAGTTGAGTGCCAATCCATGTATCTACACCCAAAAAGGAACCTCTGTGAACTTCAAATCCTGTAAAGCTTGATTCGGTAACCATTTTTTGAGAGCAAATATACATCCCATGATGTTCCATGGGCCATCAGATAGCACTCGTTCAACCTCTTCACACTCCTTAAACACACAATGCACTGTTTTATCATCCAAAAAATTAACCGCTTGAACCCCGTAGCTCTTCCAAATCTTCAATAGGATATTCGCAATACCTTTCTGGTTTAATCTCTTATCAGCTATGATCCTACCCACCAGAGATTTTATCTGCTCGCCAATTTCCACCTCAGGCTGTAGCTCAAGAACCAGTTCCTCCAGAAACTCTGAACCAACGTTGGAGAAAGAGTAGCCCACAGATACCTCATCCATTCTTAATAGTATTGTAAATAGAACACCTATCAAGTAATATTAGATGAATCATATCAAGAACTGAATCACTGAATCAACCTTATCACAAAAACAGGAATCAAGAATCACAAGCTCGTAATATCTTCAGGAACCAAGGATCAGTAATGAATCAGTAACATACTCAAGAATCAAGGATCAAGAATCGGCAATAACCTCAATCAATCGTAATGCAATCAAGAATCGGTAATGTATTCAAAATTTAGTGTTGAATCAATAGAACCAAGCAATAGCATCACTCAAGAATCATTCAAGAGTCGGTAATGAATCACTAGAAACAACAGAGTCAACCAATAGATTGGGTAAAGAAACCTATAATCCGTAATGAGCACAAGAATCAGTAATGAAATCCAGAATCAGTGAATAATCAGTAACTAAATCCAGACTCAGATCAAATATATCCCCAATCCAGCGGCGAGAGCCACTACAGACAAACCACATTAACTATACAAACCTCTTCCACACTCAGAGATTCCGATATGGACTCCGCCTTTGTCCAGATTTCGAATCCACCTTCAGGTTGCCCGCAAGCCTTCTATACCAGGATCGCTCGAACAATGCCGACTCAAGAACCTTCCCTACTGCTTTCTCTTATGCACAATCAGATAGAGTACTTTGTTGCGACCCTGATTTACCAATGTACCAAAGAATCCGTTTTCTATATCAAGCGAACAGATCTGAAGTTAATTTCAGAGGAGCTCTCATTTAGAGAGGGAGACTCTCACGGGGAGAGAGAACTGTTTCAGATATTATAAAATGGGATGGGCATAAATGTAGAATTTTGAACTTGGGGATCGAAAATAATGATCTGTTTCATGTTTGGGGTCTTGAGCCGCTGGCGGCGGATCGGCTAGCGACGGTGTCTCCAATATATGAGGAATTTTCGTTAAGAAAAATTTTCTAAACTTGCTCCCTTAAAAAACGTTTACTCCGGTTTCCAAAAATTCTATGGTTTAATAAAGAAATTTTCTCCATAATTGCTAAAATTGAAAGTGAATTTTTATAAATAAATTTCTCATCAATATTAAAAGTATAAATTTGAGTTGATAAGAGATGAAATTTTTTAATGAAAAAAAATATACATTGTCAACCCGTGTAGTGTTGTATCTCACAGTGTTATTTTTTTATTATAAGTAATTATTTTAATAATAAAAATGTAACATGAAAATAGCTAAGCTCAAAATTAAAATAAAGTGAGATTTTAATTAATTATCATAAATTCATAGGAATTTTTTAGTTATTTGATTTGATATTAATTTTATTGCTAAATTTATTAAAAAAAATATTCACTACAAAGTGTGGATCAGCATCAAACCTTGTTGTAAATCTACATACTAATGATTATTCGAATAAAGGGCCTATGAAATTATGTTTCAGTCCGTGTACGTTGAGCCCAAACCACAAAACTATCAGGCTTCACATTAGTCCTTCAACTTTTAAGTGTATTACAAAAAAACACCCTGAAATAATAAAACGTCGCAGCTACACCATACTTTTATGCTCTTAATCTTCATCTTGCTCATTCAAGTTGTTTTCGTTCTTGGCAAGGTGTTGCTCATTCAAGTCCGAGACCTTGTTTTTGGGTCCTTTCTATGGTGGTCATTGGTGCTTTTCATCTTACTCGTTTAAGTCTTACAAATTGCTCATTTTCTACCACAAATGCAAAAAAAAAAAAATGTGTCAATAGACTATGGATGAAAGGTTTCAACCCTAACCCGAAACCCAACATGTAGGGTTGGGTCAGTGAAGTAAAAAACAATTATTTGGGTCAACCTGAACCCGACCCTATTCAAAAACTTCAAAATTAGGGTTGGTTCGGGTAAACCCAAAACCACCCGATTGACCCGATTTTAAAATTTTCTCATATACAAAGCCCAGCCTATGACACTAATTTGCTTGGGCCCATTACACCTAAGCCTAGCTTAACCCTACAATTAGCTTAAACTAAATGTAACTGGTTGGCTCCCAGGTCCAAATCCTCATCCCATTCCGCCGCCACTCTACCCTACAGCAACCTACAACGTTTTGCATCTGCTACTTCACTCAAATTTGGTCCACTACCCTCATGCCACTGTCTGCCCTCCATTGCCTTGCGTGCGTTCACCCTCCGTCACCTCATGGTTGCCTGTCCCTTGCCCTTACCGTCTTTGGTCCTCCGTTCATCGTCCTTGCAGGCTTGGGTCCTCTATTTGTTGTCCTCGCCGTCTTGCGTCCATCGTCCATCACTCTCCCTATTGCCTTTTCCTTTATGCGTTACATTGTCCCCTTCTGCCGATTTCGCATTGTTCACCGTCCTTCTTCATCGACCTTCGTGGAAAATGAGGCTATCAGCAGTGAGGTGCAGGTCTAAGTAAGGTAAACCCGACCTTAACCCTATATTTTTTTGTTAGGGTCGATTCGGGTTTAGCCAATAAATAGGGTTGGGTCAAGTTATAACTTTCAAATACAGAAATTGCTTGAAAAAATCAGGTTCTGACCCGAACCTAACCCTAATTGGAAATTTATAGCCCTACAACAGATGAAAAAAATGAAATGTATCAAAAAACAAGACAAAAACATGATACTTTTGGTTATGAGCTGTTAGGCCCCAATTCACCCTTACCAAAACCTTTTTGGGACGTTAATACCAAATTTTAGTTTCATAGGGTGGATTAGAGCATGACAACCAACATACTTATCCCTAAAGTTTAATTATTAACATGGTAGGACTTAGGTGAAAGTTACTAATTAAACCCTTTACATGAGGTCCTATTAGAATTATAGTTTAACAAGTTAAGTTATAAGTTTAACATGTTAGGTTGCAAGTTTAATATGTTAATTTTATGGGTTCACCTAAGTAGACTTACCTTGGTGTCTATAGGGTACATATAGGGTGCATATAAGTAAGCACAGGTGGGAATGTAGGCTCATGCATGGTAGGCCTACCTAAGTATGTACTAGCGGGCATGTGTGTGCATGTGTGTGCCCCAGTGTACTT
>SMDT01003362.1:0-230271 GCA_005392925.1 Aquilaria sinensis
TTCTAAAGTGTAAAGTTCCAATAATTCTATAATTGTTGAAAATAATAAATTTTAATGCAAAAAAAGTTTTGAATTATTGATTATTTCGACAAAAAAGGAACACTTTATGACAAAATAATTCTAGTTTGATACTTAAACGGCTTACTTCTCTATTAAGCTCCGATCCTTTTAAGAACTTATGTTAATAAACTTAAGGAGCTAGTAAATTTTTAATAAAATTTGTTCTTGCCGTTAAATAAAAATTGTTAGGTTGGCCATACATTAGTCTTGCTTCTAATAATAATAATGTTAGTAGTATTATCATGGTCGACGCATGCAAGTGTTCACTAACTAGTTGATCATTACTTAAATTTGGGTTTTTCGGGACAATGAAAGTATTATTACATTAAATTCTGTAAATTCGATATAATTATAGATTAATCTAGAACATTTATTTGATCACATTGTATTGCATTAATCATAAATCCTCATTTGTTTATTTGTTTCAGAAATGAGGTATTAAAAGTTCTAATGCAATAGTATATGGTTCAACTGAACATTCCCTAATTAAAAGTAGTTGAGTATATTCCTTTGGGTATTTCAAAAAGTGATCGAGTTTCATTTTAATTTTTCTTCACTATTAAGTATTTTAATTTGTTAGTTCATTATTTTAAAAATGAATCATAAAGAGTTGCCATAAAAAAGGGAACATAAAGAAGAAACATAGGTCAGCATCCACAAGAGTTGCACTCAGACACAGTACCAAAAAAATACTTATTATATTTACATAAACAAATTTAAATACATTGGACGGCAATATTTACAATTTAACGTTATAGGTGAGTTCATGGGATTATTAATAATACGTTAAATACATTAAATGCATTTACTTCTAATAAACTTTATCTATCTAAATAATTTATATGTTTGTAAATTTACCAATAATTTCTATATCTATTATGGATTTTAATATTTATAAACCAATAGTTAATGCTTGTGATTAATATTAATATTAACTTGTTTAACATTTTATTCATTTTTCAATTACTTCAAAAAGAGAAATATCATTTTTTTTAGAAAGATTTTAGCAAATCTAATTTTATTTTAAAAATTAGTTTTCACCATATGAAAAATATATAAATATTCTACAGTATTTTGTCATTGCAAAATGTAAATATACTACCTAAACAAATCACTTAAAACTAATTTTTTCATAATTTCTAATTAATCCCGAAAATAGACAAAAAATTGTAAAAAAATGCACATAAAAAAACAATTGTAATGGGTAACCTAAAAACTAAATCTCCAACCAAATGCAACACAAAATAACAAATATTGCACATATTTCAAACCAAATTAACACAATATAATCCGAAAATACGTAATTATTGCGGGAAAAAAAAGCAAAAAATATGAAATAAACGCGGTTACCTCAAATCAAAATATTAACTTCCTTCAAACACCTCCAAATCACTTCAATCCTGCAATAAGAACCAACATCTTCAACCCATTATCAACCAAGAAGCTCAAATAGGGAGAAATACATCCAAAAAAATCAAAAAATTCCCAGAAAAAATTAATTAACCTTCAGATATTGCGAAACGACAGCAGATCCACGAATCTCCGACCTCAAAGAAGATGTTTCTGGTCCCAATCGACGCAAACAAGTGAATGTGTGTGCTGTGCCAGATTCGAAGCGCAGGAGAGAGAGAGAAACGAAACCAGCGCCCTGGAGAAGACGAGCTGCGGGGGGGCATTTTAAAAACAAAATTTCCAACGGCCGTAGCCGTTGGAAACATAAGTATCAAACGCACCGTTTCATTTATTGTGTTTCCAACGGCCAAACCGTTGCTAAATGTATTTTTTTTTCCCAACGGGAGCCGTTGGAAATATTGCACATGATTTGATCCAATTATTGTAATCCCTTACCAACGCGTGACACTTGGAACTTAATACCAACGGTCATAACCGTTGGTAACGAAAAAAAAAAAAACACACCAACACGTGCACGTTGGAAAAATTTTACCAACGGCTCCACACGTTGGTAATTACCAACGGGTTGACCGTTGGTAAAAAAACAGTTGGAAAAGACCTGTTTTTTAGTAGTGTTCGGTCAAAGGTTCTAGAGAGTAAGAAAGGATAAAAGCTAAAAAAAAAGAAGCTACAAAATGTGTTTTGCTTGGTGATGTTACATCACTTAATTCGAGTATGGATGAGCTAGGTATATTTGCGCTGACCCCTAGTCAAAACTATACGTTGCTGTGGAGGTTCAAAGTTATATATATATATAGTTTATTTACCCATAGATTAAAGGGAAAGAAAATAACAAAAACTATTATTCTAAAATATATAATAACCGTTACAAACTTTAAATTTAAAAATAATTAGCAGACAGTCGTTGTATGATTCAAGCTAACATTTTATTGTCACTTTTTCTTGTTTGAGGACAAAATAATCCTTTTTATGATATTAAGTATAGTAGTGATAAAAAATAACTGGGGAAATGTAGGTTCTAGGACATTAGAGGAATAAGCGTAATTTGAACAAAATTTCAGAACAGTAAATATAATTCACCTTTATTTTCTTTTTATACTTAAAACTAATTACAAATTCATATAAGGACATAAAAGTTGAGGAGAATCTACTTGTCTCTTAAAACTATAAACACTTTAAGCCATAATTTAACAGTGTTGACGCATAATACAAAATTCATGATTAATTTAATTTTCAAGTCTTCCTTTGCTTTTGGCTTTTTCCCCTTATCCAGCCCACAATGTCCATGATGCATGATTAATTTATTTCCTCCATTATGTCTGCATACCCCTAATTACTACTAAAAATCAACTTAAGAAATTAAAATGGCTAATATATACCTATTGTTATATAGTTCATATATACAGGGGAAAGAAGACGCTTAACAAAACACATGACAAAAAACTCAACTATATATAAATGAATTTCTTACTCGCCAGAACTCAGTTCCCTGAAATGCAAGATATGATTCTCGGCTTCTTTAATTTGTTTTTGGAAAAACTACCAAGAACCTTTGAGGCGGTCAAATCTTTAGTTGCCCCTTTTATTTTTTGAGAAATATATTATATCCCTCACAAGTTCCTGGAACCCTATAGAAAAACAATCCCACCATTTATTTTAAATGTTAAAAACCTAATAATTAATTACTAGAACATCAAATAAAAAACTTTGCAACCGAAAGAGTCTTTACCAAATTAAGAAGATGACTGAATATGATCATTTACCAATCACAAAAGATTCAATAGTAATGATTCATCACTAAAGATTATTTGTGTTTTATACTATAGAAAAAACAACAGGTTCAATATCATGTTTGGCTAGATATTCTTTCTCATTATTATTATTTTCTATATTTGACATTCCAGACAATTATAATAGCATATTTTTAATGTCCAAAATTTATAACAGAGGTGTAATTGAGGATTTTAGAGAACTTGAAGTGGGACATAATATATTTTCCAAAAGTGAAAGGGCAGTTGTAACTTTGACGAAATCTCGGTTGTTTTTGGTAATTTTCTATGTGTTTTTTCAAGTAGCTTAATTATTAACATGGTATATTTAGTTATGCAAAATTTCTTATTTTTATTTTTTAAATTTTTTGATAAAACTATGAGGATATAACTTATTTTAAAGATGTGAAAAACCTTAGTTGTCATTTATTTTTGGAATATCTTTCAGGTTCATTCTTCAAATTTTCTTTGATGAAGGGCATAGCGTCACTATGCAGGGGAAAACAATGTTTTGTAAACTATAGAAAACTCTTTTGATAAAGTCGAAACATCTAAAATAAAAATTTTCATTCCAACATATGATTTTTTCAAATTTTAAAAAATTAATTAGATTTTCCAGCATCTTTAAAACAAGTCATGTGCTCAAACTTTCATCAAAGGTATTTTGGGAGAAAAAAATGATAAAATTGTTACATCTAAACACCACTTTAAATTCTAATTAAATTTGGACAACTCATTTATTAAAAAGAAAGAAAAAAAACTTATTTAATTTAAATCTATCCACATAATCAAACTAGTTCTCCATTAATATTTAGAAAACTTGGTTTGCTCCTCCATAAATTATACTATGTCTTCGCATTTTGATTAAGAAAATTTAGAGAAGAAAAATGAAAGATTTCCTACAACTAAATACCATGTGCCAAACCGAAGCTCTTCCTCTCCTAAGGCTGTATTAGATTTTTCCCCTCTATCTATATCCAAGAACAACTCATGAACATTTCAGCTGAGAGATTATTAGGAACTCTGCTCGACTTAACTATGGTACATACATGCAACATGTCTTTGGTTACTGAGTTAAGTTTGGTTAAAGTGAGTGGAGTGCCTCGGTTATGCTCCCACCTATGCAACTTGTGTTTATTGCTTGACCGAGACTGGCTTGCCTTTGTGGGTTGACCACCATATATAGTACTTCATACTTAGTGCTCCACTAATTCCTCACTTATTTTGTTTATTACTCTTCTAGACCAACACTACCACACCTCAGAAAACATACAGGTTCTGTGATCCTTACCTGAGCCAATAAGCAATCCTCTCTATTCAACACAGTTCTACCATGCATGCTTCTTCCACTAGTTAAAATGGCCTATGTAAGTCCTCTACTAGGTGTATCTGGCTTTTTTTGTATAATTATAAAAAAAATTATTGGACACAATTTCACTACATAGATATATTAGGATAAAGCAAATCTTAATTGTTTTATGTTTTCAAACGTATTAATATCTTAGAAATGTTTTAATTGTGCGTCCAGTCTACTACTTCATGAATGTGTATGTGTAGATATGGATAAACATATTGTCTAGCAAAAACTCCCACTAGTGATTCTACAATTAAATTTCAAACCCTCTAAATGTGTATGGTGCAAAGCCCAAAATGTTGACCCTGTTGAGAAACAGCTGCAAACAGGTGAAACTCTCATCTTGTGATCTCCAAAAGGCCTTAATTTGTTCCGTCAACAATGTTTGGTTTTTGGCCCTGTGGTTATTAATATTTCCTGAACTATCCCTCTTTATAATAGAACTCTAGCCTCCTTTCCTCTAGGCGTTTCAGTCGCTTTACCATATCCCCTTTAACTATATAGACTTTGACGTTCTGCTTTTTTTTTTTAATTTCCTGGTGGTCTGCGTCTCTCCTGATCTCCCTTCTATTATATATCTTTGTCTTTAACATATAAAAAATATGAAAATTCACAAATATTAAATAAATTTTTTATCTTTATATTATAAGTTATTTTGTTCTTTTAATGAAACCTAATTTTATTATTATCTATTTAATTAGAGTTATATTAGTACTAGAACACTAATTAAAAGTGACCCTTAAGTTGATACTAAATTTTATCTTTTACTACAAATTTACCTGTGCTTGATTCTATATTACAAAATTAAGTATTATATGTAATTCATTTGCGTTAATCTTATTTTTAACGGCTACAAGTCCTAGATTGCCTGCTAATGTTTTGCATCAAACATGTTGCCTCTTGGTTCTATATTACTATCAAATAATTATCTCAAGTACAATAAATATTTTATAAACTTAAATTTTCAACTTAACAATAGTATGACTTAAGTTTGTTTCACTATAAAAAGTGTCTTAGTTTGAATATAAATTCTTTTTCAATTAAGTTTCTTTTCCAACTTGGATGAATATATATTATGTAAAAGCTTATGTATCTGGTCCACCTTAGAGCAATAATATAATTAAAGTATAACTCAAGCACCTATTATAAAAAAAATAAAAATTATCATTGTAGCAAAGGTCCTTGTTAAAAAATTTTAGGAAAACAAGTTCTTGACTATTAGAATATATATATATATATATAGGGCACTTTTAGCAGCAGTTTTTTTTACATTTTCAATGTTTTAAAATATTGAAAAATTATAATAATTATTTTTTCCACATGCTTATCCCTTTTAATATTGTAACACAAATTTTTACTCTTAGCAACTAACTCTTTTTCTACACTAAATAATATTAAAATTTTATTTTTATTTTAAATTTGTTTCGAGCCAATCAAATTTTAGAGACTCATAGCCTCGAAGTAATTTTGGAGCTATTCAGAGATGAAGTTAATAATTTATATTGTGAGTACAAGTTTTTATTTTATCTGAAACTAAGTATAACAAGCAGAGAAATTTGGAGGTTTATATGTTCAAAACTTATAATTAAATTACATAAATTTAGGTTCTAATTGCATGTTCTGATCATTTAGAGGATTATATATATGAAAAATTAAGAAAAAAGTTGGAGGATTTTTAGGTGAACATATAATAAGTTTTATTAGAGCAAACAAAAAATTTCCAACACATACTAGATGTTTTGGATAAAAATTTTATTCATGTTTATCCAAAATATAATTTTTTTGCAACTTTATCATTTTTTTCATTGTCGTAACACTAAATTCCTATTATTTCATATTTGACATAGATAAACAAAATTCTTCAAATATAAAAAATATTTTAAAAATTTCTAATTTTTTGAAAAATATTATTTTTATATTCAGTTTGCTAAGTTAATATTTTTCTTTATTTGAATAATCAAAATTTTAATGTATTTATAATATTTAAATTTTAAACACATTTGTACCATTTACAATTTTTTTATATTAAGGAAATAAGATTAGTATTTAAAAATGAAAAAAAAATTGGTGATTGTTTTCTATGTTTTCTGTAAGTTTTTTATGGCCAAAAATTAAAAAATACCACTAAATTTAAAATTTTGTAACAAACATGTCTTTGATCAATTTATTTATTTTTTAAACTATAAATGCTTTTTCCAAACCGTACAAGTGTAGCTTCTATAGAATGTATTATATATATATATATATATAATATATATAATAAAAAATGCAAATATATAAAATGACTAAATCTTAAATTATAAGTTATTAATTTTCATTTTAGGTATTAGCAATTTATTCTATTTTAAGGAGTTTGTTTTCATATAATTGACTAATTATATTATAGGAGCAATGGGTAAAACAAGATTTTCAAGCCACAATGATGTAAAGTGAGTAAGCATTAATTACCCAAAAAAATAAAAAATCTATATAAAACTTAGCCTCAATCTTTGGAACAATCACATTGACTCGGCCAGAAAATAGATGATAAATGTAGATTTGAAACCTTGATGGTAAGTATATTTTTTGTTAAAAGTCAAGAGTCAAGGAATTATGTTTTTTTAATGATGTATAGTTAGTTATAGTTACATGTATTTAAAAAAACTTAGTGTTTACTTGTGAAGCCTATACTTTGATATCATGACTCATATTTGTGTCATACTTATTAAAAGAAATTTGTTTGTGTTTAGGTTTCTTATTGAATGTCCCACTTGTGGACTTATCACATGTCTTTCTTTTTGTTATTTTGACAAAACCTCAAAACATTTATTAAAAACTTAACTTATGTCTCTTTAAAAAGTTAAAGTTATGCTAATATATTAATGGTAAATCTATTTAATTGTTTGAGCCAGCTAATATAAGATCTTTAGTTTAATCGTTAGATTTTTCAATCTAAAGCATTAAAGTTAAGATAAAATTTACTAACTTAGCTTTTAATAAAGTTTCTACATACATATGATACCATTTTTTCCATTAAATTAAGATTTTCCTTAATAGATTGCATACTATTAATTTTAAATTTTACATTGATCCAAAGAGAGATTTTGATATCTTTAATAAGATACTAAATATTCAAAAAATAAATTTTTATAAGTACTCTACCAACAAAAACAAAAAATGTTCTTTTTTTTTTTGTAACCAGTATTACTTGTAGTATATTATATTGTATTATTATTATTATTATTATATATTATTATTATTATTAAAAATAGAAATAAAATACAATGAATAATCTATTGTAATAGATGGTGTAATTGAGGATAGTTATGATGAAATATTATAATAAAAAATATATAAAAAAAACTAATAAGAAATATATCTAAAATTAAAACAAGTAAAATCAATATTGCTAACATTTATTTTAAAACAAGATAATTAGAATTATAGTTATTTAAGTAAAAAATAACTTAGTATTTTGATTCAGGTGCAATGCATGTATGCAATAACTAGTATATATATATTCGTAGAAGTGCCCATCGAATTAATTTCCAAAAGAACCATTGGCTAATTTGGATCGATTCACGAGCTTGAAGAAAAATAACTTCCGTACGCTTCACATGCTTTCTAATTTGTTTGACAAAGTCAATCATGTTTATGTTTTTCATTAGCAGTTGGGGACGTATAGTTGAGTATGCAGAGATCAGGTAATAATTACAAATCGGTGTTTGCATTAACATTGTCAACTGAATCTAAGTTGTCCATTAATTTTAAAGATAAAAGTGAAAGACGTCCTTTTTAATCAGCCAAAGAAGGTAATTTTATTAATTAAAGAAGAAAGATTAAGGAAGAAGAACCAATGGGAAGCTCAGAAAGCTTCATCTGAGATGTACACCAGTAGAGAAAGGAAAGAACTAGAAGCAGTAGAGAGCACCAAAGGAGAGACAGCTAGGTGTGTAAATCATGCATGTGTTTGACGATCAACAGAACCACATCAGTTGATATAGCTTTCCAACAAGACCTCTGCTGTTGGTGATGCTTTTTTATAACCATATATTTGTTGTGTTGACTCAAGTAATTTCCGTAATTCCTCTGAACCAACATGGTTCCAAGGTTGATAACCATCATCTTTATGTGTATAGAAAACCATCTTCTCAAGCACAAGTGCATTATTTAGCAAAAACTCCGCCAGCGAATTTACAAACTCCCAACCCTCTCTGTTGGGTTGAAAGCCAACTATGTCTACCCTCTCAAGAGTCAGCTGCAAGCAGGTGAAAGCCTTCTTTTGTCTCCAAAAGGACTTCATCTTAGATCCAGGACGCTTCGCAATACATTTTTTCTGCCAAGGAACAACTTATAATAAGTTCTATGGAAGAGTTATACAAGCCGATGGAAAATTTCCTTGTTGAATCTATGACATTTATCTAAATTTAATAAGTACTATATAAGCAGACAAATTGATAGTGAAAGGATCTCCAACTATATATAATTATATTCGATAGGCACCACAAATTAGCGAATATATATATGCACAGAGACAAATATAGCTTACTAACACTACTAAAAAAAAGGTCTTTTCCAACTGTTTTATTACCAACGGTCAAGCCGTTGGTAATTACCAACGTGCAGAACCGTTGATAAAAATCTTCCAACGTGCACGCGTTGGTGGTTTTTTTTTTTTTTTGTTAGCAACGACTAAGCCGTAGGTACTTAGCAACGGCTGTGACCATTGGAAATGGGTTGCTAAGCCGTTGGAAAAAAAAAGGTTCTGTACATTTACCAACGGCTGAAGCCGTTGGAAGATGATTAATGAAACGGTGCGTTTCGGCCTTATATTTCCAACGGCTATGGCCGTTGGAAAAAATGTTTTTAAATTGCCCCCCTGCGCAGGTCGTCTTCCTCGTCGCGACAGATTCGCGTCTCTCTCTCCCCTGCAAACGTATTCTTTGCACAGCACACACATTCACGTGGCGTCGTCGATTGGGGCCCGAAACAGCTTCTTCGAGGTCGGAAATGCGTGGATCTGCTGTCGTTTACCCCGATCTGAAGGTTAGTTAAAGCTATTTGTTGCATATCCTAATTAACTCTATGTCTGTCTTTGCTTTCGATTTGCTTAATTGCGTTGCTGTATATCTTAATTGCTCTACCATTATTTGCTTAATGGCTGCTACCACTCTTCATCACCACTAAAATTCGCTTCATCTCCAATGAAAGATTATTTCTGAGATTGAATCTCTGGTCCATCTTCTTCCGCTCGCTAGCCAGGGATTCATTCGAAATCCCAATGGCTGGTCCATCTTCTTCCCATCTCATCCAGCAGCAGCTAGAGCATCTTCCTCTAAGCCACCACCTCCAACTCCTTTGCCACCCAAAGCTCCCGCCTGGCACTGCTCCCTTCCTTGCTACACACCCAGTAGGGACTCGAGGGAGGTGAGAGAGGACGAGCCCATTCCTGGTCTATATTTTGACCTTGAAGTGCTCAACGACATTGTATTCTTTGGAATGATCAATTTGTAATCCCCCAACACCATCAGTATTTTTTTTATGGAATTTTTCTTTTGCCTATTGGATTTTGATGATTATATATTTCTGGTTTTGGCGCATGTCTGGCTATTTTAGTTGATGTCCCCAGAGATAACTACCCATAAACTTTGTACTTTTTCCTCTTAGTTTCCGATTCCTCAATGAAACAGTTTAGAGCTCATGAGGGTTGAATTTTTTTCACTTGCTTGAGTAGCTATCTTGAAATGTTCTGAATAAACATGGTACTGTTGTCTATGTTACTACAAGTTTCTGCTGATTGAACCATACATGCATTAGATGAGTATTAAAAACCCGGTTTATAGTACGTGTACTGGAATTTGAGTGTAAAGAAACCTGGCGTAGATTATGGTACTGGATGTTCTACGGAAGATGTGGTTGGAATGTAAGGTAGTTTAATTGTTAATTGTTTATATGTTATATATTTATACTTTTTTATTATTTCCCAAATGGAGTATTGGGTGTCGAATGAAAGATTATTTCTTGTAATATACAGAAAGCTGATGGGGATAACCTGTTTGTTGAATAATAGACAATTAAACGGCGCAATAGTTAATTATAGTGCGCACTATAACTTTTTTCGAGAATTTTTTGATTTTTTTTTTAGGTATTTCTCCCTATTTGAGCTTCTTGGTTGATAATTGGTTGAAGAATTTTGTTTTTATTGCAGGATTGAAGTTATTTGGAGGTGTTTGAAGGAAGTTAACATTTTGATTTGAGGTAACCGCGTATATTTTGAATTTTTTCAATTTTTTCCCCAATAAATACTCATTTTCGGATTATATACTGTTAATTTGGTTTGAAATATGTGCAATATTTGTTATTTTTTGTTGTATTTGGTTGGAGAAATAGTTTTTAGGTTACCCATTACAATTGCAAATTTATGTGCATTTTCTTACAATTTTTTGTTTATTTTCGGGATTAATTAGAAATTATGAAATTATTAGTTTTAAGTGATTTGTTTAGGTAGTATATTTACATTTTGCAATGACAAAATATTGTAGAATATGTATATTTTTTTCATATGGTGAAAAATAATTTTTAAAATAAAATGAGATTAGCTAAAATATATTTAAAAAAAATGATACTTCTCTATTTGAACTAATTGAAAAATGAATAAAATGTTAAACAAGTAAATATTAATATTAATCACAAGCATTAACTATTGGTTTATAAATATAAAAATCCATTATAGATATAGAAATTATTTGTAAATTTACAAAGATATAAATTATTTAGAAATATAAAATTTATTAGAAATATATTATATATTTAGAGAAAATGGATTGGATGTGGTATGAAATAAATATTGTTGGTGAAATAATATTTACTTTTAAATAGATTATTGTATCTATATAATTTTAACTTTCAAATAAAATTAATTTCATTTAAAAACTATAAAAATAAAAATAAATTAGCTAAAAAAATATAAAAATAAAAATTTTTCTAAGTTCAGGGATGCGGAATACGAGAGGAAGCTCGAGAGAATTAAGAGGAGACAGAGAGCAGAGATGGAGGCTCAGAGAGCCGCATTGGAGGCAAACCGGGCTCAGTTGGAGATTATTTGTCGTTCGCTAAACCTTCCGTGCCCGCCGGTACAACCAGTTCCACATTATCCTGATGACTCGGACTCAGAGGATGAGGAGATAGTCGGGACTCCGTGATAGGCGTCATCAACAGGTTAGCGCATTTCCAAAGTTCTTGTGTTAAAGCTCTAGACATAATAATTTTTAGACCTAAATCAAACTGACTTGATATTTCTGAAATGTGTAAGGCGTTGAATGTTGAATGCTTTCTTTCAGACATATCTGTTATTGTTTAAATTATGCTGTATTTGAGAATATTTTATTTTAATAACGTTGGCATAGCTGTGTAATGTTTATTGCTGAGTAAAGTCGGGCGTACTTTTGAATTGGTATTTTAATTTTGAATGTGGATTGAAACGGGGAATAATACGAAACAACCGAGCCATGGAACGTTTAATATACATCACCAACGCGGAAATGGGGAACTTACCAACTTGCGCGCGTTGTTAATTACCAACGATTTCATAACAACTACCTTACCAACTGCCAGCAGTTGGTAACTAGCAGTTGGTAAGTTACCAAGTGCTAGCAGTTGGTAAGTTACCAAGTGCTGGCAGTTGGTAAGTTACCAACAGCTGGCAGTTGGTAGCAGTTGGTAAGTTACCAACGGCTGACAGTTGGTAACAACAACTACGCGATGGAAACCAAGTCCTTTTCATGACCGTTGATAATTACCAACGTGTATTTTACCAACGTCTACACATGTTGGAATTTACCAACGTGTTATTAGTTACGCGTTGGTAAAAATTTTTCCAACGTATCGAATACAAACTGTCAAAAGTCCTATATTTTAGTAGTGTAAGTTCAGTTAATTTCATAACTACCATTTAGCATTATTATGGAGTAAATTAATGGTCGAAATCGCTTTGAGCAGTCAACTTTTACCATTAAGTATAACGCAACCCAGAAAAAATTATACTACTAAAACGACAAAGTAACTTGCGTTGAGGGAACTAGCCTCCAGAGTGAGTTTTTCAAGCTTGTGTAGCTGTCGAAGAAGTTTCTTCATTCTAATTTTCAGAAAATGAAGACCGAAATGGGCGTAGGAAAAGTCGAGTTTAACTTCTACCGGAGAAGACATATCTACCAACTTGTGCTGTCTGAATTGCCAGCCCGAGTATGGAAGATTAGGAACCCAAAGTTCAAAATCGTACATGGAGCCCGAGTATGGAAGATTAGGAACCCAAAGTTCAAAATCGTACATGGAGGGCAGTAAAGCATACTCCTCAAATCTGAATTCTTTCAAGCTCTCAGACCGAATCTTTAGATTCTGAATGCCCTTACAATTCTTCAATTCCAGAAGCTCGAGTGTAGGGCATCCTGCTACCATGCTAGTAACTACGTCACCGCTCACCTCAGAATGTTCAATCCTCAGAGACTTGAGGGAGGGCAAGCAAACAGTCCCAGAAGGCTGGAAAATGCACTCTTTGGTTCTTATTTTGGTCAAGGTCTGGTGCTTGTACAAAGACAGGGGTAGTACATATTTCCCAGTCGAATCATAACCACTGAAATCCAAATGAAGCTCTTCAACCTGGCGCCTAATGGCGAACTGCACCCAGGAATCAACACGCTGTTGCAGACATTCCTCGGACGGGATGCTGATCCAGAACTTCTGAATCTCGAGGGAACAGTGTTGCATTAAGATTTTGTCAACGGATTGGGCGAAATATATAGGAGAAATGTTGGCTCTGCTACAGGATGAAGATAAGGCAAGGCTGGGGACAGAGGTCCAAATGAACTGCCAAGTCTTGGATAGAACACTGGTTCTGATGGCTTGTTTCGTCGGCAAAAGCGACAGAATGTGTAGCAGAACAGATTCCGGCAAGGCTCGCTCCCTTCATCAACAAGCCGCTTCCTGCCATTCGACTCCATTAGAGTTGGTGGGGAGAGCTGGCTGGGTTTCTTCAAATTACTTGTTCTGCTTTCGTTTTTTGCATGTATATATAATTGCAGAAAAACACAAATAATATTTATAAAAAGACATCCGATAAAATAATACTCCTTCCATCCCATAAATTTTGATACATTTGACTTTTTGTTGTATTTTGACTCAATTTTATTCATATTATTGTTTGTTAAAAAAAATCAAAAAAAATATTTTTAGAAACTACATATCTTGAATTATCATTCATATACAAAGATTTTTTATTTATATATTAAAATGTTAAAAATAAAAAATTATAGATTAATTACCAAAAACAAATGGAGTAAAACTTTTGGGATGGAGGGAGTACATACAAACTAATTATAAAAGAACACATGGCACACGCTAGATTTACTCTTCCAACATTTAGATTAGAATCTTATATCTTGAGCTACACATTAGACTTAAATTTCTATCACATTTCTAAAATTTCTATCACATTTCTGTTTGATTACTTTTTTATTTTCAAAATCAATTCATTTTGTTTTGGTCATGATGTCTTGCTACTATTTTGCTTTATCACTTGAAAATTATAGGTCATGTCTTGGTTCGTTTATATCTTTATGAGCCTGTTATTTTTTTGCCATATAAGAATGGGATTGAGGAACATTTATAATTGTACAAGTTTAAAGCATATATGACAAAAGTCACTAGTTATTAAGTGTACACATGTTGACTTCTTGATGCAAATTCATTTATAAAATTTGGGTTCTTTTAATTATTTTAATTTCCTGGCCATACTCTACATATAACAATTATGGGAAAATATGATCATTTATAACTCAAGTCCTTCACATTTACTATTGATATATTATCCATTGCAATGTTTAGGATTCATTTGAATCTTTCATATTATTACAAAGATACTATGTGCAATTAAGAAAAATAAATAAATTTTGGTATCCAGCATAAGCCAAAACAAACTTCTTTTAGCAGGTTAACAACATCTAATTAAAAGAGTCCAAATTAATAAAGAAAAAAAGAAAAAAAGAAGATAATCATATTTTAGTTCTTTTATACATATAGCCAGATTAGGAAACAAATAAGAAAAGGAAAAGATTTACTTTCAAGTTACTTTTATAGCCAAAATAATATATATCATGTTGGCCCCTTATTGATTTACTTCAATTAACTTTGACTCAAACACTAATTCAATTTCTTCTTTTTCTTGCAGAAACAAGCTAAGGATCAACTTTGTACCAATGATTTTTGGATAAACAAAATACTATCACTCCCCATCTATATTGAAGAAGAGTATACTGTAGTAACTTTAATATATGATTCCATTGCAAGGGACTCTTTCATGGGATTTTGCATCTTTTCTACAATAAAACATAAGACGGCAACATCTCTTCCAAAATAGTACACGTGGGTATAAATGGCCAACCATTGTTCACGAATGCTTTTTTTTTTCTAGGGGAGGTAACCTTAGCTCCAATAACTTGTTCATTTAAACACATAGTACAAATTAAAAATATAGATGATAATTAAGGTTTTATTTTGTTTATTTTCAAGTTTTCTTAAGACTTCAAGTAGTGGATGGTAAAATGTTTACATTCGTTAGGAAAGCTTGTTAGATTATTCATCAATTATCACCTTTAGGAAAGGAGTGCAAACAACCAAGGGATATCAAACTATTTTTGAAGTTACTGTCATGAGCTCGTCCACCAATGACTAAAGATGATTTAGTGACAATGTCATTTTCCGTCTGCAATTCTACCTTGGCAAAGGACGTCATTAACTGCTACCCTTCATTCAGAAGAGTATGGACCTTAAGAACAAAATGCTAGAGATTTTGATTCCCACTTAACAAGGCATCGTGTCAAATGACATCATTAAAACATGTCACTCTTGGATATCCTAATAAGTGTATTGCAAACCATTTTAGGTTAAGTAGGGTGTTGAATGATTGATGTGACAATGTGTCAAAAAAAATTGCAAACAAACCAGACAATGTTGTCGATTACCACAAAACCATATTATCAAGATCCAATAGTGAGCATTAGTAGAAAATTTTTAATAATTTAATGTAACTTTGAATAGCTAACTTCGATTTTTGTTAATGTATAATTTTGAATCTTATGGCTACACAAAGACATAAGAAAAATACACCTAGTGGATATGAAAACTCTAACTTACATGAGATTTTCCTACGCCTCTAATAGTACATTCCCAACTATTGTGCAAGGCTTCACTATGTCACTGTGATGAAATATATGACTGGATATAAAGTACTTGATGGGTGATTGTACCTACTTATATGTATATCATAGGAAAACTAGAAATTAATGTTATAAAGTAGTTAAACTCACTCATTAAACACTTTATATTCAGTCATATATTTGACCACCATGACATAGTGAAATCTTGCACGATAGTTGGGAATGGACTCTTTGAGGCACAAGAAAATCTCTCCCAAGCTACTGTTTTCATATCCATTGAGTATATTTTTCTTATGGCTTTGTGAATTTATAAGATTCAAAAATCATGTATTAACAGAAATAGAATTTAATTATTCAAAGTTTTATTAAATTATCAAAAATTTTCTGCTGATACTCATTTTTGGGTCTTGATAATGTGATAATAGGGTTTTGTAATAATCAACAATACTATCCAGTTTATTTGCAAATTTTTTTAACACATTATCACCTCCATCATTTAACACCCTACTTAACCCCAATGGTCAGCAATACACTTCTTATGATATTCGGAAGTAACATGTTCCTATGATATCATATCACAGGGTGCCTTGTCAAGTGGGAAGTGAGAATCAAAATCTCCAACATTCCATTTCTTAAGGTTCGTATTCTTCTAAATGAAAAGGTAGTGGCCAGCTATGTCCAATGCCAAGATTGAATTACGGAGGAAAAATGATACTGCCACTAAATCATCTTCGGTCATTTGAGAACCAACTCGTGACAGCAACTTTAAAAACAGTTTTATATCCTCTATTTGTTTGTATTCCCGTCCTAAAGGGTGATATTGATGAATAATCTAACAAGCATTCTCAATGAATGCAAATTTTCTACCATCCCTTTCTTGAAGTTTTTAAGAAAGATATAAAAATAGAAAATAAAATCTTAATTATCATATGTTTTTTATTTATACTATGTTTGTGTTTAAATGAACGAATTATTAGAGCAAAGCTTACCTCCCCTGAAAAAAATAGGCATCTTCAAACAATGGTTGGCATTTGCCCCAACCCATACTATCTTAGAAAAGATGTTGTCATGCTATGTTTTCTTATAGAAAAGATACAAAATCCCATAAAAGAATCCCTCGCTATGCAATCAAACTACAGAAAAAATTTAGAATCCCATGAAGGAGTCATCTTCCATGGAATCATATATTCTCTCTATCCCAATATGTTTGCACAACTAGAGTTTGCACACAAACAAGGCAAGCTACTGTTTTCCCAATGTTGCCATTCGACTCCTTTCTTCCCTCTTTGCCTGTTAAGTTTTCCATAGTCGTTCCTTGATTTCTCCCTCGGCCACTCCTTCCGTTGCCGGCCTCATTCCTCACCCTCCACTCCTCTCCTCCCGCACTAATAATCTTTATCGTCATGATCTCAACATCTCAGTCTTTCCCTCAATCCGGATCCTCAACCCAACCTTCCCGACGCCTAACCTCTTCACCACCGCTCATATCCCTGGCCCAACCTCCCAGACACCTGATCTCAACGATGCACCAATATCTTGCATCGACCTCCTCGTCGTGGCCCAAATCCTCAACCCAATCTTCCCAATAGGCGACCTCCTCGATGCCCTGATCTATCACCTTGACCTTTTCGCCACTGCCCGAATCCTTAGCTGGACCTCCTTAACACCCGACCTCCGTAACACTTCAATTTCTCGCCTTAACCACCACCTTTCCACCACTTGGATCCTCAACCCGACTCCCAAACTCTCTAACACTCCGATCTCTCGCCTTGACCGAAAATCCTTCATGAGCTGAAATCGGTTTGAAGGCCCAGTCACAGACTCACAGAAATGACACTGAAGATCCTTGGTAAGACGTTGGACAAATCCTTAATTGATGACAGAGAAATCCAAAAGGAAAAAGAAGAGTGAGAGAGGCTCAATAGGCTTCCAAAAGTGAAAGTGAAAGAGGAGCATAAAAGGAAATTTATTTAGTAAAATTTGCCAAAACAAAGAAATAGTGCAAACAATTTGGAACATCCCAAAAAGGAAAGTGGTGCAAGTAATATGGGATGGAAGAAATATTAAAGTCGCTGTAGTATACTTTTGTTAAATATAGATGAGTAGTGATAGCATTTTGTTTACCTGAAAACTTGTCTGAAATCAGATCCTACAATAGCTACATTATTCAAATGCTCCCAGGCTACCAAATCTTTTTGCTAGCACCAATCAACAAAGCTAGAAGCAGACAAAGGATCAACAACCACCAATGACATTGAGTTCAACCCCTTGATGCCATGGACACAAAGGATTAAATTGGAAAGTTGAATTGGAATGAAGGACTCCTCATATTAAAACGACAATAGGAGGCATCTTCCTCACTAGAAAAAGCCAGTATAGTTTCCTCTACTGCCATCCCTCTCGACTGTTCTCACAAGGATGCAAAAAAGATGTTCGGATAAATTTCATCACACAACTTGACGTGTGTGTCTCCATTGGCTCGAAGTTAATTCTTAACTTGTTTCCACAAGGAAAAAAAAAAAAGAAGAAATCTAATTGATATTTGAGTCAAAGTGAGTCCAAGTAAATTAATAAGGAGCTATCATGATAGATTTTATTTTGGTTATGGAAATTGTAAGTTTACTAGATCTTGTATATTGCAAGAAAAAATTTTCCTTCTCTCATCTATTTTCTCATATGGTTATATGTATAAAAGAACTAAAGAACTAAAATATGCTCATCATATTTTCTTCTATTTACCATTATTGATTTAGATTATTTTAATCAAATGTTAACCTGCTAAAAGAAATTTCATTTTGGTTATGCTAGACACCAAAATCAATTTTTTTTCTTACTTACACACGGTACCTGTGTAACAACTTGAAAGATTCAAATGAATCCTAAATGTTGCAACAAATAATATATCAATAGTAAATATGAAAGACTTCAAATTTTAAATAACCATATTTTCACATAATTGTTGTATGTAGAGTATGATAAGAAAATTAAAATAATTAAAAGAACCCAAATTTTATAAATAAATTTACATCAAGAAGTCAACATGTGCATACTTAACTACTAACTAGTAAATTTTTTTCATGTGTGCTCTTAACTCGTCCAATTATAAATATTACAGTCTCATCCCCTGCTTATGTGACCAAGAAAAAAAATTAACAGGCTTATAGAAATAGAAACTAAACAAGGCGTAACATATAATTTTCAAGTAATAAAGCAAAATAGCAGCAAAGCCTCATTAACACAACAAAATAAATTGATTTTAAAAAGAACAAAATAATCAAATAGAAAGGTAATAGAAATTTCCATCTAATATATGGCTCAAAATATAAGATTCTAAATGTTGGAAGAGTAAATCTACCATGCACCAGGAGAAAACCGTGCACCATGTGTTCTTTTGTAATTGTTTTATATGTATGCTTTTATCAAATATGTACTTTTATAAATATTATTTATTTTTTATACAATATTTTATTTGTTCTTTTTGAGTTTCTGTATGATCTCTTTGATTTCTAGTCTGTTCTCATTTTTCTATTATTCTAACATTGAACAATATATGCTCTTTTGTTCGGGACTTATTATTACTTGTTATAGATTTTTTTGCTATTAATTTTTCATTCTTTTGGCTCAACAAGTTATTTGCTCTTTTATTAATTAACACATTTCAAGGACAAAAAAAAAGATGAAGAAAAATGAACTTGAAAATAAAACAACAGATAAAGTTAAATATAAAAAACTAAGATTAAAAATGGGAAGAGAAAAGGAACAAAAAATAGATTGCAAAAGAGAAGAAAAGTGAAAAGTGAAAAAAAAATTGAAAAAAAGAAACAAAAAATTAAAAATCTTGAAAATTTGAAATATGAAAGCTAGATAAAATAAAATATGAAAGAAAAGAAAATAATACACAAAATAAAAAATAAAAGGATATGAAATAAAATTTGAAAACAAAACTATTATAAAACTAAGAAGACGAAGAAAAAAAGCAACGAGGGAAAAGAAAAAAAAAACAAAAAAAATGAAACAAAAAGTAAAAAAAAAATGAAACAGAAAGGAATGGTGGAAGAAAACGATAAAGCTTGTTGGGCTCTTTATATTTAATATGTTGGACAAATAAGAAATATGGTCTACCATATTAGGGGTAGAAACAAGCTGACTCTCTTATCGAACTATTTGAGCTTAAGCTTGATTTCTTGATTATTGAGTCAAGCATAATGAGCTTCAAACTTCATTTTAAGTTAAAACTCTTAACAAACTGATCTTCAAGCTAGAGATGAAAGGCCGGGTTGACCTGACCTGGGACCGGCGGTCTTGGGCCTAGGTTAAGTCAAACCAATTCCAAGTAAGGCGGGTCCCATGCGGGGCAGAATGGAGTGGGTTTGGAGGTTTTTTTATTTTTTAAAAAAATTAGAAACATAATTAATTGTGTATGTAATAAATATTAAAAAAAACATCACTTCCGATGTAAGTTTTATTAAGTCAAAAAGTTAAATGACACTTACAAATAATCAAAACGGACCTTACATTTTGAAATGGCAAAAATGTTCCAAAAATGATGAAAAATAGAAACCTATGATCTGTACTTAACAACATAATCAGATCAAATACAAACTATATGTATAATTGGAAAAAAAAAATTTCAAGTCTCAATCTCGGACATTATCTCGCCATCCGAACTCTTTTGGTTTTACTGCCGGAGTACTGCGAGGCCCCAATCTTGGTTGCACACTCATACTTCTACTGCCCCAGGTGTCAATCTTGATTATTTCTTCAATATCATCTATTTTCCTACACTAAATATTGCCTTGAATGATATAATGGAGACTAGAATGGTAAAAATCTCCTGTGCAATTATCGAAAAGATTAAAAACCTTAATTTCTTTTGTTTCCATCACTCCAATATGTCGACGTCGATTGACTCGAACGATATGTTAAGATAGTCAATGACCTCAGCTAATCCAGATATCGTCGGTTGGAGTCGTTTAAGCATTTGGAGGGCTGCGTTGAATCTTAATGAGATTGATCTCCTTAAAAGCTTGGTTTGAGGAGTATCAGATCTTGCCTTATCTGAATGCTGCTCACAATATAACTTGTATAAATAATGCACGCACTCAGAAGCAGTAATAAACATAGCTAAAACATTTAGCCAAAACATTTATATGAAACATTTCTAAATAAGTATGAAAAATTCTTTCAAACAATATTATTGTACCCGTTAATTTGACATATGGGTCAATCAAAGAAGCAACTAAAAAAATATGTAAAATATTTTCGAAATACTGAAGCCATTTAGCCTGCATGGCTTCGACATTCAGTTTTAACAACACATCATTTTTAAACTGATGTAAAGCATATGTAATATTCACTAAATGAAGCAAAACTTGAGGAATGGTTAAGTAGTAAGCACCAGAGAAAAATTCAGTAACCTCGTAAAAGAACTTACACAATTCATCGATTTTGAAACATTTTTTCCAAACTTCAGTCGTAAGAAATTCACAACCCATTTTTAAGTTCATGAAATGCGTCAACAAATTTGCATAAAGAAATGCATCTTGTAACATCAAATAGGTAGAGTTCCAGCGAGTTAGGCAATCCAATTTAAACCGTTTCCAAGAAAATTCTTTTTGATTTTCAAAACAAAAGCTTTTAAATTCACAAGACATAGCAGGTCTTGATTTCAAATACGTCAATGAGTTCCAAATAAGCAGAATTTCATTTTGGAGAACTTCTAAACCCTTTTGCACATAAAAGTTCAAAATATGACACATACATCTAATATGAAAGAATGCACCGTTGAAAGGTGGTTTTAATGTTTGACTCAAAATGTGAGCGGCAACATCATTGTTTAAAGTATTATCAAATGAAATGCACAGAACTTTATCAGCACAAAAATAATCACGTAAAGTTTCTAATATGCAATTAAATATGTGATAACCAGTATGATCCATTTCAATGATCCTAAATGACAAAATTCATTTTTGCATAATCCAATCAGAATCAATTCAATGAGAAGTAATATAATAAAATAATTGACCTATAGGTGAAGTCCACATATCAGAAGTGAATGCCACACAATGATCAAGAGAAACAAAATAGATTTAAAAATTTGATTTTCCAATTTCAAATAATCTCAAACTTTCTTTTTTAACGATTTTCCTTGACACTTTTTTAAATGTAAGATTTAATTGTGATTTTATCTAATATTCTAGATACACATCTTCAACTTATGAAAAAAAAAAATTCGGTAAGCATTATCCAATTTATCATGCCTTCTCTACAAGATTGTTAGTTAAAATGAAATATATCTGTCCCGCAGGCGCCGGTTGTAGACCTAAGTTGTATTTGTCCTCCGAAACTAGTCCCGGCACTAGGAAGGACATTAGGATGTTGATTTTCAATATGTCGCTTCAACGTTTCAGTACTGAAATTCTTTTTATGCACCAAATTTTTTCCGCAATATTTGCATTTCCCATACCTTAACTTCCCTTCGTATATGAGCTCATAATACTCCCAAACCTAAGCAGTTAGTCTCGAGAATTTACCTTGTCCTTTGGTTTCCTACGCGACCGGTCAATGACTTCTTGGTGTTCGTTATATTGACGGATCTCTAGCTGCCATTGCATCCAACTCTTCAATTTCATCATCCGATAATTGATCATCAAGTCCCAAATCGTAATTAATCATATCGATTCCGACATCATCGTCATCCAACTCTTCAATTAAGATGCCTTTATCGGTAGGCCAAGAACGATGATGGAACAAGCCTCAGAAGCCGGTGGTGCGGAAAGATGACCTCTCTGTCAACTTGCACTTCCTCTTGAAGCCATGAGTTATGAACTAATAGTAGTGATTAATGCAAAATTAAGAGGAGATTATAAGGATATTAGAGGGAGATTAGTAAGAAATTTGGAAGAGATTAAGAAAAAAGCTCGAATGCTTAAGAGAATATAGTAGAGGAAGAAGAGAGATTGAGTGATGATGTGAGGATAGAGTGAAAATGGCATTGGTATTTATAGGGGAAAGCCAAAAATTATTTGGACCAAAAAGTCCTTAAATTTAATTGTTGGGATGGGTAAAAATGAAATTTTGTGGGCTTAAATGAAGTAGAAACCGTTGGAGGGCCTCAAATGTAATTGACCCAATTTTCAAAAAAAATTTTGCAGGTGTTCGTTGAAGAAATCGTTGGGGGCACTCCAGGCCCAACTCGAACCGGCCGGTCCTGGGCTAGTCCTACGAGTGCGAGGTGGGGTTTGGGTCGGGTCAGTCTGTTTTGCACAATCCTCTCCTTCAAAGCCCATATTTGGCCCATATTTTTTCGTGTTTTCCAGGCCGTGCTGGGCCAGATTTGACTTGCGAGGCTGTCTCGCTTTGGGCCGGTTCCCACTTCTACCCACAGCACCGTCGTGCAACACCGCTGTTGTTTGTGAGTTAATGTCACACAAACGAGCTCCCCTATCCTTGTTCTCGGTCTATTTTTTTGAATGTGGTAGCAAGTTTTTCCGATCTATAATGGGTTTGGGCATTGTCATCTATTTAAAGGTTGTGAATATGGTCGCGGATGTCGGGCTTGGTTAAATGGGAAGACACCAACACCTAGACTATTGGGGCTAAATTATGTGGTCAATTTTGTCAATTTTGAGGCAAAAACAAGGTACTGCGCATGATGGTACGCTTATGCAGCAAATTTTGAGTTGTTCACAATTTTGGTTTTATGGGTAAAGGCAAGTTAGTGTTTAAGGTTTAAGGTTAAAGCGACGAAGAAGCCTCAGTTGTGTCTTTAATGTGCCAATGCAGCTTTGAGGAACCTACTTGAAGGCCACACATCACAATGTGAAGTATCAGACTTTTTTTCCACCTGATTGTATTCTGCTACAATTTCTCCATATGTTTTATCACAGTCATCCTCATTATTAGTCCATGCCATGATTGGTTTGACGTCTTACATTTTTCATTAGACAAAATAAGACATTCTCCTGTCATTTATTCTCATGTTATTGGCTTGGGTCCAAATTATCAGGTAGTCTCATTCCGCAGCTCTGTTTCGATCATGGTCTCCAACGGTTTGCAGCCCAGTTCTCAAAACCTATTGCTGGCTGTCAATTTGGCTCCCAACAAAGAACCCAGGCTGCACCAACATTTTCATTTTTGACAAAGTGAGAATCATATTTTTCATTGTTCCCATGCCATCACCATTCTAGGTTTCATGTGATCTGTGACTGGGGAAAGGTGGAGGAGAGTCCATCGGCATCAAAATGAGAATTTACTTGGTAAGAATGTTATTCAAACAAACTTCTGAATTTAGTGGAATCGCTAGAGAAACGAAATGAGGCATGACTGGGCAAGGGTTTGATTCCTACCAACCCTTTCTTTCGTTTATGTTTCCTTTTTATTTCATCCAAGATATTAAATCTGGGTTAGAGGTGGAAATGAACCGAGCCGAGCCCGAACATTATAGGCTTGAAGCTAGGCTCATTAAAGATTGGCTTGGCTTAGGTGTGAGCTCAAACTCAATAAACTAGGAAAATAAGGCGCAATGCTCTGTTCGAAAATGTTCTAGCTTGGCTCTGTGGCTCAATAAGCAAAGCTTAATTCAAGGTTTGAGCTTTATTCAAACTTGATTTGAGGTTCGAGCTGGATTTAAGGAATAAAAATTAGAATTTTAGGATTTAGGTATATTAAAAATAAAGTTACTTTAGTTTTTATATTAAAAAAATATTAGGCTCCTTAAGCTCGATAAGAGTTCATGCTGAACATTACCAAGCTCGAAGTAGAGGTCGAACATGGACCGGTTAAATCAGGACCAGCCAGCAAGTCAAACCCACCCCGACACGGCCCAGAAAAAACAGACAAAAATTTGGGCCGAATATAGGCTTTAAAGGAAATGATTGTGCAAAACGAACTGACCCGCCCCCCCCCAACAGGACTTCCTGGGCCTGGAGCGACCCCAACGGCTCCTTCAACAGACACCTGCAAAAAAATTTAAAAAAATTGGGTTAATTACACAGTAGGTCCTCTAACGGTTTTCTACTCCATTTTAGCCCCCAAAATTCCATTTTTGCTCTTCCTAACAACTAAATTTTAAGGACTTTTTTGTCCAAATAATTTTTTGCCTTCCTTTATAAATACCAATGCCATTTTTACTCTATCCTTACACCATCACTCAATCTCTCTTCTTCCTTTACTATATTCTCTCAAGTATTCGAGTTTTTTTCTTAATCTCTTTGAAATTTCTTACTAATCTCTCCTTAATATCTTCATCATCTCCTCTTAATTTTGCATTAATCACTACTATTAGTTTGTGACTCATAGCTTCAAGAGAAAAGGGCAAGTCAACAAAAAGTTCAACTTCCCGCATCACCGGCCTTCGAGGCTTGTTCCGTCGCCATTCTCAGTACATCGATAAAGATATCTCAATTAAAGAGTTGCATAACAATGATGCCGAAATTGATATGATGAATTACGATTTGAAACTCGACGATTAATTATCAGATGATGAAGTTGAAAAGTTGGATGCGATGGCGGCTGGGGATCCGGCAACACAACCAACGTCGATAAGTCATGGACCCGCCATGGAGAAAACCTAAGGACAAGGTAAATCCTTGAGACTAACTGCTTTGGTTTTAGAGCATTATGAGCTCATACACGAATGAAAGTTCAGGTACAGGAAATGCAAACATTACGGGGAAAAATTGGTGCATAAAAAGAATTCCGACACTGGAACACTGAAGCAACAAATTGAAAATCAACAACCTAATGTCCTCTCCAGTGCCAGGATTAGTTCTAGAGGACAAACACAACTTAAGTCTACAGCCGACACCGGCGGGCCAAGTATATTTCATTTTACCCAACATTATTGTAGAAAATGCATGATAAATTGGATTATGCTTATTGAAAAAAAAAATTCACAAGCTGAGATGTGCACCTAAAATATTGGATAAAATCACAATTAAATCATACATTTTAAAAAGTGCCTAGGAAAACCGCTAGGAAAAAAAAACTTTAGATTATTTGAAGCTGGAAAATCAAATTTGCAAGTCTATTTTTCTGCTCTTAATCATTGTATGTCATTCATTTTTTATATATGGACATCACCTATAGGTTAATCATTTTATTGTGTTACTTCTTATTGGATTGATTCTGATTGAATTATGCAAAAGCAAATTTTGTCATTTAGGGTCATTGAAACTGATCATACTGGTTATCACATATTCAATTGCATCATAGAAACTTTAGGTGATTATTTTTGTGCTGATAAAGTCCTGTGCATTTCACTTGATAATGCTTCAAACAATGATATTGCCACTCGTCTTTTGAGTCAAACATTGAAACCACCTCTCAACGGTGCATTCTTTCACGTTAGATGCATGTATCATATTTTGAACCTTTGTGTGCAAAAAAAGTTTATAAGTTCTCAAAAATGAAATTATGCCTATTCGGAACTCATTGACGTATTTGAAATCAATACCTGCTATGTTCCGTGAATTTAAAAGCTTTTGTTTTTGAAAATAAAAAAGAATTTTCTTGGAAACGATTTAAATTGGATTGTCCAACCCACTGGAATTCCACATATTTGATGTTGCAAGATACATTCCCATATGCAAATTTGTTTATGC
Source organism: Aquilaria sinensis (assembly GCA_005392925.1). Taxonomy (NCBI): domain Eukaryota; kingdom Viridiplantae; phylum Streptophyta; class Magnoliopsida; order Malvales; family Thymelaeaceae; genus Aquilaria; species Aquilaria sinensis. The sequence continues at coordinate 26,390 of SMDT01003362.1, forward strand.
ATTTCATGAACTTAAAAATGGGTTTTAAATTTCTTACAACTGAAGTTTGGGGAAAATATCCCAAAATCAGTTAATTGTGTACGTTTTTTTTATGAGGCTACTAAATTTTTCTCTGGTACTTACTACCCAACCATTCATCAAGTTTTGCTTTATTTAGTGAACATTACATATGCTTTACATCAATTTAAAGATGATGAGTTGTTAAAACCGACTATCGAAGCCATACAGGCTAAGTAGCTTCAGTATTTCGAAAACATTCCACCTATCTTTTTAGTTGCTTCTTTGCTTGACCCATATATCAAATTAACGGGCACAACAATATTGCTTGAAGGAATTTTTCATACTTATTTAGAAATGTCTCATATAAATATTTTGGTTATATCTGTTATTGTTTCCGAGTATTTGCATTCTTTATATAAGTTATATTGTGAGCGGTATTCGGATAAGGTAAGATCCGAAACTCCTCAAACCGAGCCTCCAAGGAAATCAATCTCATTAAGATTCAACCCAGCCCTCCAAATGCTCAAACCATCCCAACCGACAACATTAGGATTAGCTGAGATTGATGACTATCTCAACACATCGTTTAAGTCAAGCGACGTCGACATATTGGAGTGGTGAAAACAAAAGAGATCAAAATTTTCGATCTTGTCGATAATCGCACATGAGATTTTTATCGTTCCAGTCTCCACCGTATCATCCGAGGTAGCGTTTAATGTAAGAAAATATGTAATATTGGAGAAACGATCAAGATTGACACCTAAGGTGGCAAAAGTATGGGTGTGTAACCGAGATTGGGGTATTGTAGCACTTCGACAACGAGACCAAAAGAGTTTGGATGACGAGGTAATATCCGATACCGAGACTTAAATTTTTTTTTTCAATCATACATATAATTTGTATTTGATCTGATTATCCTGATGACGAGGTAATATTCGATACCGAGACTTAAATTTTTTTTTTCAATCATACATATAATTTGTATTTGATCTGATTATCCTGTTAAGCACATATCATATATTTTTATTTTTCATCACTTTCGAAACATTTCTGCCATTTCAAAATGTAAGACCCATTCTAATTATTTGTAAGTGCCATTTGACTTTTTTACTTAATAAAACTTACACCAGATGTAGTGTTTTTTCTTAAAAATATTTATTACATATACAATTAATTATGTTTCTAATTTTTTTTTTTTTAAAAAAAACCTCCGAACCCACCCCTCTCCCGCCCTGTCCCGGACCCACCCCAAGACCGGCTCGGGACTACCCCGCTTATGACCTGTCCTCCTTGACCCAGGCCCAAGACCGGCCCAGACCTCCGGGCTGGTCCTGGGTCGGGTTGACCCAGCGTCCCATCTCTAAGTGGCTGGTCCGAGAGCACCCACCTGTTAATGGAGCTGTAGGGAACCGAATCCCGAGTAAATGGCGTGGCCAATGAAGGGGGGCCGCACCAGTAAGTGTCGTGCAAATAATAGAGATTGAGGAAAGAGTACACGGCTAATGGTATTTAAAATTAACAAGTATAACAAGGATAAATTAACAAATAACAAGGACAAATTTGGCTTTTATGTTCATCAAACAAGCAGCTCGCAAATTTGGCTTCCATCACTCTCAAACAAACTAATATAGTAATATTCATCAAACACTGCAATTAAATTCTTTGGATTTGGGAAGATTAACGATTCAACTAAACCTAAATTTCAATTCAAACTTTGAAACTTACAGTATCAGTAGGTGACTCTGTCTCGACAACCAGCATGACTCCTGAGTTTGACCACTGAGCTGGTGGTGGCTGGCAAAGCGGCGTTTGGTGTAGCTGTCAAATGTCAGCCATTCAACGTGAGGACAAAGGAGCAAGATGGATGTACGAAGTGGGCGTATGACGTAGACAAGGATAGATGAGAGCAATAGAGAATTGTCGAGTGTCGAGCGAGGAGCAGACAAAGGGAGCAGCAGCTTCAGTTGCTACTTGCTGCGTTGAGTTAGCTTAGCTAGGGTTAGGCTTTAGCAATGAGCAGGCTACCAACTAACAGTAACAGGCCCAAACTAGTTTCAATGGGTTGGACCGGGATAAGGAGATTTTTTGGGAGTACTATTTCAGGTCAATCTGTTTAACCCGAACTAATCCGATTTTTCATCTTTGAATATGGTCGGGTTCAGGTTGGCCTAAATGCTACTTATTCACTCCTCTAACCTAGGTCAATTTTCAGGTTATGGTAAAAAGCTTTCATCCTACATTAGAAAAAAAAAGGAGTGGCATAGAGTTGTAATTTAGCCCATCTTCAGGCCCTTTTTTTCCAGCCTAGCCCTTTCCTTTGACCCAATAGACTTGTAACTGGAGAATTTGGTGATTTTTGGATCTTAAAGGGGTTTTCAAATTTTTCCCTAAGCTGTGAAGATTTTCTTTTGCTGTCAATGGAAATCTTAGTGAACTCTTGTGTGTGGTATAGAAGTTAGATGCAAATAATCTATGCATGCAAAGAATGAATGATGATGTTCATTGTTACCATTTGTTTATATATTGATTTTCTGCATGCATGTACTTCATATATAGTTATTGGGACATTTTCATTTAGGTTTAGATTTTTCCATTTTCAAAAGCAAACAAAATTAGCTCAAGGTGAAAACCAATTGTTAGAGAACTTGCTTCGAGCCTTGCTGCAAAAATTGGTGGTATATTTATTGGTCATGCTTTCTATTGACTGATTTAGTCTATTTCTGGTTTCCCTAATGTTGTTAGCATTAGGGGTGAAAGTTTTTGGCCCAACCTGAAACCCAACCCAAAAACCGACCCTATTTTTGGGGTTAAGATTAGGTCAAAGGAATAGAAAAGTAGTATTTGAGCCAACCCAAACTCGACCCTATTCAAAGACTCAAAAGTCGAGTTGGTTCAGATTGAACCCGAAACCACCAAATTAACTTAAATATAAACCCCCTGCCCAACCCATTGCACTAATTTGGGCCTGTTAGTTGCTAGTCTGCAAGCCCAAGTGGCTAACCAGCCTAACTAAGCCAAAGTGACTAACCCTATCCTAACTAAGTCTAAGTGAGTCCTTAATAATCCTAAGAATCCTAGCAACCACGCACAACGGCACAGGCACAGCCACACAATGTCTTTAACTTGCTAGCTGCTAGCATCTATCCGTCCTGCTCCTCCGCCCATTGCTGTTTTTCCGTCCTCATACCTAGTGGCCTCCACCTCCGTTCGCACAGCCTCCTCCTCCCTCCTCCTTCCTCTCCTGTCACCATCATTGACCTCTCTCCCCCATCTTCCTTATTTGCCCATTTGATCATCGTCATCCTCTAATTGTCATCATCATCTTTCGTCGATCTCTAATTCTTCTTCTCAAAGCCACACAAGATCGTTGCCGTCACCTAGCGGTCGATCGCCCTTAGCTCTACCGTCAGGCTCCTCGTTAGCCTCTAGTTCACTGTTTGCCGTTGTTCCTCAATTCGTCATTCACCATTGTTTCTCAGTTCGCCATCATATTCCCTTGCCAACAATGGGGTGTCGGGATAAATCTGACCCTAACCCTATATTTTTTTTGTTAGGATTGGTTCAGGTTAAACCAATCAATAGGAACAAGTCGGGTTACATTTTTCATATGGAAAAGTTGCTTAAAATTTTTGGGTTCCAACCCAAACTCGACCCTAAACCCAAAATTTACAGCCCTAGTTAGCATCCTTATAGTTTGAACCTATCTTAACCTTCTCCTAGTCGTACTTTCAAGAAGTGACAATTGCTGCCTGGTTTCACTTTATTTGTGTATTTGGCTGAATTTGCATATTGAGGTAAGTCTTAAACTTGTGTTTGTTATACAGTCATTTGCAGTACAAATAATGCAAATAATATCATTAACATTTTCTTGACATAGCAGAAGTGGTAATGCACATCTAAGAGTCTTGAGTGCCAGGCAGCTAGGGATAACAATGAGGTAAATCAGTGACCCGTAGTTTAGGTTTGCTTTTGTAAATTTCGTTAAAAAAACATGAACTATTCATACTCAAGCAAGATATGAATGAAGTAAAGGCTGTTTACACAAAGGCACAAACACGTTCTCAAGCCAAAGAAAAAAAAAATGAAAGACACCCATTTTCCACATAGAAAGTCAGGTGAGGAAGAGCAACTTCGATTTCATCTAACCGTTGGCCCCTTTCCATGACCCCCAGATGTGCTCTGTTTCGTTGTGACAATTTCACAAACACAGAACATACATATCGCAAAGCCAATGAAGCAGAAAAAATTTAACCAGGCAATTGTAACAACTAACCTGCAAGAGCACTCGAACCGGGGAAACTCGTAATTTGCTGGGAAACGATGGCTGCTGGCTGCTGCTGTGCTGCCGGTTTGGGCTTGAGTGCGATAGGAGAGATGGGCGATAGCTGCGGGTTTGTTAGGAGAGATAGCTAGCTTAGCTGCGAGTGCTTCCTGCTGCTAGGATGGCCGGAAATGGTGCGATACTCCCTCAGAGCAACCAGCTGCCGGCGCCGGAGTTAGAAGGACAAGATTGAAGGTACCCGAAAAGCTTTAATATAAGAATTTCATGAGAACAAGTTCTTGGATCGAATAAAGGAACAGCAAAAGCATTAATTGAAAGTACCTGGGCTCGAATCAGACAACTGCCTTGTTAGGGATGGCCGCCGGTGCAAGATTTCTGACGAGCCCATTTACTCTCAAGATGGAGCCGCCAGCGTCGACGTCGAGAACTTGCAGAGTAACACCAGACGAAGTGGCCGAAGGCTAAAGGAGTGAAGGGGGATTAGGTAACTAGGATAGCCTGCTCTTAAATTGAGGGTAAATTAGAAATTTCATAGATTTGGTGGGCTTTATAGGCAGGTGGGGTAAATTTACCTATTATGGGTATTTCTACCTGTCACCCGCCTGTATCTGCCAAACGGTTGAAGTTTATTACCCAAGTCTGCCCTATCACATGTATTTTTACTCATTTATTTATTTATCATAGGAAATATTCGCAATTCACGAATCTCATCTTTTCTGTTGTCATCTCTACTTGCAGCTAATGTCATTATATTTTGGACATAAGTTTACTTTTTATTGATGTTTGCATAGATGCACTTATGGATATTTTCACAATGTTGTCTACTGCTTTATTTATTCTTTTTGTCGGTTCTTGCTGTTTCTTGACTTATGCATAGCTTGTAAGAAAGGTGGAGTATAGACTGGTTAGTAAATAAAATAATAAATCAGCTGAATCTTGATCCCAACTAGCTTGTGCTTGATGCATGAGTCTTGCATCTTCATTCAAAACCTAAGCTGATAAGAGAGGAATAAGGATTAGGCTTTTAGTTCGTCTCTGTTGTTTGGAGGTTTTCAAGTAAAAACATAATTAGAGTGATTGTAAGTGAATGAGATTCTGTACTCTTTAGTTCTTCTGAGCAGTAGGTGATTTTAATACTCCTGTTTTGACAGGAATTTTTTAGTTTAATAATCTTCTTTTTTTTTTTTAATGGTATTAATGGTTTTGCTCTTGGTTTTATTTTAGAAGGGTTACTTATTAGTGGTATACTTATTAATACTCTTCTTGTTTTGATTGAGACTTGCTATTCTATTCTTATGTAAGCATGGGAATTCAGAGTATTCTCATTCGAGGATGTATATGATTTCTGTCCTTGATGCTTTTATTAATGCATTCTGGTTGGTGTTTGTTAAAAAAGGCCAAATAGAACAATGATTTTCCATGAGCTATCTGGTAAAAGGAAACATATTTCTGTCCTGCCATCTTATTGAACTTTGTAACCCTGCCACTGTTACTGCTGCTCCTTTAAAATGGCAGAATTTCCCATCTAGTTTAATTGTATTATTTTTATCAAAGAGTTTTTGTTTGCCTCTTCCATCAGATTGTTTTGCTAAATCGAGATCAGTAGGTTGCGTTGAATACCTCTGAGGTCAGCCTTTGACTGATGAAGAGGGAAATGCCAGTAGTTTGGAAGAAAAGGCTGCAACTTTTAACATAAAGTATCTTCCAAGCAGTAAACTTACGGGATTAGAGGTAAGTGACAGTGTGAAGCATTTGGAAATTAATCCACAATAATGATGTACTAATTGTCTCTTTTTGTTGATTTGGGTACAAAGTTGAAAGATCCAAGTTTCAGATAGCATATTCTTGTGCAATGCCTCATATTATTCGATTATCTAAAGGTGGACACCATGAACTGAGCTTTAGTTAGTCTACTTGATATTTTGACTTTGACTTAGTAGTTCATGAAATAATTCTTTTTCTTTTGTAGGCCCCGGGAAAGAATGATAAAGAATCTTCTGAAAGCATGGTAAGTGGCTAATTTACTAACAAAGTGCAATCTGTCATTTTTCCTTGGCCTCTCCTTTTTCTGTTTTGATTCTCTTTACTACTCTTAATTTATAGAACAGTAATTGGAGTGAGGGAAAACTGTTGGAGGCTTTCAGACATATTGTTGCTTTAGATGTTTGATGGTAAAAGTGATGGTAGCACCAGCAAAAAAAGAACCTTGGAACTGAAATTTCTAAGGTTAACCTTTAATTCAAATTTTGGGGCTTGATCTGAATTTCATCTTTCGACTACCCTCTTCACATCCTAGGATTAGCTCCTCGCTCTTTGGAAATCAAAAGCATTTAATTGTCACCATGTCATGTGACAATGTAAGAGACAATTTTTTTTTGGTTTAAGGATTGGCAGCACATGGTTTTTAGTAACTGTGAATTTGGTTTTTGTTCCTGCCTGTGCTTAGATCTTACCGCAGAATGAAGAAATAAAGTGTGTGCAATTTCAGAATTTTCTGAAAAACTAAGATCACGACACCTTCTATTTTAAAAATCAATGGCACCTGAAGTAAATGTGCCAGACTCTTTTAAAACTTAGTTTTCCCCTTTCCATAAGTGACATTGTTTCACTTACTTAGAATTGGAGGTTGGCAGGCCACATCATATGTATTTCTCTTTCCCTTTCTGCACCTCATGTTTGCATCTGTATCATTATTGGCTATTTCATAGCATGGATATGTTTTTAGCTATCATTTATTTTAGTTGAAAAATTTGTCATCCTGTTTGGGATTTATGTAGTAATAAATTGACCAAATATAAATTATAAGATTAGTAACCTAATGCTGGTGTTATAAAGTGCATTTTAGGTTTGCCTGTATTCTGTTTTCATACAAGCCTGCAGCAGCTGGATCATGGGATATGGTAATAGTACACTCCGTCATATGGCCAAATGATGTAGGACTCCTCTTTAGTCCCCAAATGCTGTGAACTTGGTTTTAAACAAAGTCCTCCAGTGTGCACCTGTTTCTGCTTAGAAAATGCTAATGTACCCTACATGGTAATGCTACCCTGCCCGCATTAAAAATGGCTTCCATCCACTAATTTGAAAAACGACAAGCATACCAGAAAAGATCTTGGAAGAAAAAGAAAGAAACAGATAACTTGTTTGTTTTTTATTGAGTACTGAATTTGAAGATTGCCTGAAGGGTCTTTCGAAAAAGGCCTTAGTTTTTCAAATAAGTTTAGGAAAATTCCATTTTTTGGTGTCAAGTTTTATGTTTTTGTGTTAGTTTCATATTTCAAATAAAGGAAATGCAGTCTTTCTGGTAGAGTTTGAGGGGTAAACCACATTAAGAGCCATATTTTGTAAAATATTGTAATTATTTGGGAAAATGCTGAAATACTTTCAGTTGTCTTCTTCATCAGATTTTTGAAGTCTGGTACCATTTCCATAGCAGGCTTGCATAATTTTTCCACATTCAACTAGTGATCATGAGGAATCTTTCTGGAGCCAGATTAGAAGATCTGTCAAGACATGCACCAATGACTTGACAAACACTTAAAAATGGAAACTGTTATTAGGTTTATGACACTTCAGACATCTGCACCCTTAGTGGTTTTCACAGAAGCTGAGTGGCATGTAACAAATCTTAGAATCCTGCTGGCTACATGAATCTTCCATGCTTGAAAAGCTGAGGACAAAACTGAATTGGGTGAAGCAATTTTCATTGAATTGTAACCATGTATATATACACGGTAATCACCAGTACAAGATCCTACAATTAAGCCATTAGCTGACTGTAAAATATCTACATAAGGAAACTGTGTATATACAATATATTTCTTCCATAACTAAAAGGCTTGACTGATTATTTTCTTTACACTCCCCATCAAGTTGGAGAGTGGATATCCTGCACTCCCAACTTGCAAATCATAGGAATGAAAGTCTCTTTACCCAAAGCTTTAGTCAAAACGTCTGCCAGCTAATGTGTTGAACTTACAAATCTTGTAGCAATTGAACCCTCCTGAATTTTGTCCCTTATATAGTGACAATCCATTTCTATATGTTTTGTTCGCTCATGGAAGACAGGATTTGCAGTAATGTGTAGCGCTGCCTTATTGTCACAGTACAACAAGGCTGGTTCATGATGCATTATGTCCAAATCTCCAAGCAAGTGTCGTAACCAAGTCAATTCACAACAAGTACCAACCATAGTGCGATATTCAGCCTCAGCAGATGAAAGTGACACGGTCTTTTGACGCTTTGATCTCCAAGAAATAAGTGATGATCCAAGAAACACACAGTAACCTGTAGTAGATCTCCTAGTAAGTGGACAACCTGCCCAATCTGAATCACAATACACCCTCAATCTGAGATCATTATTAGAGGAGAAGAAAAGACCCTGACCAAGAGCGTTCTTGAGGTAACTCACCACTCTAAGTGCCGCATCCATGTGAGCCTTTCTCGGCTGATGCATGAACCGACTTAATACATGGACTGCATAAGTGATGTCCGGCCTTGATACAATCAAGTATATTAACCTTCCAACCAGTCTCCTATATTGTCCTTGATCCTTAAGCAAGTCACTTTTATCAGATAATTTCAATCTTTTTTTCCATAGGTGTATTAATTGGGGCTGCGCCCAACAACCCTACATCCTCAATAATCTCTAATGCATACTTTCGTTGGGAAATAAAAATCCCATTTTTGGAAGTAGAAACCTCAATGCCAAGAAAGTATTTTAAGCCTCCAAGGTCTTTGATATGAAACTGGCTATGCAAGAAGTCTTTTGTTGCAGCAATACTTTGAGGTTCATTACCAGTAATCAAAATATCATCAACATAGATTAATAGAACAGTAAATGACTTGCCTTGTTTTCTGGTGAAGAGTGAATAGTCAGCTCGTGATTGTACAAACCCAGCAGAACGAATGGCTTCAGAGAACTTGGCAAACCATTGGCGAGATGTTTGTTTTAGGCCGTATAGTGACATGTGGAGGCGACATACCAAGTTTGCCTCCCCCTGTCACTGAAGCCCTGGTGGTGGAGACATGTATATCTCTTCATGCAAATCACCATGAAGAAAGGCATTATTGATGTCCATTTGATGAAGTGACCAGCCCCGGGCAGCAGCCAAAATAAGTAAGCAACGTACTGTGATTATCTTGGCAGTGGGTGAAAAAGTATCATGGTAGTCAATACCTTCAAGCTAAGTAAATCCCTTAGCGACCAAGTGGGCTTTATAACGCTCGATAGAGCCATCTGAACAATGCTTGACTTTGTAAACCCATCGACAGCCAATTGGTGTTTTGCCAGCCGGAAGTGAAGTGAGAGACCAGGTGCCATTAGCTCGGAGAGCCTGTAATTCAAATTGCATTGCTGCCTTCCATTCAGGATGAACAGCAGCTTCTGAATAAGATGAGGTTCTGTGACAGTATTGATGTGAGCAACAAAGGTTCTATATGCAAGCTTATATCTGTGATAGGAGATATAATTGGCTAATGCGTAACATGTTCCTTTTGTCGAACCTGGAGTTAAGGAAGACGATTGGTCGGAGTAAACATACGAGCAGACATAATCATTGTACTTGATTGGCGGAATGGTGTGGCGGCTTGAGCAACGGAGTGGAGTAGCAGGTTTAGTGGGTCTTTGTGGCATTTGCAGTGAAGAAGGCTGTGTCTCGACTGGGGGTTCTGGCAGAGTTGGTGATGGGGATGCCTGAGTTGGGGTGGTCGACTGTGGCGAAGGTTGAATTGAAGAGTTGATGGGGATAGAGGGAGGCTTAGGGCGTCGGCCATATGTGCAAAAGACTGGTGGTGGAGCTAATGGTGATGGTGGGAAAGGTGGGTTAGAAGGCGAATGGTCATTATTCAACATGTAATGAGAAGGAAAGTCAGAAGAGAAGTTAGGAGAAGGATTTGGGCTTGAAATATGGGCTGGGGAAAATAGAGGAAGGCTGGGGTGCGAGTGAAGTGTTGAGCTGGGCAAAGAATAGGCATAGGGAAAAATATTTTCATGAAATTTGACGTCTCGACTGGTGAAAACTTTCTTCATTGATAGATCAAATAGTTTGTAGCCTTTTTGCCCTATGGGATAACCGATAAAAATTGATTGTATGGCACGGGAGTCAAATTTATATGATGTGTGAACATTAGTGGCATATGCTAAACAGCTGAAAGTGCGGAGATAAGAGTAAGATGGAGGTTTTGAATAAAGCAATTCATATGGAGTTTTGAAGTAAATAACCGGTGAAGGTAGCCAGTTGATGATATGGACTGCAGTGAGCACACACTCCCCCCAAAACTGAGTAGGGAGTTGGGCATGAAATTTCAAGGCCCGAGAAACTTGCAAAATATGGCGATGTTTTCGTTACACAACCCCATTTTGTTGGGGCGTGTAAACACAAGAATGCTAAAAGATAACACCATTGTCTTCAAAAAAAGGACGAAGTGAAAGAAATTCTCCACCATTGTCGCTTCAAAAAGTTTTGATGCGAGACTCAAATTGTGTGAAAACATAACTAAAAAAACGTTTGGAAGGGTTTGTGCCTCATCTTTTTGTCGCATAAAAAAATCCATGTAAAACGTGTATAATCATCGACAATAGTGAGAAAATAATGACAACCAGAAAGAGAAGAGTGTTGGTAACGTCCCCAAATATCACAATGAATAAGTTCAAATGGTTTTGTAGATGAAATAACACTAGTACTGAAAGGTAAACGGCTCTGCTTGGCCAAAGGACAAATAGGACAAGCATTATTAGTTTGAATGGAAAAATTTAAGAAATTCTTAGCAATAAAACTTAAACAAGAAGGTGATACATGGCCAAGATGACTGTGCCAGAGATCGGTGGAAGAGGCGATGGCTAGTCGGTTTGTGGATGAGGAAAGGTTGGTTAAAGATCTTTTTGTCGCTAGTGCCGCCAAAAAGTATAGTCCATCCTGTTGTTTACCCAAACCAATCGTCCTCTTCGTATCCAGATCCTGCAAAACACACCAATGAGGATAAAATGTCACTGAGCAGCTCAGTCCTCTTGTCAATCGACTAACAGACAAAAAATCAAGTTTGAATGTAGGAATAGATAACACATCACGTAGATAGTAGACGGAATTCAGAGACAAAGTCCCTGTGGCCATAATATTCGCCTTTCCTCCATTAGGCAGTGATACAGGCGGCAATGAATAATTTTTAGCCTTTTGTAACAAGTCAGATGATGAAGTAATGTGATATGTTGCCCCGCTGTCAATGATCCAATTATGGGAAGTGATTTTAGACAAACTTGGCTTTGTTACGACATTTGCTTTAGAACTAGTACCCTCCTCTTTGTTAATAAGTGACAGCAGCTGTTTGAGTTGATCCTCTATCAATGAAACTGAAGGTCTATCCTCTGACACGTTATTGACAGCCTTATTATTGCCATTGTAATGCCTTGGGCCTGAATTGTTCCTTGCTTTTGGGTGGCCCTTTGGGTACCCACGTAGTTCGTAGAAAGTCTGTTCCCAATGGCCGAACTGATACCAATGTGTGCAGTGAGGCCTCTTTCTTTCTGAGCCGAAATGACGCTGATTAGGATCAAACCGTCGTTCTCCTTTGTAGCCACGATCTCCTCCATTATATCTGCGATCTGTACCAGACTCTTAAGATCCATATGATCAATCAAATCGCTTCCCCTTTCCTGTATCTCCCGAGGAGGCAAACTTGTTCTTGCCAGATCGAACAGCCATGGCAGCGCTGTTGCTGAAATCTGTCGCTGCCGATGTTGAACTGATTACTCGCTGTTTTTCTTCCTAAAACATAGTTGAATATGCCTGTCGAACTGTAGGAAAAGGTTTCACCAGGAGAATTTGGCTGCGAATCGCACTGTAGGATTCATTTAATCCCATCAGGAACTGCATCAATTTCTGTTCATCCTGTTGTGTTCCTTGCATCGCATCTGTATAGGAACCTAATTCATCCCAAAGCCCTTTGAGCTTTGTGTAGTACGCAGAGATTGACAATTGTTCTTGATGAAGGAAAGCAATGTCTCATTTGATTTCAAAGATGCGAGAGGCATTGCCTTGAGAGAAACGCTTACGAAGATCCTCCTAAACTTCTTGAGCAGTGGAATAATAGATTATTGTAGCTGAGATTTCTGGACTAAGAGTGTTGACAATCCAGGAATGAACCAGGTCATTGCAGCGCTTCCAAGCTGCAAATTTGATTGCATCAGAATCCATTGGGGAGGCCTTGATTGAGCCATCGATGAATCCCATCTTGTTTTTGGTGTTCAAGGCAAGGACCATAGCTCTACGCTAGGCTGAGTAGTTGTCTCCATTAAAAATTTTGGTGTGTAAAACAAGGCCCGAGTGATCAGAGTGATGAGTAAAATAAGGATCAGAGATGTCTAGTGGAGGAACGGAAGACTCGGCGTTCTTTCTCGTATCATGTTTTGAAGTAGCCATGGTGGTCGAGAGACAAGAGAGATAAAGAGTGAGAGCTGCATGAGAAGATAAAGTGCAGCTAGGGTAGAGTCAGGACCTCAATCCTGCTCTGATACCATGAAAAGCTAAGGACAAAACTGAATTGGGTGAAGCAATTTTCATTGAATTGTAACCATGTATATATACACGGTAATCACCAATACAAGATCCTACAATTAGGCCATTAGCTAACTGTAAAATATCTATATAAGGAAACTGTGTATATACAATATACTTCTTCCATAACTAAAAGGTTTGACTGATTATTTTCTTTACAATGCTGCCCCTCCTTCACTTAAAAACTTCTAGAAACATGGAGGAAAAAGAGAAAACCTAATGAAGCAACTGCAACAGCAGCAAAAAGATCATTAGTATAAAATCTGGTTTTTTGTTCTATTTAGGTATTGTTATGTCTAATATTGTTATATAAACTACAATCTGCTTTTCCATATTACAGACAATTTTCTATTGGAAGCACTTTAGCTATCTTTTTGGTGTTTAATCCTATTCCTGATCTTCATGGTTTTTGTTAGATTGAGAGTCTGTTGCATTGGTCATCTCCAATTAGATTATCTTAGAATTAGCCCCAAAATCAAATTTTCACATATATATATATTTCTTCTAATCTTTCAGTAGGCAAAGATGGAGGGAGCCTTCTACAATACCCACCCCAAAAATGGGGTACCCTTACCCCCTAATCTTAACCCTTGATCATGGTGACGTAAGCAAAATGGGAAGCGTGGGAAAGGCGCAGCCGGTGAGGAAGAGAAAAGAAAAAGAAAAAAGAAAAATGAGAGATGAGAGATGAGAGAGAAGAAACCAGAAAGGAAAAAAAAACAAAAGAAAAAACGTAGAAAGAAAGGTGGAGAGAGAAAAAAAAATACAGGAAAAGAGAAAGAGGAGAGAGAAGAGGGGAGAGAGAAGAGAGAATAAATTAGAAAGGAAAAAAAAAGCGTAGAAAGAAAGGTGGAAAGAAAAAAGAAATATAGGAAAAAGGAAATAGGGGAGAGGGGAGAAATTGAGAGGAAAAATTATGAGAAAATATATTTTATTGAGTACAAGTTTTTAAAAGAAGGAAAGGAATTTTAAAAATATTAATTATTGAATAATAGTTTTAATAAAATATTATCTTATATGCTAATGGTACTCAAAATATGAAATATGTGTATATTGATCAACTTAGTAAAGCAAATGAAAAATATTTTAGAAAGTAATTATAGCATAGCAAGGATAATAATAAATTTTACGAGTGAGTAGTTTTGCAATTTTTGTGATGTAAAAAAATAATAATTTAAAATCATGAAACAAGTCATAAATTCAATGTTCTAATAGGTCACGTGAATATCAAACATGGTTTATTCTGGGCCGGATTCAGGTTGAGAGGCTTGGGTTACTAGCTTAAATGAGTGGATAGATTCCATTTTTTGTATGATTTTTTAAAAAATTTAAATTAAGGAATTCAATTTTTATGGGATTTATTTTAGGTTAATTTTTCTTCTTTTAGTATGTTTAACTAAAACAAATCATAAAAAATTCATAATTGTTGAATTTCAAAATCTTGGTGTACTAAATTGTTGAATTTCAAAATCTTGGGTAAAAATGTAAAAATTTTAATTTTTTAAAAGTTAAAGTATTTTATTGTACTGTACTTAAAAGTTTGGATATCGATGTTATAATATTGCCATTTGTCTACCAAAATCATTAAAGTTCCTACATATGAAAGGTTACTTGTGTTGGACGAATGCATAAATCTAAAACTTAACCTTATCCATATACCTAACGCTAACCTTAAGATGTGGAAAGTCCAAAAAATTTGTGAACACCTTTTATGAGAATAAAATATTTCTCACTAATTTTTATCGTTTTGAGTTAGTCAAGTTACAAAAAAGTTACAAAAAAAACTACTTTGGACAAAAATATCTTAAACTTACTTTTAAGACATCTTGAAATGAAATTATCAATAAAATATAATTTGGGTGAATAATTACCTCCTATAAAAATAATAAACAATAACATACAAAATTAATGCTCAATGTCCAAAACCCTAATTGAGTAATAGCAGTAAAACTGTACTTGAGTCACCTTAAAGATACTTAAAGTGTGACCGGGTGACATTAAAAGTAGCCCAAAAAGATTACCGGGTCACGTTAAAAGTAGCCTAAAAAAATTACCGGGTCACATCAAAAGTAGCCTAAAAAGTTAGCTAAAAAATGTGCCCGTGTCATATCGAAGGTACCTTGGTCGTGACCGAGTTACTTTGAAGGTAACGTAAAAGTGTGACTGAGTCACGTTGAAGGTATCTTAAAAATGTGACCGGGTCAAGTTGAAGGTACCTTCGTTGTGACCGGGTTACATTGAAAGTAACCTAAAAACTAACCGGGTCATATTGAAGTTACCTTCGTTGTGACCGGCTCACTTTGAAGGTAACCTAAAAATGTGACTAGGTCACGTTGAAGGTACCTTCATTGTAACCGGGTCACTTTGAAGGTAACCTAAAAATGTGACCGGGTCACGTGAAAAGGTACCTTCGTTGTGTTCGGGTTACTTTAAAGGTAACCTAAAAATGTGACCGGGTCACCTGAAAGGTACCTTCGTTGTGACTAGGTCACGATGAAGGTACCTTCGTTGTGACCTGGTCACCTTGAAGGTAACCTAAAAATGTGAACGGGTCACATCAAAAGTACCATCGTTGTGACTGGGTCACGTTGAAGGTAACCTAAAAATGTGACCGGGTCACGTTGAAGGTACCTTCGTTGTGACCGGGTCACTTTGAAGGTAACCTAAAAATGTGACCGGGTCACATGGAATGTACCTTCGTTTATGGCTGGGTCACATGGAAGTACCTTCGTTATGACTGGGTCACATTGAAGGTAACCTTAAAAATGTGACCGGGTCACATGTGAAAGGTACCTTCGTTGTGACCGGGTCACTTTGAAGGTAACCTAAAAATGTGACCGGGTCACGTTGAAGGTACCTTCCATGTGACCCGGTCACATTTTAGGTTTACCTGTGCCTGTAGAAAAATGTGACCCGGTCACAAAGAGAAGGTACCTTCAAAGTGACCCGGTCACATTTTTAGGTTACCTTCATTATGTGACCTGGTCACATACAGGTTCCCCCGGTTTCAAAGTGACCCGGTCACACTTAAGGTTACCTTGTTACCCGGTCACATTTTTAGGTTACCTTCAAAGTGACCCGGTCACAACGAAGGTACCTTCAACGTGACCCGGTCACATTTTTAGGTTACCTTCAACGTGACCCGGTCACAACGAAGGTACCTTCAATGTGACCCGGTCACATTTTTAGGTTACCTTCAAAGTGACCCGGTCACATTGCGTCACAATGAAGGTACCTTGCCATGGTACCGTCCACATTCTGATGGGGGGGTAGGTTACCCAATGTGATCCGGTCACATTTTAAGGTACCTTCAACGTGACCCGGTCACCTTTTTAAGTTACTTTCAACGTGACCCCGTCACAACGAAGGTACCTTCAAGATGACCCAGCCACAATTTTAGATTACTTTCAACGTGACCCGGTCACATTTTTATGTTACCTTTAATGTGACCCAGTCACACTTAAGGTACATTCCACGTGACCCGGTCACCTTTTTAGGTTACCTTCAATGTGACCCGATCACACTTAAGATACCTTTAATGTGACCCAGTTACCTTTTTAGGTTATCTTCAATGTGGGTCGGTCACACTTTTACTACTATTGCTGAGTTATGGTTTTCGACATTTAGCATTAATTTAGTATATTATTGTATTTTATTTTTATAGAAGGTGATTATTCGTGCAAATTATAATTTTTTAATAATTTGCACCTCAATATGTCTTAAAAGTAATTTTACGATATTTTTGTGGAAAGTAGTTTTTGGTAAGTTTTTTTAACTTAACTAACCGAAAAGGATAAAAATTAGTAAGCAAATTTTTTTTTGGCTAAAAATTAGTATGGATAAAAAGTGTTGACAAATTTTTTGGACTGTCCCTAGTTTAAGGTTAGGTTTAGGTATAGGGATAAGGTTAAATTTTGGATTTATTAGTTCTTCCAAAACAAGTATCCTTCCATATGTAGGAATTTTAATGATTTTGATAGTAAAATCTCAGTATTATAACATTGATATAAAAACTTTTACGTGCAGTGTAATAAAATACCTAAATTTTCAAAATTTTAAAATTTTTTACATTTTCACCCAAAATTTTGAAATTAAACAATTTAGTACTATGGACAACAGTCAATTGGACTAATCTAGTCATTTCAGCCTATGTACGAGTAACTCAAGTAAACTTAATCGTCAACTCAAATTTAACTATGATATTATTGCATTAATTGTTCTCAAACTAGCCAACGTTGCATTAATCGTGCTCAAACTATGATTCTACTACTGCCACATCCTGTCATTCATCATAGTTGTTAAGTGTAGGTGAAAAAATGATATTGTTGTTGCCTTGTCCTTTCGTCTCAATTTTTTTTTACCTTTTTTCATTTGAATAATATTTTAATATAATTTTCAATTATAATTTTTTCCCAACAAAGTACATTCTCTAATTTTCTCATTTCTCCCCAATTTTTTTTTCTATTTCCTTCTATTTCCTCCCTATTATAATTTAATTTACAGTTGAAAAAATATGTGTACCTCTTTTACATTTAATCAATTCCTATTACATTAAATTTTATTTTTGTGTAACATTCATATAAGTTTGTGTATATTGATCAAATTATACAACAAATAAAAAGAAACATAGCAACAAATTTAAAATTTACCGTCTAATAGCAAGTAATAATAAATTTTATGAGTGATCATTTTTGTAACTTTTGTGACATAAAAAAATTAACAATTTAATGATCAAATACCTAAATTCAAGATAAATTTTAGATTCATATGTCCGAGTGTCAATAAAATAAGACAATTCTATATTTATTTAAACGTTCATTATAGTCACTAAAATATCATTTATGATTCTAAAAAATATAGTTTAATAGAAATCATTTAGATTTTTTCATGAAAAATTATCATTCTTACTTACATAAACTATTTTTCTAAAATTTTAACTATTTTTTTTTCAAATTAAGATATATTGTTCCATTTCCTCTTCGCTCCCTCATTGCTTTTTCTTGTTTTTTTATTTTCTTCTCTCCCCTCCCTCCTCCTCTGTTTTAATATTTTTTTTCTCTATTTTATTCTCTCTCTCTCTCCCCTGTCTTTTCTTCTTTTTTCCTTTGTTTCATTTTCTCTCTCTCTCTCTCTCTCTCTCTCTCTCTCTCTCTCTCTCTCTCTCTTTCATATGGTAAAAATTAGTTTTAAAAATAAAAAAAAATATTTTTACCCTAAAAGATAACACTTATATATTTCAAGTTAGTGAAAATGAATTTGGATATTTTCAAGTTATAATTAATAATAAAAAAATTACGTGGTTATGGGAACATGACGTAAATTTTATGCCAGTTTACGATGATTTTATTCATGGCAGCAAAAAAGCAAGCCATAATCATTGCTAAACAACCCATGGTTGACCAATCAAGGGCTCCACGATCCTGAGGTGCTTCCATATTTGGAAAATCCATATTTTTTTTAGACTTTCATATTTAGCAACTTTATCATATTGGTTAGCTTCCATATTTATAATCACCAGTACTAAACACTAACTCTAACTCTAAACCTTAAACACTAAACATAAAATTATTACCCTATAATCCTAAACTCCAAAATCATAACCATAAACCCTAAACACTGACCCTATTTTTTCTATTGTGATTAAATGGTTTCTTCCCTAATATTATGTGATTTCTAATAAAATTTTAGGCCTAATACTTATGTTTTTTTCATATGAAAGAATAGCACATTAGTTATAATTTGTAGGAGCTTGATACAATAGTTTTTTATTGGAACTTTTAAGTGTACATGATATCTATACAATAACTAAAGGTTAAGGACTATTTATGCAATTTACTCAGGTGTATTGTGTTTTAAGAATATAATTTTTTGGGGGCACATTTGAAAGTATTATGAATTAATGGCTTTTAGGAATATTGAAAAAAAATCCTAATTTCGTACTTTTTTTGTAGTTTTACCGAATATATGTAAACGTCTTAAAAATTTGTAACATTGTTTGTATGTAAATAGTCTTACTATAAGGTACTTAAATTAATGGTCGAATTAAGATTTAGGCACCTGAATAAAAATTATTAATTTCTCCATCATAGAGCTTATGGTTAAAGGTTTAAGCTTATGGTTAGTGTTAGGTCTAAGGTTTAAACTTTAAGGTAGGTTGAAGGTTTAGTTAGGTTTTAAGGTTTACAGTTTGAGGTTAGTGTTTAAGTTATGTTTAAGGCTTACGATTAGGGTTAGGGTTTATGTTATGGTTAAGTTTTTTAGTTAAGATTTAAGCTTAAGGTTTAGGTTAGGTTTAGGGTTTAAGTTTTAAGATAGGTTTAGGGTGTAATGTTAGAGTTAAGGCAAAGTTTAGGGTTAAGGCTAAGTTTACCTTTTAAGGTTAAGACTAGGCTTAGGGTTAATGTTTAAATTTTTTTAATTTAGGGTACCTAAAATTTAAGGTTTAAGTTTAGGTTTTAGGGTTTTGTGACTATGTTTAGGGTATGAGATTTAGGGTTATAGAAAGTAATTTTTTTGAAAATTTTTAACTTAAATAAATTAAGATGATGAAACTAATAAAAAAATGTTTTATTTTCATAGAAAGTGTATATATATTTTTGGACTTGTTTTAGTTTAAAATTGCAGTAAATTGATGTTTATTTTTTGTAAATAATCACTTTGAAGCACACTGGGGTAACCCCTCACACTTAAGCCAAAGTTCAAGCCTCTATGAGGCAAAAAAACCCACTTACTCCTTTTTTTTTTTTTTACATAATATTCAGGCTAATCTTAGGGTTCTACCTTAATGATCTTGGTATGCATATGTCAAGATTACAATATGGGTACCAAAAATTTACCTACACAAAATTGCATAAAAATTGAATTTTTTTTAAATTTAAATTTTAACAAAAATCATACAAATTGTATATTTTGAATACCATTTACATATGTCTAAAATAACAAAAAATATTGAAAATATTATATTTTCTTAGAAAGTGTAATTAATTTTTTTTGGACTTCTTTAAGTTTAAAATCTCAATAAATTGATAATATTTTTCCTAAATAACTATTTTATATAAGATTAATGTATGATAATGAATTAAAATTACTGCATAACAAGCTGGATTATAAATTCCTTACTATGTCACTAGTACTTTTTAAATTCCTTACTTTATAAATAACCTGACATGAATCCAAATTCATGTTAAGCCAATTAAACTTGAACTTGAATATTACGGCCTAAACTTGATGGCTTGACCCACCCAACTATCATCTCTAATTTATGCTAAACAATATATTTTAGAATCATAAGTCACATTTTTGTGACTATTCTAAAAGTTTAAAGAAATTTAAATGTGTCTCATTTTGGTGACAGTTAAATACTTGAATTTTCAAAATGACTCAGATTTAGGTGACTTATCTAAATTATTGATTTTTTTACATCACAAAAAATTACAAAATTGGTCACTAGTTACAATTTCATAATATTGTTAAACTTTTATGAATTTTTATTTTTAATGTCTAAAACTATAAAATTTCATAAAAATTTAGCAAGATTATAAAAATTATATTTTCAATAAATTATTGCACCTAGATAATGTTGAATTTTAATTAAAATTAATTCTTGGAAAAAAAATGTAAGAATAAAAATAAATCATTTCAAATTTAATTGACTTAAGTTAAAATGGAGTTGGAGTAATATTATTGTTAAGATTTAAGGTTAGGATTAAGGTTAAGGGTTAAGGGTTTTAGCATATTATTGCATATTATTCTTATATGAAGTGATTATTCACCCAAATTATAGTTTTATTGATAGTTAGGGTTAAAGTTAAGGTTAAGGGTTAAGGGTTTTAGTATATTCTTGCATATTATTATTATATAAAGTGATTATTCACCCAAATTATAGTTTTATTGATAGTTAGGGTTAAGGTTAAGGGTTAAGGATTTTAGTATATTATTGCATATTATTCTTATATGAAGTGATTATTCACCTAAATTATAGTTTTATTGATAATTCACATATCAAGAAGTCTAAAAACTAATTCTAACATATGTTTGTTGAAAGTAGTTTTTTTGTAGGTTTTTTAACTTAATTAACACAAAAGGATAAAAATTAATAAAAAATATTTATTCTCATAAAAAGTATTGACAATTTTTTTTGAACTTTCCCCATTTTACGGTTAGGGTTGGGTATAGGGATAAGGTGAAGTTTTGAATTTATGGGTTCTTCCAAAACAAGTAACTTTCCATATG
Source organism: Aquilaria sinensis (assembly GCA_005392925.1). NCBI lineage: Eukaryota > Viridiplantae > Streptophyta > Magnoliopsida > Malvales > Thymelaeaceae > Aquilaria > Aquilaria sinensis. The sequence goes on from SMDT01003362.1 coordinate 47,456, forward strand.
TAGGAACTTTAATGATTTTGATAAGCAAATGTCAATATTATAATATTGATATCCAAACTTTTATGTGTGGTGCAGTAAAATACTTAAATTTTAAAAAATATAAAATTTTGACATTTTCACCCAAAATTTTGTAATTCAACAATTTAGTACTATGGACAATAGTCAATTAGACTTATGTTTCATAGTAAAAGTTGCAAATTGTAGAAATTTATCGAAACATAATTAATATTTTTTAATAATTTTTTTTAGTTAAGCATACTAAAAGAAGGAAAATTAACCTAAAATTTATTGCATAAATTTGAATTCTTTAATTTAATTTTTTTAAAAAATGATACAAAAAATAGAATCTATCCAGTCATTTAAGCTAGTAACTCGAGTAAACCCGATTCTCAACTTCAATTCGGCCCAAAACTAACCGAGATTGAAATTCACACAAACTATTAGATCCTTGAATTTATGACTTATCTCATATTTAAAATAACAAACATTGGGCTAGATAAGAAAAATTATTAAAGGAAGTTGGCCAAATCAGCCCAAATAAAAAACATTTTAAAATTAAAAATAAATATTTAACACAAAACAATGAGCCATTTAATTTAAAAAATAACTATTTTACAAAAAAAAAAAGTTTTGATATGATGAAAAATTTGTAAAATTATACAAAAAAAAATGTAAAATGGACTTGGCCCAAGATAGCCCAAAAATAATTAACATAATATGTTTTAAACAATATATTCATTTTTTTTTTGTTTTTATCTGAATAAAAACACCCAAATTGTGTCAAAGCCAAGCAAAGAAAACTGCATTTTTTGCTGGTTTACGAAAAATTTGAAATAACAAAGATTGGGCTAGATAACAAAAAACTAATAGTTTGAAATAATTCATGAGAAGCATAAATATGAAACTTTAAAAGAATCCAATAGTAATAATCAAAAGAGAAAATTTTAGTAACTAAATATGTGAAATCTACTATATATTGATAATTTTAATAACCAAATTATAATTTTATTGATAATTTTTTTAATATTGTACATCAACTATATATACTATTAGGTGCTCAATTTAAAATTCCTTGCTATGTTACTATTACTTTGTAAATTAATTTTCATTTTTTTACTAAGTTGATTAGTATACACAAATTGTATATTTTGAGTATCATTGGCATGTGTATAAAATAATATTTTATTAAGTGTATTATTCAACAATTAATATTATTGTTAAGGTTTAAGGTTATGATTTAGGGTTATTTTAAGGTTAGGTTTAGGGCATAAGTTTAATAATCTTGGTAGATAAATGTCAATTTTAAATTATTTGCCATGTTACTATTACTTTGTAAATTACTTTTCATTTGCTTTACTAGGTTGATTAGTATAAATATAGGGTAAATTACAAAATCCTCCCTATGGTTTGATCTAAACTACACTTTGCCCCATCTATTTTCAGATAACCCACACTTTACTCTTACTTTCTTTATAGTGTCCAACAACAAAAACTCTAAATTAAATTGTCTGATAACCATATTCAAGTAACTTCAAGATTTTTGATATTTTTTACATAGCTAACCGACCTTTAAAAAATACTAATATGCATTTACAAGAATAAAAATGCAGTTACAGGAAAGAAAAAAATTGATAATTTTAAATATTTATTAAATATGAGAAAACATTGGAAAAGCCGGCATTACTAGAATATGACTATCATACAATTTAAATTGTAGTTTCAAAAGTTATTGTAGGACAGTACAAAAAAAGGATGGGAGAAATGTAGGTTTTCAAAGATAAAAAGAACAAACTGTAAATTAGGGTGAACTTTAGAGGATAATTGTAACTTTCCCTAAATTTTATAATTTGAGAACCATTGGCATATGTATAGAATAATTTTTTATTAAGTGTATTATTCAACAATTAATATTATTATTAAGGTTTAAGGTTAGAGTTAAGGTTAAAGGTTAAGGGTTTTAGTACATTATTGTATGTTATTCTTATATGAAGTGATTATTTGACTAAATTATAGTTTTATTGATAATTAACACTACAAGAAGTCTAAAAAGAACTTTTCAGATTTTTTTGTCCAAATTATGTAATTTTTTTTAACTTAACTAAACCAAAAGGATAAAAATTAGTCAAAAAAAAATTATTGTCATAAAAAGTGTTCACAAAAAGTACAAACCAACCCAAATTAGCTTTGTTTTTTTGTTATTAGATTTTTTTGTCAGAAAAAGTATATAAAAAAAAATTTATTAATTTTCTTTTTCAATTTTTTCATTGACAATAATGGTACAAACCAACACAAATTACTTTCAATTTTTGTTTTCTTTCTTTCAATGGACAATAAATCTTTTATATTGAATGTAATTTGGAAGGAAAAACAATATCTCTCTCTGATTGCCTCTCTCATAAAATCTGACTTTCATTTTCTCGGTTCATTTAGTTTGGACCAAACCAAACTAAAATATTTTGGGTTCGGATTCGGTCTATTCGATTTCTTGTTATCCAAAACTGAAAAACGAACAAACTAGCTAATTCAGTTTAGTTTAAACTAAATAAATCGAATGATCATCCCTAAATTCTAGGTTTTTCCTAAGCTAAACTCCCTCTTAACTAAATTACACAATTTGGCCTACAAGCTTTCTCAATGATGTAGCTAAGTCATAAACAAATTCTACGTTCCTTTCTAAAGCACCTAATTTCTCATTTAAAAAAAAAATCACCTAATTCCAATATAATCAAGTCTCAATTTCATGGGGATAGAGCGAAAATCACAGGAAACCGTGATACCTCAAATGCAATACCTTTTCATCTTTTATCCAACCATACAATTAAAATGAGTCATTATGTGAAATAGCCACAATGTCTCTCTTGGTCTAGTTTGCCTAAATAACCAATTTTGCTGTTTTTAAGCTATTATACTTAATTAAATCGAGACTTTACTTGCAATAAATATTTTAAGTATGTGAAATTATTAAAATAATCAAGTTTATCTCAATAACTTGAAATATTAACTAGGAGAGCAATTACAATATATATTTTATACCACTTATTTTAAAAAATATTTTATTGAAATAAATTGACTGATAATAATTTTTCCTTTAAAAAAAATTGATAATGATTTTTATTTACTTAGTTTTCAATTCTTAAAAATATTTTTCAAATTTTACAATCTTTATCTAATAAAAAATTGGTTCATTTTAAGTTTATTGTTTTATTCTATCTCCATGGGCCTTTTACGTTTTTTTCTTCTCTTTTTCCTGTTTCTTTTACCTGTTTTTTGTTTTTCATTTTCCTCGCTTTCCTCTCACATGTATCCAGCGTCCCTATCCTTTTATTCTCTTTACTATCCACCGGTTGCCGCAGTTCTCCCGGTTTAATCTGCAGCTTCCAATGGCTGCAATTGAGTAATAGCCGTGCCCCCCTTTTTTGGGAGGTATTGTAGAACGCTCCGTTAAGGTTTTTACTTATACCGAGGAGATTCAAGATTCAATATCATTCACCTTCCTCTTGATGTGTCATAAAAATGTGTAAATTATTTTCCATTTATGCAACATTCATATATTTATGTTCCACTCATTTTATATTTTTGCAACATTTATATCTTTATGTTCCACTTATTTTAAATTATATATTTTTTTATAAATAATTCAATAAATTAATTTTTAAATAACTGAAATTTTTTATTTTTGCGGTATTTTTTTAAAAGATACCTTCCCAATTTTTATAATTTTTGGACAATATAACTTCCCCTCATTTCCTTCTCCCTGGAAAGAAAACGAAAAATGGCACTCCTAGCCCCCTGATTTTTTGCTTACACTCCGCAAAAACCCTAAGCTCTTGTCTCTGCCACCGCCATCCCTGGGGCCATCCCTGCTGCCTGTCGAAGTTTCCAGTCTCCAGCCGCACGCCGCTAGCCCACCGCAAGCTCCGTCGTTAGCGCCCCTGCTCGTCGACCCCAGCCTACGCTGTCATCATCACCCGAGCTACCGCAGATGGTTCCCCAGAAGGAGAGTCGGCCTCTCCCTGCCGCGCCAAATCGCTTCCGTCTCTCACCGCCACCGTCCATCCATGCTTCTCTCCACCATACTCGCTGAATCGAAGGAGAACCATGCCTCGCCCGCCACTTCAGCCGTTCGCCCAAACCATCCCCCGCCGTCGTTCCACATGCCGTTCATCGTTGTGACCGTCGGGACTAAAGCTCAGTCCTCCGATCACTCCGAAGACGCCGCCGTTGCTTGAATTAAGGCAAAACACGCCGTCGGATCTAGCTTCCATTTTCCTCTCCCTCAATTTTCTTCTCTCGCCCACCATCTTTTTCCCATCTCTCTCTCTCTTCTCACGGGTTATTCGCAGAGTTTTTTTCCTTTTTTTCTCTCTCTCTTCCTTCTCCTCACCCATACACCAGGTCATCCGGTCAGCACCAGCTGGAATCAACGGTGGGAGATGGGTGGGCATTGGTGCCCCCTTTGCGGGGTGGGTACTGTAGAAAGCCCCAAGATGGAGGCTTGGGAACAAACAACTTTCTCAGTTATGGAAGTGGGCAGATCAAAATCCTGTGCATACTATGGACTTCGCTTTTTAATTTTGCTGAGCTAAAACATCTTCTGCTTCATTTGTGTTCGGGAAAGAATCAGAGATGAGGGAGAGAGATGAGAAAAGAAGAGTTCTTCTGGATGATTCTGAGATTCATAATTAAATGACCTGACCATAGGGTTGCTCAAAAACTGAAATGATATTGTCCTTTGATTTTCCTCTACCCTGTATTGTGTATTTGCTACTTTGGAGGGAAAGAATTCATCAGTTTTTCAAGTTGATCATCACCAAACAAATAGAAAGTCTATTGGAATAGGAGTTGAATATCACCATAAAAATAATAAGGTGAATTTTGTTCTTTGAATGTTTTATTCATGTATAGCCAGATGTACCTACATATGTTGGACCCTTAAAATTGAGAACCTCACCTCCTTCAGTTTCAATTTTCTGGCATCTCAAAAATTCCAACAAATTACTTACAAGGTAAATAATTGAAGGTCTCAATATATGCACATATAAGAGGAAGAAAGGGAAAGATTCTCCTTTTAATTTGTCTTCTATTGGTGACAATGTTAATACACCATACACAAACTATATTAATGCACATAAGTCTTGCTCCATTTTACATTTCTTATATTTCTTTGTGAATTGTCAACAGCAAGAATACTCTCTCAAAGTCATTTCAGAGCAATCAAGGTGCACTTAGGGAGGTGCTTTTGTTTGCTAAATAGCCTTCCGAGGAAAAACGGTATTCTTGTATTCTGGACTAGACAATTACTTATGTACCTAACTGAAAAAGTACAGATGCAAATCAATGACCAACAAAGTGTGTCTCTACTGTTTTGCATGTCTCATCCTGACACTTATCTTAATTCTCTTTATTTTGCCCTCTTTAGATTGCAACACCTGCAAGTGAGTTAGATGGTGAAGGAATGAGAACTGAGAATGGAAATGCTGTGGTTGTTATGGAGACACGATTCTGCAGCTGCAGCTGCAACTAGAAGTAATTCTCATAGTGGCAATGCAACACCGGAAGTAGGACAAGGGCAAGCATCTAATATGGATGCAAGTCAAGAATCTTGCCAGCTAGAAGCAGAAGCAGATGTTGAGGCTGAGGGAGAAATGGACCCAGAAACTGAGTTAGATGTTATAGGATAAGGAGTTCTAGTTTATCAAAGCTAACATCCTGAGCAGGAAGAATATGAAAAAAACAAAAGAACTATAGTTTGATGGTAGCAAGACTGATGAAGTGGTGTTTTTTGTTGTTCATTTTTTCTTTTTTGCTAGTGAGAGACATGCTTGCTCGCAATCCAGATCTCAGAATCTACTGTAGCAAGTTGAAGACTTTAATTGATGTTCCTTCATAAATAATTAAGCACTGTAATTAAGTCATCTTACCTTGTGAAGTCGCAACTGGTTAAATATGGATCAAAGCTTTGTCTGAACTGTTCAAGAAATAAAAAGCCGTTCACTCATTGATAATAACTTTTCTAAGTAAAGAACTCATTCTTATTCTTTAAGTTATAGTGTGTCCCCAAAGAGAGAAGTGAGAAGTGAGAAGTGGTAGCGAGAGTGAGAAAGTGTCACTTTTTAAAATTTAAGTAAAAATATTGTAAAAGTGAGAACGGAAGCCAAAGTGTAGGAGCAAAAACAACAATTCAAAATAAAAAGATTATGTAATTTAGCTTATTCTCTCTGAAAGTTAGGCACTATAGATGCAATACAAGAAGTTTGAAGATGTAGACGGAAAAGGCTCTAGAGACTTAAAAACCCTCTTTCTTAGATTTGTTCTGAAGACATATATTGAAGATGACAAAAACGTAATTTGCTTAACAAATAATATGACTCTTAGGAACAAGTGCTCCCTCTATCACATTTTCATTGCAACATTTCTTTTATTTCTCGAAATGATTATAGTAATTTTAAAGTCAGAAATTTTTATTTCAATTTTACGCCAACACTTATTGTTCTTGAATTTTATGTAAAATTTCCAAGGCCTCCTTTTGGAACAAGTGCTACAAAAGAAACAAGTTTCAAGAAACTTTTTGCACATTAAAATGTTGCAAAAAAAATAAAAGGCAACTTGTTTGGCATCTACGTTCTACACAATCAAAGAGCATACAAGCATTGCAACCAATAGAAGCAGGCATTGTTTTTTTTTTTTTTTTCTTAAATTTTATAATTAGAAACATCTATACAAAGTATAAGGGCATTATATGAGAAAATGAAGAGGTTGGCCTTTGGCCCCTTAGTCACTAGGCCAAAGGGTTGCAGATGACATTGTATCAAGAAACCGCAGACTTCAAACATTGTAGCGAGAAACCGCAGAATTCAAGCAGTACTTTCTGAAATCATATGCATTGATTTGTGTCAGTCAGGGGTGGAAGCAATCATTTCTTTCAGGTTCATGGGGAAGCACATATTGGTATGGAAGCTGCTCCACACATTATCTGCTATGATGGAGTTAACTGCATCAGTTGGATGGAATTGATCCCACCAGACATGAGTTGAAGCATTTGCACAAGCCATCTCCGGTGACATACACATGATCCACCCCTTATACTTCCCTAATCCACAGCAAGCATCTGCCGTAGCATTGAAACCTAGAAGAAAGCGGACAAGGCGAGAGTTAGGCATATGCTTCAAGAACAACACAAAACCCTGGAGGAAACAATTCCAAAAGTCCCCTACCATACTGCTCATGGTTCTTGATCAAATCCATCGAGCCCCCGAACACATCACAGAAGATTATCTGTGCATCATGGAGCTCGTTAAGAAGTTGCTCCACAGTATACCTCATCACAAAGTTGAACTCCGAGACCATGTCATTTATCTCCCCAACACATTGCCCTTCTTCTGTATCGTAACGCCACAAGAAATGAGGTGCACAGCCTATAGGAGGTAACCCCATCACCACCACCCTCCTGACATTTAGACCATACAAGTTCTGTATAAACACATGTATAAGTATATACAGGTGAGAAAATTTCTGATGTGGAACAATATTTTAATTCAAATGATCAATAAACCAGACTTGGTCACCTTAATTTCTTGTCCTAGTGTTGATGCTAAGAACTGGTTGAAGCCCCATGGGAGGTACAGATTTTTCACATCTGACACATTACGGAGATAGTAATGTATGTAGTCATTTATTCCAATGGAGATGTAGAGCACTGAGTGGGAGACGAGAGCAGCCGTGGGCTCCTCGCCAATACTCAGCATTAACCGCTGATATGTATCGGTGAACTGTTGAATTTGCTGTGTGAATGAGATATGTTGCCCCTATGAAAAGAAGAAACAAAGATGAATTCGATGAGCGCAGTTATCCAAATCTTTCTTTTCTCGATTAAATTTTATGACTTGATTTGGTTCACCATATTATCTATTTGAATTTACGAGTGAATCACTACCTATAGTGAATCACAAGTAAATCAGTTGATTCTCGGCTATCCATTATAATATATTAACTTTTAGAATATATTTTATTCATAACCAAATAAGATGATATTTACCGAACATGACAATTGGATTTTGATTCTCGGTTATTGATTATAAAATTAAGGTTTCAATTTGTGATTTGAATTTCGATTTTAACAACAAGGGCAATGAATATTTAGAGTTTATCAAAATCTTGAAAGAAAAAGGAAAAACATCACAATGGGAAGGGAAGACACAGGAAAGAGTTACCAGTTCTGAGCCACTGGTGAATATAATGCCTGCTCCAGCAGAAGCATAGTTCACTCCGTGAAGCATATCTTCAACATTTCCAGACTGACCAAGATAACTTGGCACAAACGGAAGCTGAAGACGTAAAGCTGTTCAAATCAAACAAAGACAAGGACTAAAATCAGCATTTGCCAGCTCGACAGATTGTACTCTTCAGGCGAAGTCTAAAACTTCAATTAAATTCCATAAAAAATCACAGGTTCCATTGAAATGGGTTTGAAACTTTTCTTGAAAGGTTTAATCATATGTCACTAAAATCAGAACTTGAAATGCTCGAATCCAACCATTTTTAGACCAGATGTATTTTGCTTGGGGAAGGGAACCAAACGAGGTCCAAAGAAGAGGGAAGGGAAATAAGAAAGCCAGAATGAAGAAGATGCAGGACTTCACCGAGATAGTCAACTGGTATTCGACCATTACAGAACCGTCCGGTGGGGCTGTGGGAATCAAAATCTCTGCCATAGGGAGGACGATCAGCACGAGCAAGGGTCCCAAGGAAGTTGTTGTTGCCGCAGTCTACAGAGGAGTCACCCATGACGAACAATGCCGGGACGAGAGGAGAGGTGGTGTTTACGTCAGTACGAACAAGGAGAACGGCTCCAGTTGACTTTGACAAGAAAATAACAGAAAGAGAAAGCTGAAGAAGCAAGAGGGTGATCGACATTGCTCAAGTCAATGGTCTACTTCGGCCTTTGGCAGGTGAAGTCGTTACGGACCCTGCCTTCAAACTTATACATGGAATCTAGGGTGTTAAACTGCGCTTCGCCATCAGCTAATTTCAAACTGCCTATTCATATCACCATACTTTCGCGGCAACCATGACGTAGAAACAAGAAGGAAAAAAAATTGCAGATGCACACATTTTTGGCACTAATAACACCGTAGATCAATCCTTGGGGTCAATGCATGAGCAAGTGAACTAATTTGGCTCACTACATAAAGTAAAATTATTGGCTGTTAGTTGCCAAGTCAGTAGAATCCAATTCCATGCAATAGCTCTACCTCTTAACCAGAGTTCAGTAGCATCCAAGTTCCATGAAGCAGCACCTACTTCTTAACCACAGCTCAGTAGCTACTCAGGTTCCACGAAGGAGCTCCACCTCTCAACCGGAGCGCAGCAGTTACATGAGGCAGCTCCTACTTCTTAACCACACTCAGTAGCTAACCAAGTTCCATGAAGGAGCTATACCTCTTAACAGGAGAGCAGCAGTTACACGAGGCAGCTCCTACTTCTTAACCACACTCAGTAGCTAACCAAGTTCCATGAAGGAGCTATACATCTTAACAGGAGCGCAGCAGTTACACGAGGCAGCTCCTACTTCTTAACCACAGCTCAGTAGCTAACCAAGTTCCATGAAGGAGCTCTGGTTATAGCTACATGAAGCAGCTCCTACTTCTTAACCATGCTGCCTCCATCTAGCTGGTAGCACATGAGATGGAAATGAGCCCACCAAAATAATCAAATGATCTAGTAATAAAACTACATAGACATTCAAGTTTTTCATGTTAATTAATTCAGTGGTTACTTTCTTTGGCAGCAGTGCTGAAGGCTTCCTCGTCTAGAAGGTTTGCATTTTCAGCCTTCAGTTTTCTGATCTCATCTCTGCCAGAGACAGAAACTAACAAACTCGGCTGAGTTGATACAAGATTCAACAGCTTCAGTCCCAACAAAACCTAATCCGAAGTCCAACTCAAATAAGAAACAGAGTAGACCAATTCCACAGTGACAGAGTGGGAAAGTGATTTAAAGACAATACAAATATCACTACCCTAACCTACCCTCCCAACAAATAGCTAATTGCAGCAAAGATATGAGGACCATTTTAGCCTAGAGTTTGTGCTCTTTGAAAGCTAGATAGCTTGAGGAACCATCTGTAGTCTGGAAAGGCAAATTAATCATAATCCTGGGAGATGACTCCAGCTGCAGCATGGTTATGATCTCTGCAATTTCAAGAATTCAAAGCATGCCAGTGAAATACATACCAACGCCACAGACAAAAGCACTTCTATTTTGGTGAAGTTTAAGCCAAGTCGTTATTTGATCATTCTTACCTGCACAGGGAGGTACAGCTTGAATTCTGGAGGGAGCTCCTCTTCTGAATACAAGCGGTCAGAGAAATATATCCTTCGAAGGCGGCAATTTGCATGAACCTGAACTCTCAGGGTCTCAACATAGTTGGTGCCATATGCCCTTCTCGTAAAATCAGCAAGGTTCAACTGAATTTGGTTCCAACCCTCATCCAGCCTTAAAGGCATGGTGCATATATATGGCTTCACTCGGGTAACAGCCTGAGAGTTTATCATGTAAGTAATAGTCATGCATATCCATATCTGAAAAGCTCCATGCCAACTACATAACCCAAAGATGCTAAACACTCCTATTTTCAACAGCAAAATCATATCTGCATTTTTTCACAGGCAACAACTAGGTATACCACAAAACATGAAACATCTAAACACAGCATAGACCATGGCAGCATTAACAGGCAAACCCTTTTTCTAGTATACTGCTTGAATGAAGGGAAAAAAAAAGACTTGTGATATTAGAGGCATTTGTATTGGTTCTGATCCCTAACAAATGATTCTCCAGAAAAAGCAGTTCACGGAAGGCAGCAAACTCTTGTGCAAAATATAATGTGGGAACATTCAAAAAATCATTTAAGGACCGCATTTCATTTGACGGTCAAGCATCAGTAACTTCCTTTATCACACATCCTCATCCAACTAATATTAAGCCAAACAGAATGTGGCTATTACGTTACTCCAACAAAGTCAGAAAATAGGCTGAAATCCTTTACCAAAGTTTCCAAAAACAGTGCTTAATATAGCATTCCACACACACACACACACACACAACACAACACAAACACATCCATACCCACACACGAAGAACAAGGACAGACTTACACACTTGAAAGTTAGAAGCACGGAAACGGCGTCGGACATTCTTGTCATCCAGAATCTGTATCTCAAACGTAAAATATTTTTTCAGGTTCTTCACTATCATAACCAGAAATGGGAGCTTTATGCCCAGTGTTGCAGCCGGATCTGCTGGACATGTGATGTATGTAGACTGTATATTTGATCCAACTATTTCAAGTACATTTGATTGTATATCTTCGTCATGAGGCCGTTTTACATGGCCATTCACAACTGCAAGAATGTACTAAGAAATGAATAATCGCAGCAGAGTTCTTACTAAAAGAAAATTCATTCACCAAGCATGCCATAACCATGTTCCTGTAAGAACTAAGTGTGGAGACAAGGAAAATCTCAAGATGTACATTATGAGCCTCATAAATAAATACCAAACTGAAGTACCACAACAATGGCCAGACATATTTGCAAATAAGAGTCATGTCATTTATTCGTGTCAAGATGTACAACATGACAGTATGAAAGAAACTGGAATAATGAAGCAGAAGCTAGTGAGCATGCAAGTCACATAGTACTAAGAACCAATCATGACTCACAAGGGATAGGACCACACTTGAAACCCCTTTCCCTAAAATCCTTCTCGGTCCTACCTCCAAACCCACCTGATCCCCACTTCAACATTGTCCAAAGCAAAACATCAAGAGCCATGTCACCAAAAAAAATTGTCAAATACCCAGAGAAACCCACCCATGTAAAATACTATGGAAGTTAGTAAGCATGACACGCATGTTAATATTATAAATTTCATGCTTGATAATGCAGCCCAAAAGATTTGTCATCACGAATGCATAGCCTAACTTATAGGTTCATCACATATTAATTATACTACTATGCAAATTATTTCACCGCCACAGTTTCTGGATACAATAACGGACAAAAACCTAACCACCTTTAACACTACCAGAATGGTCCACTTGTAAGAGAAGAAAGGGGCCAAATGAAGGTTCAAACAAGAAAAAAAATCACAGAAATAGAATGAATTTCTTCAGTAGTAACTGAAAGGCCAAGTCACTCACCTTCTTTATCCCATATCTGCAAAGGCTTGCTCCTGCAAAACCCAGAAAACATATTCAGCAGGCGAAAACCTAAACGGGTTTTGATTACAACAACTTCCACGACTAAAATATAGGCGTACCCAAGACTGTACAGGATAGAGAGAAATCCTGACTGAAACGTGTTCTTAAACATCTCCGAACGCCCTGCCAAGAAGGAAAAAAACAAAAAACAAAATTCCGCAATGAATTTTTTCCTGGTTCCACCACGAACCAAGAATTTAAGCATATGAATCGAATACGGAAGAGTAATATATAAGAAAGGAGAATTTCGGATTACCAGGAAGAAATTTCTGGAAGTGCAACGCGATCGCAGGTTCTTGAAGCTTAGCTTTCTCGGCCACCGCTTCATAAATCAGAATCCTTCCCTGCCGAGTGAGGAGAAAACCGCAAGCCCACAGGGTGTGAAAGGAAAAAAGAAAGGGAGAATGTGTAAAATTAGCACTAAAATTTTCTCGATGAAGCAATTTGCCACAAATATTTTTCTTAGTTACAAATTTGCTACTGGCATCAGTGGCATGGTGTCACCTGTTGCTTGTTGGGAATAATTCTACCACTGGCCATTAAAATTGTTTACATGGAAAACTTAAAAAATGAAAAGAAAATGCAAGTTTTAATTTCAAATTTTATTGTCCTGATGCCTTAGCCTTCAAGTTTTTGAATATATAATTTTCACTATCGTCTTCACCACCTTCCACCCTTTCCACCATCGACATCACCTCCATTTTTCCATATATTCTAACAACACTTCTTAAAAAAAAATCTAAATAAATGGGGCCTAATTGATGCAGGACAGAGGCGCTACAACTTTGGAATAAACGATCAATGATATCGGTAGTGGAGGGTTGCTCGGTGATAATGAGTAAGGTGAAAAAAATGTTCGGCAATGGGGGTGTATGGTCAAATAAAGGTAGAAAAGAACAAACTTAAGTCCGAACATCCCAGACTCGAAGCTTGACTCATTAAGGATTTGCTTGGCTGAAGCTTGAGTTCAACAAGCTTAACAAAGGGGGCTCAAAGCAGCTCGAGAAGGCTCGAACTTAACTTGGTGGTTCAATAGGCTTAAAGCTTGGCTTAGATGATGGAGCTCGATTCAAGAGCTATTGATACTCTTTTGGCTCAATAAGAGCTAGATTAGAATTTTAGAAATTAGGGTATTATTTATTTTATTAAATTAATTACTTCATCCATCCAAGCCAATTTGCTCCATTTGCTTTTGCACGAATATTAAGAAAATCACTGTTTGACCCACCACTTTCCAAATCTGCCCTTGTCTTCATCTCTTTGACTCTACGCCTTCTACAGACTTTCTACCTCCGTCTATTGCCGTCCCTCCCTCACTACAGCTGCCTCGTCGAGGTCCTTCTTTTGCCGCCCTTCCTTCCCTCGCCACTGCTCCTCGTCTTACCATTGCTCCTCGTCTTTTCGCCGCTTCTTGTCGTTCTTCACCATGGCTTGATTGCTCCTCGCCTCACTGTTTGTCATCATTTTGCCTCACTTCGATCTCACCTCACCTCGCCTTGCTTGCTTTGCTCCATCTCGTTCGATTTTCGTGTCTCTCACCAATCTCACCTTGTCATGCCTTACTTTGCTCCAATCTCACACAATTTCGGCATCTCTTTCTGATCTCGCCTTGCCATGTCATGCTTTGCTCCGATCCCACACAATTCTTGCACCTCTCTCCAACTCGTCTCGCTACTAGCCTCACCTTGCTTGCATTTTCTCGCATTGCTGCCGCTGCTACTCGCCGCCACTGGTTCATCAACTTAAGCGGCTTTTTGAAAAAGAAGAAAGTGGGGATAGATAGAGGTGAGTGAGGGGCATAGAAAGTAAGTTAGGCAAGTGAGGGTAATGTGATAAATTGACAGTAAAAACGTTACTAAAACGGGAAACGGTGCAAAGTTTTGGGACATCCCTAAAAGGGAAATAGAGCAAAACTTTTGGAACGGAGAAATTATATTATATTGATATTATATTAGATTCATTGGCTCGATAAAAGCTTGAACTCCACTAATTAAGAACCCAACCTAAAGCGCGGCTCAAGTTCAAATTATCTGATAAGGGCTCTACTTATGTAGGTGTTATAAAAGGTCAGATAGCTAGAAGTTAATCAAAATACTTTTAGGCGTTAATTTAAGAGTTGTACCATGAGATGTTTTACGAACAAATAGTACGTTCTTGTCATTCATCACCTAACATTCAGTGACAAAATTATTACCAACTAATAATGTCAATGGCAAATTTGAAACAAAAATATTAGTGTCAATTTTTATACCCTAGAGACCGTAAAATTACAATTGCCCTAATCTGTCTCGGAACCGTTATATATCTATGTGTCTGTTAATTAGAATTTGAAACATGTTTTAACTAGATTTTCCTTCAAATTCGTACATGTTTATTTTTTTTTTTTCATTTTCGAGAAAATAACATGTTTCTTATACTCCATTTGACAATATGGAAGTCACACGAAAAAGGAAAAAATGGTTCAATAACAAGTAAGCAGTTTTGAGATTTGTTCATATTAAGACAGGGTAACTAAAAAAACTTTTAATGATTTCTTTTTCTATCTCGTTGGCATCACCAACCATTACACACTTATCTCTCTCTCTCTCTCTCAGTTGCTTTTGCATTTTTGAAGTTTCTGGTTTGGATGGGCTCAAACAATTCAGCTCTAGTTCAAGGACGAAGTTGTCTAACAAAACCGTTGATCACACCTTAAAGTAGAGTTTATTGTGCTTTCAGGATAACTTCAAACTGCTACTAGAAATTCACTTCTATATATTATTATATTAACAGATTGCTTGCATTGCATACCTTTCTACTCTTCGAGGAGTCAAAGACGTCACCATTCTACTAATAAATTTGGTTCAACAAATTCTACATGATATGGAAAAGTTGGATCGCTACCCAATGATTATAATACCGCATTAGCGTGTTTCTCCGGCCTATGACCTTGCATAATCTCTTTTTATGAGTTTCTCATTTTAAGGCTGGATCATGCCGCAAATAGGAGACTCATATATCACTATCAATGCATGAAATTCCATAAATAATATTTTACAAAAAATAAATAATATTTATCGAAGTCTCATTTTTAATGAGATAAAATAAAAATAGTATCATAAGCCATTCTAAGTTCCTTCGAATGGTCTTCTGCCTATCCTAGTGGGGCATCATAGGGTTGTTTTTTTCTTTGTTTTTTATTTTTTATTTCCCTTAACACCCAAAAGAAGGGGAAAGATAGGTATACATAGTGGTGGTTGGTGGGCTGACTCGGCCTGGACCTAGCCCGCCCGGCCGGGCTGGGTCGGAGTTTTCGGACCTGAGCACGGCCCCCGTCAAAGCAGGGTGGGCTTGGGCCGAGTCCAACCCGGGCTGGGGCGGGTCCGAGCTGGGCCAAGTTAATCCGATTTAAAAAAAAATGCGTTTTAATATATTTTCAATCATTGTTTGATAGTAATTTTATGAAATATATATATTTTTAGAAGAAACATTATTGCCGGTGCAAATTTTATTAATAAAAAAACCAAACAGCACTTACATATTTTGAAACGTGCCTTACACTTGAAAATAGCAAAACATTCCATGGAAAAAAATGAAAAAATAAAACTTAAGATCTGTGCTTAATAGCATAATCAGATCAATTACATTCTTTAAATTGTAATGAAAACCTACGATCTACTCTTATTAGTCATCATCAGAAGGGACCTCATCATCGAATCTTTTAATATCTTGTTTCCTTAGAGCAGCAAACGCTCAATCCCGGTTATAGACGCAAACCTCAACGGCTTCAGGTGTGAGTCTTGCTCGTTTCTCGGAGATGACTTGTTCCCCTGCACTAAAGACGGCCTCGGAGGCGACGATTGAGACTAGAACTACCAAAATCTCTTGCGCCACTATGGATAAGATTGGGAATCTTCCTCTTTTGTTCTTCCACTACTCGAGGATGTCTTCCTTATTGTTTTCAAATAAAGTGCGGAAGTAATCATCCCATTTTGCCAATCCTGGGTTTGTGGGTCTCGGTCGTTTGAGGATACTCGCCGCTGGGTTGAACCTTGATGATGATAAGGAGGTGGAATGTCGAGCGGGTATTGGATCGGATGACCTAACTTTATTAGAATGCTTAACGGAGTAGAGTTTGTATAAGTCTCTCAAATTGTGGTTAACTTCAGCAGAAATAGTAAGTGCAGAAACTTGTGCTTGACCTAAATATTTATGATAATATGCTTCTAACAATTGCAAACAGCCCGTGATTTTGACATTTGAATCTAATGCACATGCAACAAGATAAATTTATGGGATTTGTTGAAAATAATCAAGCTTTTTTTTTTTTTTTTGCATTGCTTCAACAGTTAGTTTCAAAAACTCATTATCTTTGTATTGGTGAAAAACTTAAACGATGTTTACAAAATATAACATTGCTTGATACACTGTTGGGTAATAAACCCTAGAGAAAAAGTTTGTTACCTCATAAAAATATCTAAGCAACTCAACTAACTTAAAACATTTTTCCCAAATCTCGTTTGTTAGCCAGTTGCCTTGAACTTTTGAGTTCACAAAGTGAGTCAAAAGATTTGCCCATGGTTGAGCGTCATTTAACATTTTAAATGTTGAGTTCCAACGAGTGGGGCAATCGCTTTTAAACATTTTTCAAGAAAAATTCAACCCATTTTCAATACAAAACATTTTAAATTCATGAGCCAATTTGTTCCTTATTTTAACAAAAAGTAAAGCATTCTATATTAGCTCAATTTGGTTTTGTAGTTGTTGTAAACCATTTTGGACACATAAATTCAAAATCTAACATAAGCAATGAACATGAAAAAAATTTTCATCAAGCGGTGGTTATATTGCTTTTATCAATTCTCTCACCGCTGAATTTTTGTTTGAAGCATTGTTAAAAAAAATAGACAAAACTTTATCGGCAACAAAAAATTCACGCAAACTTTCAATAATGCAGTTAAAAATATTCCAACCCATATGATCAGATTCCATACATTTGAAAGTAATTATCCATTTTTGAATAACTCATTCATCATCTATCCAATGAGCAGTTATACAATAATAAATTTGTCCTATTGGAGATGTCCACATATCAGATGTAAATGACAAACAATGATCAACAGTAGAAAAATATGCTTGTCAATCACATCTCCTAACTTCATACAGTTTAAAGTTTTCTCTTCTAGCTGTTTGCCTAGACGTTTTTTTGTAAGCAGGATTTAGATTTTCTTGGATGAATCTTTGTAAGTGTTCATTCTCAGCTTGTCTAAATGGTTTTTTAGTAATCATCATCCAATTAATTAAACCTTGCCTAACAGTTTTTGGATTAAATCAAAAAATACCTGGACTACCGGAGCTGCCAACACCCTGTCAGTTGTGTTTGTCTACCAGAAATGCCGCCGATGTCTCCATGGACTTTGCTCAAGTGCCTCGTGAGGGTTCTCGTCCCGAAGTTCAATTTGTGTGCAAATTTGTTGTCGCAATGTTTGCATTTGGCATATCTTGTTTCGCCTTCCCAAACTTGATCAAAATACACCCAAACGGAAGCCTTTAAATTCCCACTCTTCACTTGACTCCGCTCGGGTTACTCGCTTTGTGGCGTCGGTTGGGACCCCTTGGCACCAAGTTAGATTGGTGGAATTTCTTCAACATCATCTTCAGAGAGTTGATCGTAAAGGCCAAGGTCGTATGGCGCCATGTTGATGTTTGGATCATTGTCGGGAATTTCTTGTGAATGCGAGCTTTGATTTTTCTGGAACAAACGTCCTCAGAAAAATTAACCAACCCTTATGCCGGATGAGGAGGAGGCAACACCCTTGCCCTTGCCGGAATTATTCTCTTGTGAAGGCATTAATGGAAGAAAATAATTGAAGAGATGGAGAGATGATTAAGAGGCAATTAAGAAAATATTAGTGAAAGATTAATAAACTTGGAGAGAGATAGTAGAGAGAATGAGAGAATATTGTAAGAGATTGAAGAAGAGAAGATTGGTGTGAGGAAGTGTGGGAAGGAGGCTGCCTATTTATAAGAGAAGAAAAAATTCGTTTTAAGAAGTCTGAAGCCGTTGGGAGGGGGGGAGGGTGTAATTTTACCATTTTTTGAAAAAAATCTGAAATCTACCAAAGGGAATGCAAACGGTCGACTCGAGGGGCGACCTGGCTTGGCTGGGTCGTGGGCCGGTCTGGTCCGGTCCGGGTTAGCACAAGCTTGTGGGGCCGGTCCGCCTACTTTGGGCTCCCCTCATCTCTTAGGCCCAAATTCACCCCGCCTTCGTCTGAGTCTAATCCGTTCTGGTTTGGGGCCGAGTTTGACCCGAGCAGGGGTCCAGGTCGACCCGGCCTAGTGGCCACCATTAGGTATACATGGCTACGTTTAACATGAAACTAAATTCATCTACCAAGATTTGACTTTTCTATGGAAGAAAAACTGCCTCTTATTGCACAAAACAATGTAAGAATTAAGTACTGTATAACATGAGATTGATTCAAAATTACCCTAGCAGTCGTAGGTGGCTTTTGGTTGTAGAAAACAATTTTCATTTTCTGATATCTATTTTCATTTTTTATGTACAATTTTTCAAAGTGTTTTTTAGAAAACATGTTTAGTTGTTTTTAAATAATTAAAAATGATTATATATAAATACACTACATTGAAAAAAATTGTGTCCCTTAGTTGAAAATTGAAAGAAGGTTTATGAACTATAATTGTAAATTTCCCAAGTATATAAGCTTTAAAAGTAAAAATGAAAAAATCCAAAGCCTGCCTCCAACTTTTTGCTCTCTATTGCTTAGGCTCCCAACTTTTCTATCGCTTACATCTACACCACCATCTAAGTCATTCCCAAACGCATGACACTCCCCACCGATTCTGCTATCACACATCCACAGCTCCAATGCCATTTTATGCCCTGAGACCAACTTAGTTGCCTCAATTGAACGAAAGAGTAGAATTTAGGGATCTGTCAAACCAAACGAGCCAAAAAAGACACTAGCTAGTCGAGTTTCATAGTAGTTCTATGCCAATAGTTGGGCAACAATGATTGGGAAGTTGGTCAGTGGTGATGGCATGAGAGACATTGTTCGGTCGTAGCGGCAAATGGGAGGTTGGTCGAGCAAGAGAGATTGGTCAGGCAGAAGTTCAAGAAATTCACTAGGCAACAATGCAAAAGAGAGCAGGGTGAGAGATGAATTTAGGAAATAAGGAAAACAACTACATCATTGTTTTTCAAATCTCCATGTAATGGAAAACTATTTTCCAAGAAAACTTAAAAAAAAAATCAATTAACTAGACATGTTTTCTTTTCATTTTTTAATTTTCAAAAAACTTTCCAGAAGAATTGGAAAATTCTCTGAAACTAAACAGAGCCGTAACATGTCACAACAAAAATTTCCCGAAGCCATGCACATGAGCTTTGCCCGAACTTTCTTGCAAGAAACAAGGACATAACCTGCCCCAAAATGCCAACCAAACAGCAGTACAAGGGCTCATGCTGCAATCTTGATTGCTGCAGATGTCTCTGGGAGGTAATGACACCTAAGACATGTTAAATGTCTGCACGGGAAGATTGCGTTTCCTACCATTCAGATCTACTACGGAAGTTTCCAAAGATATGTCAATGCAGCGATGCTGAGCCGCACGCGCAATGCTTATGCGCAAATGAATTCTTGCAGCAGGACTGGCATCCATGCCAGCCGTTGATCTCTGGTTAACGGTTTGATCTGATGCCATTAATATGGGCTCCTGGAAAGTGAGAAGTGTTTGACACCAATGGGTTTTCTGGGTTTTTGGGGAGGTTGACAATACAACTGGTGTCTCTTTGCAAAACCGGCTGGTAAAACCTGTATCGAACCACAGGACAACCCCATAACATAAATTTAGATCAGAATCAAGTTGAGTTGTGGCGGCAGCTGTATCGCTTGTCTTTGGCTCCAATTCAGCGGTAGCAGTGAAATCCACTTCATCAGGCTTCATTGTTGCAATATCAAAGGCCTGAAGTAAGATGAGCAATAAAAGTTACATACAGCAAAAATACAACAATGAAACGATATTAAAACAATCAATTCAATTAGCTTGAGTGTCGAAATCAGAAAATTAAGTTAAATGGTCAACAAACAAAACCTAGGAGATCCCATGAATTTGGAGGAGTAAATTTCCAGCATCAAATACAAAGCTACATTAATATTACTATTACTCTTATTTTCTCACCAACACACATGGGAAACACCACAAAGGAGAAGATTATTCCTATATTTAAGATGGTCTTCTTATGGTTAGCAGCCATAAATTGCTCACCTGTATCTATTCAATATTTCAATCTAAGAAACTTCAAGCACTTATACTAGAAGCACCGCAAAATTAATTTCAAAATTGGAAGGAAAACATACTAAGAATGACATAAACATTCACCATAACATTCATAATACATAAGATTACAGGTATCATGATTCCGTAGTTTGTCTTCACATACAATGAGAAGATATCATACAACTATCACAAACGTGGACAGCATATGCATATATTTTATGGGAAGAAAATAAATCACATAAGGCACTGTAGATCAACATCTACCCATATGAAACATGACCGTTGGAATTAATCATTTAATTAATTTCTTCAAAGATAACCGGACACATGCTTACATGGAGAACTGAAGAAGTTGTAACAATATCATTATCATTAACAACGTCAACAATAGGAATCTTAGCAGCATCTCTAGCAACTTCCACACCAATGCAAGACATATTGAAGCCATAAACATTCTCCCAAAATGGAAGGCTTGTAGCACCTTTTCCAAATCCAGCAACAAACTGCAGGGGCAAAAAGCAAGAATCACATAGAGGTTCCTCTTATTAACCAAAACTAGGATCCAAGAAGTTGGAACTAACAATAGTTGCTGTATCAGGGAGGATGGCACCTCCAGGCTTCAACCATCGATCCCGTGCAAAGAGAACAGAACTGAGCATTGATTCATAGAGTAGACAATAACCCATCCATTCACTAATTATTATATCAATATTGTTAGGTTGGATCCCAAATGATTTATCAAGGTCTTCAGCCATCGTATTAACTATTTCAATCACTCCATTGCTCTGCTTGCTACCTTCATTGTCAGCTTCATAATGATAGAGGCCATTGTCTTTTGCAATCTGAAATTCGAGCAACTTGAATTAGAAAGGCAGCAAGAAACTGCAGTATGTAATCAGTAAAGTGAAGAAAGCTATAGGAAAGGTGTAACTTCAAATGGAAGACGCCCTTCCATACAACATAGGCCAAAGAAATTTCACCTGGCTTGCCACAGCAGACATCTTCTCACTAGCTTCAACTGCAATTACTCTCAAAGCCCCTGCTTGGGCTGCAAAAAGACTGGTAAACGATGCAAAGTAAAACATGACATAATAAGCACTTAAATGGAATATGAAACGGAAAGTGGAAAGAAGCATATATGTTCCATTGAGTGTTAACACCTTGAAACTTTGTTTTATTTTCTCTTTTTATAGTAAAAAGATTTGTAGTCAAAGATGGTTGCTTATCTCAAATACAAAGAAACATATCCTATGTAGCTTAAAATAAAAAACAAAAACCAATAGAGAAGATTATACTTTCAAACAAAAACTTAGGCCTTCAAGACAGAAGTAGTGTCTGCTATACCAAATATTAAAACTTAAAAGGCAAACAAGAGCACTTACTCTGGAAGAATTGAGTTAAAATAAGTGAAAAAAAAAAATACACATATCAAAGGGGGAAGAACTTGATTATTCATACCCCAACATTCACTTGCTCATAGCCAAAAGGCAAAGAAAGCATGTATAACTACAATTTCTAGTTACATGTGCTCACTTCCAAGTGTCCACCCTATATCAAGGAAAACCCATCTGAATTTGAAGTCAAGACTCAACTCTATTCATTCAGTCTTTAAATGTCAAATCAAGCAGCAAAGTAATTTATCAATTTTTTCTTTCTCTTGATTGCAACTTAACCTCAAAGTTTTCAGACAAGTAATTACAAAGAGATACTTGTGAATTGGGACCCTTATGCAATAGAGATGCCCATTTCCTGATATGTAGCCAGAAAAAATAAAGGCTCATGAAAGGTATGCCGATAAATAAACATGACATGTATGCAAAGGATAGGATCAACGAAACCACATAATTTCTTACCTTAGTATGCCAGTTCCACAACCTATATCCATCACAACTGCACCATTCAGAAGAGAAGGATTTTGCACCAAAGCTTTCCTATAAGCATCTGTTCTCGCCTGCATAAAACATATATTTAAGAATTAAAACTATACTTTCCACATTTTACGGTCAACAAGTTACGCCTGAAACTTCATAACTGACAATATTGCATACCTGGTCACCAATCATATCTCTGTGGATTCCAAACGAGCTGTATGAACCAAAATAACTCTCATTTACTTTCTTTATATCCTTACCGGAAGCATCTGCAGTATATACTTTTTGATGCTCATCTTTCACACTTCTACAGTTTAAACCGGTATCTTCTACAGAGTCTGTTCCATTGGCCTTCCCATTCTCAGAGAAAGTAGTCACAGCCTTTCTTTCTCCATCTTTAAGAAACAATGATTTATCAACTGAGCTATTCTCATCAATAATACATAGATCTCCAAAGTTGTTCAAATTCTTTAGTAGTTCCTCCTTGTTAAATGATTCATGGGAATCATCTTCATTTTCATCTTCATGGAAACTGTAAAGCAGAGGGTCCTCTGACATGAAAGGATTGAGGTATTTATCATCATCAAATAGAAAATTAACATCTTTTAGATTGGCATCTTGATGCAGATGATCCAGGAGCTCTTGTTTTGATGGATAGGCAAGCTGACAACTCCAACACTTATTCTTTGCTACCTGGTAAGTATAAAGAAGATCAGAAACGGCAAATTGATTGAATCAAAGTTCTTTAACTAGTAAAGAGTGGAAAGTAGAAGGGAAAGGGGCAAAAAACAAATGGAATTTTGCATCTGTAAATAACTACACATGAGAACTTAAGCATGAGGGCTAATTAAAACTTAGGGTAGACAAAGCTGCTTCGTACAACCTCTGTTGCCCAGATGAATATAACTTTTCCATTTCCAAGACCACAAAAAATGTGTTGTTTTTTTCTTTCTTTTGATTTTTGTTTATTTCCGTTTTACAGAGCTTTAATCTTTCTCATCAGCCTTTACTTCATTTCTCCTAAAACAGAGTTTGAGGCTCTGTAGGAGCTCGTCTTTTCTTCTCAAGTTTAGATATATGATTATTTGGGGGCACCGGAAAGAATACTCTTGCTAATTCCAGAATGAAGCTAAACAATAACTCAAAGACCTAAATTTCAAACCAACAACCTAACCTAGGCACTCAGTTTGCGGAATTTAGTCCCTCCTCGAGTAACCAATTCTTATTTTCTCACATTTTCTTCATTGGCCCTGAGATTTTCTCGTCAACCAAACTGCTATTTAACGCACCATATAAAGATTTAAAGAAATAACTATACACTATTAACAGTATGAATCTCATGCCACGGACCCCAACATAGTTGGATTAAGGTGCAGTATGATGATGATGATGATAAAGATTTATAGAACTTCTATATGAAAAAACAAAGCCAAAAACAAACGGTAGGTGACTGTTTACTCCTTCATGCCTAAATTGAAAATGTAAGTTCAAGCTAAATTTAGACCACGGGATTAAAAAGCAAAAACATGTAATAATTGGCATTAGTTTTTTTCACTTATTTTTATTACCCATAGCAAAGCTCTTGAGAAGATCAAACAGCTGACCTGAGAACGGACATAATTGATGAGTTTGAAGGAACCATAGAAATCCAATCCCAGCTCTTTCCCTATAATGTGAAAATCGAAGCAGTGACTTCCCCGACAATGCTCAAACACTGAATCGGAAGAATCGAACTTGGAATCACAGAACAGACAGAGAAAATCAGAATCTTCGCCGAAGCTATCATCTTCCTCCTCGTCCCAGCCATTCCAGTCTTCGCCGCTATCGCCATCTTCTTCTTCTTCTTCTTCTTCTTCGTCATCTATCTCTTCTTCTAACTTACGAGTTTCCTCTTCCTTTCCTTCTAAATTCTTCCACATGTTCGAAGACGATAAAAGAGCCAAATGGTTCGCAGCAGCTTTCGCTAGTTTAAAGTTATAAACCGTTTAAACCCTTGAAAAGCCCTAACTTACTCCGTGAAGATGGGGAAGTTTTTTCTGCAGAGATTCTTATAACTACAAATTTACCACTAATGTTTGTAATTAGTTGCAGTTATGCCATTCTTGGTTCATTTCGTTATAATCTGCTACCGATGTTGCTTGTTGTTGGGGGCAAATATGTCATCACGAATCAAAGTTGTCATGTTTAGTGATTTGTCAAATATGCTGACTCATAAGAATGACGTGGAAATGGACTACGTCAGTAACTCTGTCAAGTAAATTGTATAAATGGTCCCTAATATTTAGTCATTATTTTTTTTTGTCCCTAACCTATTGAATGTTCTGTTTTGCTCCCAACCTATTAAAATTATTTTATTTTAGTCCTTTATAAGATGAAATTCATTAACTCAGAATAATTATCTGACATAAAATTTTGAAATTCTAATTTAAATATTTGGTAACTATTTTTCAGTAAATTTAAACAGTTTAATATTTTTAATAGTAAATAAACAATTCAAAGTAATAGTTTTTTCTTTCTAAATGAAATAAATTCAATTTACAGCGAGAAAAAAAGGTGGTTTGAAACTGTAAAAATTATTATATAGATTAAATTTATTTTAAAACAGTTACCAGATAGTTTAAATTATGATTTAAAAAGTTGTTGTTAGAAAAATATTTTATATTAACAAATTTCATCAAATTGGGACTAAAATGAAACATTTTCAATAGATTTAGGACTAAAATGAAACATTTTAAGAGGTTTAGGGCTAAAACAAAACATTTAATAGGTTAGAGACTAAAAGAAAACAACAACTAAAGGGTAGAGACCATTCATGAAATTTACTCTAACCCTATTTCATTTGCTTCCTCCAATCTCCATAAAATTGATGCAATTACTTTTAAGAACTACTCAATAATCAAGTAAAATATCTCATATTTTGTGAAAATATTGGATTCGCTTTACATTCTTTTTATAACTAGTCTATACCAAATATTAAAACAAAGGGGATTCAAATTAAGGTAAAGAAAGTCTATTTTAGTTTTTATCCTTCATTTATATATGAAAATTGATAAATTTAAATTTTAATCTTTATTTGAAGATTTAAAGTCTCTTGGTGGAAAAATTATACCTATATATCATCTCATATAATTATCTTCATAATGATTGCACGTACATACATACATGCAAATCAAACTCACAAACCCAAGCTCATTTTCTTTAATATTCGGATGCATGCTCTCATAAACATAAGCCTAGTTTGTTATTGTGGTTAAAACTTCAAAACTTTGTTTGATTATCCATACTAATAATCTTCTTTTTTTTTTTTCTAGCAGCAAGTTGTGTAGGAAATATAAAGTGATAAGTAGGAAATAATATTATTATGTCATCACCGATAAAGTACTCCCTTAATTCATTCCAAATTATTTGTCCATATTTCTATTTTGAGATGTCCCAATTTTGTTATAAAATTTCTCAATTAGATGAACTAATTTAGCATTTTGATTGTTGTATCATTAATTTAGTGTCTTGAAAAAGTCAAATCATAAAACATATACATATTAAATAGAGGTAGCATTGGTACAATGCTTATTTTGACCAAACCATAAGCTTTCCTCTGGTTGACAAATAATTTAAGACGGAGGGAGTAACTTCTATTATTATTATTATTATTATTATTATTATAATTATTATAATTATTATTATCATTTCATGTACTTTTTAGATATTTCACAATTAAAATGCACTTAGCCACACTTTTCATTTTAAATTTTTCAAACAGTATTTGTGTATGGTTAGATAATGCATTTAATCTGTGTGTAAAAAAATTTGACCATTGTTTTTTCACATGCACCATAAAAAAAATTTGACCATTGTTTTTTCACATGTACCACAATGCAAACTAAGTCATAATCTCACATACTTGTACTACATACAGTTAAATTTCAATTTCTCACCAACAAAAAATAATACTACTCAATATATACCATTTCTTGTGGAGAAAAACAATTTATTTCTTGTATTTTTACTCATGAAAGTATATTAATTAAATATTTATGGAATATATAATATTTTTACTGCATATATTTAAAAAAATATAATTTTGTTATTGTAATATTATGTAAATAGTATTCATCGCCTTTAAGTTAAAAATATAATTAAAAGCAACTAGAGTTATACAATTTTGTGTTAATGTGCTTCATTATATTATTTCAATTGTTATAATTACCTAACTTTTGTTTACCTTTCTAATCTCAACACTACACATGAGTTGCCTCTTAAGTAAATATTTTTATCCATTTTTTATGGGTTAAATTCTAGAAAAGGTCCCATATATTACTTTTGTGTCATAAATTGGTATCTAAGCTTAAAGTTGTCATAGCAAAGCCCTTTTACCTTATATTGTGTGTCCAATTAGGTCTTTTTTCACCAATTTAACCATTAAATTGGATGAAAATGCTAATATGGCATTAATCAACACCAATATAAATGTAAAATATCAATTTTGGTCCTCAATATTGTTAATTTCTCTTGTAAAGCTTTATGGGACAGACTTCTCCAAAAACAGGTGTCGTAAAATCTCTCCCCACATCTCTTTTACTAGCTTTAACATTGCTTTGTCCACCAACTCTGAATCTAACCCACTTGATTCGCTATTGGACCTCACTTCCTCAACATACATGATTGGGTGAATTTGGAAAATCTATTATGTTGTAGAGGCAAGGATGTTGTCATCATTATAGTGGTGGCAACAACCCTTTTTTCAACAATCTCAGCTAACGATTTTTATTTAGCACCCTTAGGCATAGTCTGATAAAACAATTTTAGACAATAAAGAGGAAAAAGTTAGCCAGACCCAGTGGCCAGTAGTAGTACACTGCCATGCAATCAGCCATTTTCTCGTTGTACACCTCCAAGAAGGTGAAGCATATCCTACAATCAACCTTTCTACATTTGGTGACAGCAGAAGCATCCAAGTGGCTTTACAGAAATGCACGTTTCTTATTGGATGAGCTTTCATGCACAATGATCTAGGCTGCCATCAAACCAAATAAATGACTATAGCCATGATAAGAATTAATGAGCTCAATCAATGTATAGTGATGTTTCTGTGATAATAAGATGTTATTTATTGAAACTATTGGCTATTGACCTTTAATACAAATTTATGGGTTTGACATCAAATTTGAGGAGTACTTTAAATTTAAAGGTGAATCAATGGGCAGAAACAACCAAGGAGTGATTTGGCCTACCTGCTGTGCTACTCTTTCATGCCTACCATGTTGCCATGGTGGCTCTAGTTGGAGAAGGAAGCAATGGCAGAGGAAGCCTTGGTGAAAAAGTGAGAGAAGAATGAGGAGGAGGAGTTAGCAAAGTTGGCAGATGCGGAGTAGAGAGTAGAACATATTTGAGTCAATCGGTGAGTCAAAGGGATTAGTGAAGAGTGAGTCGTGCTAGTTGAATAGTCAAATTCGGTTTTGGGTCTCGAACCATGTCAAACTTGATGGTGGATGGTTAGCCAATGGTGGAGGGGCGAAAAGGGGAGTGGGACATGAGAGAATGCATGAGAGATGGTGTTGAAGAGGATAAGTTTCTGTGTAAATAGTAGATTTAGAAATTTAAGGTTCGAAATTATTGATTGAAAAAGTTTGAGGAAGAAAATTGTTATTTTACATTTAATTTGGTGCTAATGAATATGATATCAACATTTTTCATCTAATTTAATAATGAAATTGGTAGAAAGAACACAATTGAGACACATCATATGAGGTAAGGACTTCAATAAGACAACTTTAAGCTCAAGTACCAATTTAGAACAACCTTAAGATTAAGTACTAATTTAGGACATGAAAATAAGTAAATGGACCTCATCTAGACTTTACCCATTTGTCTTACAAAAAGATATGGAGAAAAGACAAAATAAAAAAAAAACAAAATGAAAAAAAATGTATTTTTGTCCTTATGAAATAAAATCAAGATTAGATTATGGATTTTTTTTTTGCGTATCAATGAAATTTTCATAATTTAAAGAAAAATGTATATTTTAATTGGTAAAATGTTAATAAATCACCAATAGATTAAGTAAAATGTGTAATTAATAATACAAATTATTTGTATTATACTATAGGTCAACTTTCTTTATATACAATAATTTACCAAATAGATAAGGGGTAAAATCCACCAGGGTTCACCTAGTTTATTTTTTTGTCCTAATTGAGTACCCCACATTCAAATTGTCCAAACGAGATACCTTACCTCTTATCGTATGTCCTATCTAATTATTTTCCATTAATTTTAGAGTTATATCTAACGGAAATTGCTGATGTGGCATTAAAAACATTAAAATAAATCATAAAATGACACTTATGGTCCTTTAATTTTTTCTATCAATAATTTTAAACACTAGCATTCTAAATCTAACCCTTGTACGGTCTTTACTTCCTTTGCTTCATCGCCACCGCTGCTGATGCCGCTCGCTCCTCACTTGTCGCTGCCACCGTTCGCTCCTCACTCTTCGCTCGCCTCTAGTGCTTGTGCTTTTTTACTCATTCACTACTAGTGCTCACTCATTGCTTCTCATTCGCAGCCACTGGTGCTCGCTTCTCACTACTCGCTCACCGCCGCTCCTTGCTCCTCGCTCGCCATCACCCCTTTCTCCTCGCTCCTTGCTCGCTATCGCCTCTCTTTCCTTGCTCCTTGCTTGCATTGCTCCTCACTTCTGACTCACCGCTCCTTTTAGTGCCTTGTACAGCTCTTCAATTTCTCAAATTCGGTATCAAAACCTTTGATTCATCATTGATTCTAGCAATTTTAGGGTTGCGGAGAAGTAACATAAATGAGTGGCGTCGGGTTTGATGAGAGATTTTGGGGATTTAGGCAAATTGGGTTTTCGGGCTAGGGGATTCGGGTCATTTTGTGGGTGGTGGTGCTAAAGAATCATAGCTAGACAAAGGCGAGAGAGAATTAGAGATTTCATAATCGTCTTTAGAGGTGGCTAGGTGGTCAACTGAAGGGCGACTAATGGTGGGCTTGGTGGTTAGATGGCGGTCAGTGATTGGGCTGCTAGCAGGAAGGCGGTCAATGGCTGGGATGGTAAAATTGATTTACGTAGAAGTTTAAGAGGGTTAGAATTAGTGACTAAAACAGTTTGATGACTAAAGTTGACATTTTACATTTATTTTAGAGTTATTTAATGCCTTGTCAGCATTTGCCATTCAATTTAATTGAAAAATTAATAGAAAATCGTTGAACAGGATGTGCAATAGAAGAAAATGTACCTTGCTAGAATAATTTGAAGGTAAGTTACCCAATTAGGACAAAAAAAAAAGCTAGGTGACCCATAGTGAATTTTACCCAATAAATAAGTAGTTCCATATTTGCGAAAAAAATTATGATTAGAAATAAAGGAAGTGATTGTCCAAAAAAATCTAGAGGAATGTAAAATTTTGTAATTTTTTGTATGAGTATTGTTTTGTAGTCAAAGTGCAAATTTGGAAAATGATCAAAGTTGAGTCGACAAATTAAAAGAAAACATTAGAGTTTTATATAAAAAAAATAATGTGGCGCTTAATTATCCTATCAATAAACTTTGTAATTATTAAATCACCAATATGTATAATAGATTATAGGCAAATGCAACTGAAGAAAGTAAGTGAATGTGCCTTGCTCTTTTTTTTTTTTTTCCTTTTTGTATATAGGATGGAGATCAAAATGGTAGAGGATTAAGGCCCAATTCATTTCATGTGAACTTGGGCTAGTTAACTCGTTTTACACCCTCACGTGTCTAACCCACTTGGAGAAAATACAAATGCCATTGAACTAGGCCATTATTTACGATCCACCCATGGCCAGACTTTCATTTTGATGTTCTTTCATTCTTGTACTATCATGATAGAGAAGATAAGCATGGCAATGACCAAAAATGGTGGGATTTACATCGGGTGGTTGTTTGGAGCTAACTAGAGCTTGAAGTGTGGCTAAAACTATAAGAATGTTGCCAGATTTGAGGTACTTGTTAATAAAGAAAATTGATTACCAATTTTCCATCTCCAATTATCCTTTGAATAATCCCTAGTTTGTGTAGATATTATCTTTTTTCCTGATAAGACTACCTTGTGAATTTCTTGTAAACTTATCTCCAAACTTATCTCTAGGATAGGAATTATCTTATCTATTGTTGTTATGTATAAATACCTTGTGATTAATGAAAGTCATTCACGTTCTTTTGCTAAACCTATTTTCTTATATGGTATCAGAGCAGGTTGCTCTATTAAAAAACAACCCAGCCAATCTTTTCTTCCTTCAAGCCGTACCATTTTTTTCTCTTTTTTTTTTCTCCACTTAACCATGACCGACAAACTCCCAATCACCATTAACTCTGTTACCCAATTACCATTAACTCATAAGCCTCAATTACCCTTATTGGAGAGCTCAGTTTCATTCGTTCTTCTTTGGTCTTAATCTACTTGTTCTTGTTGATGGTACAAACCTAACACTTGCCTTTACTATTTCCACAAATTCCTCCATTGACAAAGAATCACTCAAACCTAATTTTGACTTCATTATTTGCCAATGCCAAGACTCCCTCATTCTCAATAGAATTTTGGCTTTTTTTTCTAAGGCAATCCTTCCTCTTATTGATTCTTCTTGAACTTCTAAAGAAGCCTGGTTAAAGCTTCAAGCTCTTTTTGTAAATTGCTTTAGAAGCCACACTATGTCACTGAAGGAGAAATTGTCTACTCTTCGTGGCAAAAAAACAATAGCCGAGTACCTACAATTGATTAATAGTATTGCTGATGATTTGGCAATGCCTCATTCCCCTGTTTCTGACGAGGATCTGATTGTTTATATTCTAAATGGTGTTGGAACATAATTTAAGGAACTTGCTGCAAGTCTACGTGTGCGAGAATCTCCAATCACCTTTAAAGAGTTGCATGATAAACTCATTGGTTATGAAGAGTTTCTATACAAGCAGGATTCTTC
Organism: Aquilaria sinensis; assembly: GCA_005392925.1. Lineage (NCBI taxonomy): Eukaryota > Viridiplantae > Streptophyta > Magnoliopsida > Malvales > Thymelaeaceae > Aquilaria > Aquilaria sinensis. The sequence goes on from SMDT01003362.1 coordinate 78,833, forward strand.
TTTGATTATCTCTATTACCAGTGCCAATGTTGCAGTGGCCACCTCTCAACATGGGCTTCCACCGACTCCCTTTTATTCTCTAAGAAATTGAGGGCCTCATCCTTCTAGTCGTGGTAAAAGCTTCAACACCCAAGAAAAGGGACATGGCCCTAACTTCCAGCAAAATCAGTCACTCTCTTTCAACACTCCTTGCCAACTGTGTTTTCATCTCGGGCACACCACTTAAACTTGTCACTGCCTTTAGCAGTTCGCCACATCTCCAGCAGCTAATTTAGCCTTTAGCTAAGTCTCAAAGCAATGGCTGTTAGACACTGGAGCCTTCCATCATGTGATAATAGAGCCAAGCTTGCTCTCTCAACTTTCTGAGTACACCGGAATTGATCAACTTATCATTAAAGATGGTGATGGGTTGCGAATTTCTCACACTGGTTTTACCTCCTTATCCACACCTTCTCACTCCTTTAAATTACAAGAAATTTTATGTGTTATTGATATTAAAACTAGTCTCCTCTATTTCTCACAATTCTATTCATCTAATCAAGTCTTCATTGAATTCTTCCTAAATCATTTTTAGGTTAAGGATTTGCGCACAGGGCTGCAACTGATGCGAGGAACAACTAGGAATGGTCTCTATGTGTTTCCTGTGAGGGATTCCTTTTCTCCTTCACTTGCTAATATTGGCATAAAATCATTAGCTCAAATGTGGCATCATTGTCTTAGGCATTCAGCTTTGCCTATCCTTTGTTATCTTATTTCTAAATTTTCTTTACCAATTTCATACTCCAATTTCAATTTTTGTAATTCTTCTTTATGCAATAAGAGCCATAAACTACCCTTTAATATTTCTTCTCTTATAAGTTGTCACCCCCTTGATTTACTATACACTGATGTTTGGGGTTCGGCTCTAATTCAATTAATTGATGGCTTTTGTTATTACATTACTTTTGTTGATCATTATACCAAGTATCTTTGGCTCTATCCCATGAAGCAAAAATCAGATGTTTATGAATTTTTTGTTAAATTCAAGTCCTTGGTTGAGAACTAGTTTCAAACCAAAATTACTTGACTTTATACTGATGGTGGTGGTGAGTATCAAAAAATAAAACCTTTCCTTGAAATCAATGGTATCTTTCATCTCCTTACCCCATCTTATCCACCTCAACACAATGCACCTATTGAATGATGACATCATCATATTATTAAAACTGGCCTTACTCTTCTCCACAATGCCTCTATGCCTTCCTCACTGCTATTTACCTTATTAATAGAATGCCTACTTTGATCTTTAATGGTATATCACCTTATCAAGCCTTATTTTCCAAAGTACCCAATTACCACAACATAAAAATTTTTAGCTACTTGTGCTACCCTTGGCTTCACCCTTACAATGCTAAAAAACTCGAATCAAAATCCAAATCTTGTATTTTTCTTGGCTATTCCCTAAATCAGAGTGCCTACCTCTGTTAGACCCAAACACAAATAAATTTTCCTTTCAGTCTTCCCACTGCAGCAACCTTGTTTAGGTACGTCTCCTACTTTTACCCCGTCTCCCTCTCTTGACACCCCTACTCAAATTGTTCGCTCCTTTGTATCTGAGCACACCACCCCCAATATTCCTTCCTTGTCCTTATTTCATTCTTCCCCATGCCATATCCCTACAACAATTGTACCATTTCCATATAGCTATACCAGACAAAAACACAACCAGTCTATCTCTCTTCCATCCACCTTTTTGCTTTCTACCTCCCATACTCCACCACCTCCCTCATCGATCCACGCTCATCCCGTGCTTACTTGCTCTTTTATCGGTCATTCTAAAGCTACTTATTTGACCACCAAACATCCTTTCCCATCCACTGGTGAACCAACCACTACCACATAAGCCATGATTGACGAATATGAAGCCTTACTTTGTAATGACACATGGAAGTAAGTTCTACATACTTCCTCACAAAATATTGTAGTTTGTAGGTGGGTCTTTCGCACAAAGTGAAATTCTGATGGCATAATCTCTCGCTACAAAGCACGTCTTGTAGCAAAGGGCTTCCATCAATGCCTTAGCCTTGATTTGAATGAAACATTCAGCCTGGTGGTTAAACCTTTAATAATAAGACATTCTCAACCTAGCTATTCAAAACAATTGGCCTCTACACCAGTTAGATATTGACAATGCTTTTCTGCAATGTGACCTCTTAGAGGAAATCTACTTGCAACAACCCCTAGCCTTTGTTCACCACAATTTCCCACATCATGTCTGTAAATTTCACAAAGCAATTTATGGCTTGAAGCAAGCTCCTCGCACCTGGTACCAAGCTCTTAGTGTTTTCCTTCTCTCCTTTGGATATAAAGCATCTCTGGTGGATTCATCTTTGTTCATCTATAATCATGGTGACATCATTTCCTTTATTCCTGTTTATGTTGATGAAATTATTGTTATCGGCAATAATTCTACCTTTATTAAACAATTCCTTAACTCTCTTTCTGATCATTTTTCATTGAAGGACCTTGGTGATCTCAACTATTTTCTTGGCATGGAAATGGTACGTACCCCCGATGGTGGCTTTTTTCTTTCTCAACACAAATATATCATTGATCTTCTCTCTTGTGCCAACATGGATGATGCTGAAGACTCTCCAACTCCATTCTTTACCTCAGCAAAACTAAGTCTGGATGATGGCTCTTCTCCCATTGATGCCACTTACTTCCGTAGCATTATTGGTGCATTATAATACCTGTCCTTCACTCGCCTAGATATTGCATTCACAGTCAACAACCTATCACAATTTATGCATCAACTCACTAACCAGCATATTTTTTTCTCTAAAATGGGTGCTCTGTTATCTCAAACGAACTCATTTTCATGGTATCTCTTTTTGGAAAAGCCCATCCCTAAAACTTCATGTATATTATGATGCTGATTGGGCTAGTGACAAAGACTCCTATCACGCAACCTCTGCCTAAATAGTCTATCTTAGTTTCAATCCTGTTTCCTGGATGTCAAAGAAATAGTGTACTGTTGCCCGATCATCAACTGAAGCCAAATACTATGCTACCTCCATTGCTGCCTATGAAGTAGAATGGTTGCATTCTGTTTTGCGTGGCCTTGATTTTCACCCACCTCAGCCTCCACTACTGTTCCATGATAATATGAGCACTATATATGTGTGTGCCAACCCAGTTTTTTCATTCCAAAATAAAGCAACTTGCTCTAGATTATCACTTTGTCCAGGAAAAGGTTGCTGCCAGATAGCTCCAAGTTCAACATATCCCAACTGAGCTGCAGTTGGTAGATGCCCTCACCAAACCTTTACCCTGCCCTCGTTTTGAACGCGTACGGTCCAAGATAGGTGTCACTGACGGTTCCACCATCTTGCAAGGGCATAATAGATAAAATTGATTGCCAATTTTTTATGTCCAATTATCCTGTGAATAATCCCTAGTTTGTGTAGATATTATCTTTTTCTTGATAAGACTACCTTGTGAATATCTTGTAAACTTATCTTGAAACTTATCTTTAGGATAGGAATTATCTTATCTATTGTTGCTATGTATAAATAGCTTATGATTAATGAAAGCCATTCACGTTTTTTTTTTCTAAACCTAGTTTCTTATACTTGTAACCTCTTTTTACTTGGCTCAATCTTGGATAGTTTTCGATCTACTGGAGTAATCTCTGGACTACATTCAGTCAACATGTAGTCTTTGCCAGATCTTTTGATTTTAGTTGTTTCATGGGGCAGTTTTGATAACTGGGGTTCAGTTCTACCATATCTTCCAATTTTGGTGACATTTTTTTGACTATCAGCAAGTTGTTTCTAGACATCAGACATATCTTCAGCTTCAAACGACAGTGGTGCATTAGTGTCTGGACATCTACCATTCTTCTTTTTATGTTTACCGTAAATCCCCTAAAGGCCAAAGTGTAGCAATTCCTTTTGTCCATTACCCTATACTTGCCCTCTTGTTCTTACAACTAAAGATGATTTTGTAGTGAAGAGTCGGTGCCTTAGCTAAAGATCAGCCCTTCAACAGTTACTCCAACTCTCTGGCTACTTTTTTAGCTACGTTTGTAGCTCGGTAAAGATCCGTACGAAATTTGTTATGCATTGCCATATCTTCTTCCCCTTGTTTTGTGTTTGATTTTTGGTTGATATTCCTCATGTTCTTCTTGTCCAATTCTTCCACTAGACCAAAGGTTGACTTTTAAGTATCCCTACCATCTGGCAGAGTGAGCACAAAGTATTGGCAACTTACCAGAACCATGGCAACAGTTTATTACTATTATTAATATGAAGTTGTATATTTTTTTATTGTCTTACATAGTTTATTTATATGAATGATTCTTTTTTAGCCGATGTCTATTGGTCTCTCATTGTCCTCCCAGTATTAGGCCATCATCTTTTCACTTTTTGTAGTTGTACACTGCAAATTCTCATTGCTTTTTAAGGTACATCCTTCAACACCTGTTTGGCTCTTATCATTCTATTCATATATGTGCATCGCTATTAACATTTTTTATCAGACATAGTAATGTTGCATACGGTGCTGAATGTTAAGTTTTTTTGTAATGAAAAGCTAATGTCAACATACTGCATCATTAGTATTGTAATGTACGTTGTTAATACATATTGTATCACTATATGTTCTGTGTATCATGGCATACATTTGTAACATTTAGGTCTATATTAAAGTTAAGCATATGGGTGGTGCTTATTTGAAGTTGTTGGTTGTGAGCTACAAGTGCCTTTAATGGATATTGTTACCTCAAGATATGGGTAGAAAATAGAAAGACTCCACATCAAATGCTCGTAATAGTGAAGGTGGCAATGAACAAGATCGAGCTCATTAGGATTAAAAGGCAATAGTTTTGTTCTATCGCATTGTTGCCCAAGTCATAAGCCTTGGTCACGTGGATGGGGGGGAAACCATAAAAAAAATGGTGGAGCATAACCCTTGCCCAGTTTGATTTGGAGTCAGATCGGAGTTACACCTTGGAGTAGCTGAAGAATAAGTTTCATTCCTTGAAAACCCAATGGCATCATTGGAAACAACTATTAGGGATGACGACTAGATTCTGTTGGAACCTTGAGACTAGTACCATCACCACCGATGATGATCGGTGGGATACTCAAATTCATGTACACAGTTCTTTTCCATGTCTAAATTTTGCAACATTATGGGTACTATTTGATTATGATCAATTCTGCCCCAGTGATTTGAACAGTACTATAGTTCCAGTGCTTTGCCACTTTTAATGATGTCATTTTCTATTATAATATCATTTCTTATGCAGGTGACGTCTGAAGTTGGCTACCTGTGAAACCGACATATGCCAAATTGGGATGATTTATGCTATATGTTTACTCCCAACAAGGATTTCTATTCGTATAGGCATTCTTCCTAGCCTCTGTTGTCATAGTCCATACATTCTATGGTCCTCTATAATGCATCATCATCAGTAGTGTCTCCTGCAAGGTCCTCAAATGCGTCACCTGCGCAAACTAGGGGAGCACCATTACTTCAGCTGTCATTGAAAGTAACTCGGGCAGCACATTGCATAGCATAGAGCAGTCCCTCATCAGGATGTTAGGTTCCAGATAGTGCATCTCCAGTACGAGATACTAATGCCCCCACCTATAATCTTGACTTAGATGTCACCTACTTGGCGTGGAGATTGGTGTTTGGTATAGACTTCTAGCCATGACGCCTCACATGCTACCCGTTTAGTGTCTTAACTTGGTCCCATTCACATTCTATTCAGTTTGTCAGGGTATGTCCCTAAACGAGACATGGACGACAAGTTCAGGAAAGTGATCAAGGTCTAGATGTGGACATGACCTAGAGGACACACATTCTATTCTTGACATGCTATGTTGTAGCCAGAAGCATGTTATTAAGATCTCTGCTTCCTCTTCTTAGTCCTACCATTTGGTTACTAGCATTGGCTTTATCATGTCCATGATTTCCGAGATGTCTAGTATAGCATATGGACATTCGATGTGGATAGCTACTTTTATGTTGTTGACATAGGATGAAGGACTGAGGGAGTGCTTTGTACATGCTTGCTCGACACCTGAAGTGCAGGTTGCATAGTTGCTTGTTGAGATTAGATGTGCAAAAGAGGCTAGGTTCTTGAAAGGTGTCCTTAAGATGTGATCCCTGGTGGTTACTACAATAATGGTGGTTTGAATTCCCACTATTATAGTTTAACAAGTAGGGTTCATGTTTACTTTTTGGGTCAAACATTGTTTAACTCTTATGTTTGCATGTTTAGGGATATCTTTCCAAAATTTGGCATGTACATTGTTCATGTTTTATGTTTTATGGTCTATGTGTGACAGTCCATGGTGTAAAGTTCTTTAGTTATGTTTCACAGACAAATTTCCTAATGCATACCACTCACTAATTGATCCTATTACTTTGTTGTTGCAGTGCATGGCCTTGTCCATTGGTCTTGGGGTTGATACAGAGATCCCATGAGACAGCTCTTTCATTGCCTCTTGGCTCCTTATGATATTCAATTGCTTAGAACAGGATTTTTGATTTATAGGAGGCCATGCATTATCATATTATATAGTTGGCTATAGCTGACACTTGGTTATTAAATGACGTTGATCCATCGTTGACGTCGACTCATAGAGAACCTTTTTCCATTGGGACATAATATTTGTTTCACCTTGGACAAAACGAATGTGAGTTCTATGAAAGGTTCCATATGTCTCCATTATGCTTTTTGCATCTACAATCCAACCTAGATCACCATCACAATATTAGATCCTCAACTAGATATCCAATGTGGAGGCATTGGCTATGTTTTTAATGGTATATGCACATGGATTCAAATATTACAATGTATGGCAACTGTTTTCCCATTCAACTGACACAATATGTCATTGGTTCTACATTGTTCTTACAGCAATTGTTTCTTTCAGCTAGGTCATAATTGCCCCATCTCCAGAAACAATGATTGAGGTTTCTCCCCATGTTGCTTGAGAATGGGGGGTGCATTTGTTGATGCGATCGGTGCCATAGATGGTACCCATGTTGGTGGTATTTTCCCCTAGTCAGAGTGGGAGTTTTACCATGGTTAGAGTGACTGCTTAACTCAAAATGTCATGGTTACCTGTGATTTTAATATGGTGTTCACTCTTGTATGCACCAATGTTATTAAAACCGGACCGGACCGGATGGGTCAACCGGTTAAACTGCAAACCGTGAATGTCTACAGTCCGAGTCTCGGTTCAATCAAACAAAGGTCAAAACCAGTCAAAACCGTGAACCAAAAAAACCATAAAAATCGGCTGCTAAAAAAAAAGAGAATATTAGAAGAAGCGCTGAAGGCATGATGGAAGATGATGGTGGTGATCATGGCCTAGCTATTTGAAGGAAAACTACAAAAACATAAACGAAAGAAAGAAAAAAACTGGGCAAGGAACAAGAGAGGAGATGGAGTTAAAAGAAATGAAGGTTGAAGAGGAGGAAGAAACGTAAATTAGTATTTCGAAAAGCAAAGGCAAGGCAAAATGATGGGAAAGATCTGCTGAGAATTGGCTGAAAAGAGAATTGATAAAGGCAAGCCTACCATCGGTGAGAGAATGAAGGAGAGAGAAGAAATTTTGACTTTTTTAGGGTTAGATTAGATAATTTACAAGTTAGTCCTTGTAGTATGTCAGAGTTTTCTTATAATCTATAATACTTTTTAAGTAACAATAAGGTCACTGCTAAGTCATTAAATAAAAATATGGAGGTGTCTTTGACCCGACGGTCTAACTGGTTGAACCGGTCAGACCATGAACCGAACGTTCTTCCGATTTAATAAACGGTTTGGCCTTAAAAACATTGGTATGCACTGGTACCCTGGGATCTACCCATGATAGTCACATATTACTCAAATATTGGAAGCCCCCAATTTTCGATCCCCAAGCCTACCCCCAGGTACAGACATAACATTATACATGTGCTTACGTTATCTTATTAATTATTGGCATAAATATGCTACAATATATATGATGTGAGTAATGATTATAAATGAGTACCTTATTAGGTTGATACTACCTGGTAAATTTGGGCTACGCCAACATGGAAGGCTTCTTAGCATCATATCGGTCGGTTGATTATTACCACAATGACTTTGGCCTATGAAGGCCATCAGGGACAAGGCAAAATTTAAACTTCACTTATGTCCGCCTTCGTAATGTAGTCGAGTGCATAATAGGTGCAATGAAGATGAAGTTGAAGATTGTGATAGGGATGGGTGACATCAAACTAGACATATAAGCCAACATTGTTATCGCATGTTGTGCACAACACAATTATATCCGATACCATGATTGGTGCGATGAGGACATTAGTTATTTTTAGGAGCTAGAGTATCTTCAAAACATGATGACTCCTACAGTTGAGACGCCAGATGTTTAGGCAGTTTGCTTGGAGACACAAACAATGGCTCACACATAGGACCAAAATAGCATAAGCACTATCAGGCGGCAATAGGAGCTGAGCATAGGGTTGTGGACAACAGAAATCAATTCCAGGGCCATTGTAAAGTCATATTCTGTCCAAGTTATTCTAAACAAACAAGTGGCTAGATTTGTTAACATTAGTATTAGTTTCATTATTATTCTAATTACTCTCATTAGTATTACTATAATTTAAATCCTAAAAATATTATTATTATTATTATTATTATTATTATTATTGCCATTATTATATTATTATAGCACAACAATCATATACAAATTCAAATATATTCCCCTGACTGGTGAATGTGATGAAATTTTTTAATTTAAATTTAAATAAAAAACCTGAAACGTAACCAGTAACAAAAAAAATCCTAATTTTGGAGTGACGCTTTACAATTGGTAGTTCAGGAACATAATTTGTTGAATATAATTTTTTATTATTTGTAAGTACGCAATAGCTATAAGGTCATGATTACTAATATATATTTGATTAAACGTTAAAAGGTATTAGTTATGCCCATGGTATTTGAATGTAATTTTTTTAGCAATAATGCAATTATCACGCGCACACAAACAAAAGAAGAATGAATATGGTTTTTATTTTTCTTTTCAAGATATCCAATTAGGAGTCCACAATATTAGAAAATTTAGCAAATAAAATTTTATGCATGGCATTTTTTATCTATATACGAAAAATATAACACATTTGACATTATAAAAATAGGGAACATATATATATTTAGTACCAGTCCATGTGCGAATGGTAGAGGAGATATATGGATACATATATTTCCACAAACATACAAAATCTTTCCATGTTTAGTTTTAAGTAGTGATTAGTCAAAAAAACTATACATAACCCCTTACTTCACCTATTTTCCCCTTACCCCACTTTTTCTTCATAGACTGAGATAGTTCTTTATCATTTCCTTCTATTGATTTTTGTAGACCATCAGAATATATCCGTCTTATATCTTATTAGGCAAAACTTTACCCAAGTGTTTCTGTTTTTTTAAAACAGTAAAGGCGCTACAAGTGTTAGTTCCACCCCATAATGGCTATTGCCCGTATGTCGACGTACACTCACGAGGGAAATAGTGTCCCAAAATGTCCCATAGCCCTTACACATAATATTAATAACTATTGCCCCTCCTATTATTCTACACGACACCTTCTCATAACAACATTCTCTCCTGGCACGGAACAGTATTCTAGACATTCATCAATATTGCATTTATAAACAGTTAGTATGGTACCTTTAACCATGTTATACATTAGTGTATTTTGATTCGAGTTGTTTTTCGCACTAGAGTTTTTAATAAGGGCTGATATGTAGGATGCTTATGAAATGTATATATACCATACATGTTCTCATATATACCATATATGTGCATAGGAACCGTATGGTTGAGTGTGAGGTTCCACTGTTTAAGCCTAATTGGAATAAAGAGGCAAGACTTGGATAGATGCACCTTTCAGGTTAGGTCAAGATGGCAACAAACAACTATGTTTGCTACTACATGGAGACAAAAAATTGAGGACAACTTGAGGGTGACAGTTTAAGTGTTAGTGGATCGAGGGCAATGAAATGGTAAATGGGTATGGCAATAGGGTATCCATGGACAGATAAACAATTGAAAAATTTTTGGAACAATTTGCGGATGAGTACGTGTCGTACCTTGAGGTGATGTGGTGCATCCATGGCTAGGTGTGGGATAATTATCGTGAAATGATAAGGGCATCTGATGTGTGGTGGGCTAACCAATGTCATGTTAGTTGCTGCACTCTAGCAGTTGTAACCCAAGTGTAGGTTGTTGCAAGTAATAAAATCTCAGGAGTCCGAGTGTTGAACCATAGGGAAGTGAATTAAGAAATACAAATTACAAATTTGGTAATAAAGAAAGATTTTGGTGCAAGGTATGAACAGGTGTTGATTAAAAACTCAAATTCAAATAAATAACTAAGGTTAGGGGATCCACTTTTAGTATATCAGTTATGATTAATTTTAGCCTATCTTGTCACTCAATTAGGATTCACACATAGAGGAGGTCCCAATCGGGGAATTTAGTTAGCATTAGCTTTCATTAATCTTAAAACGCCAACACTTGCTAATGGGTTCAAGTATCCATCATGCCAACCTTTGTCCACAATAACTCAAGATTCCAATATAGTCGGCAAAGTCACGTTCTACAGAGGAAATCAAGTATCTTGTGTGCTAATGATTGACTATGATGAATCAAGACTTCCACTTAACAAGGAGGGAAGTTAAATAGATTAAGAAAGAAAATACCGTTAACGTTGTGATTTATTCAAATCAATCATAACCGCTATACCAAAAGTTTCACCCTTTCACCTTAGCAAAAGGAAGATTATTTAGCCATGATAAAAGTAAACAACATGTAGAATGATGAAATGAACATGGATTGAAAGATCAAAGGAAAAATGAGAAGAAGAATGAAAAAACACTTGGACAGAGCTTCGTTATTGAAAATAAGAACAAAACTGAAGAAGAAAAGTTAACTTTGATATAAAAACATAAATGAGGCCTAAGAAATGACATGAATTCGTCCTCCCCCCAAGGAGCCTATTTATAGAGTTTTGGGGTGGGTGAAATGGTAAAATAGTAAAATGTAGGTAAATACATATCAACAAAGGCGGGATGCAACTTATTTTAATTTTTTGACCATCATAGACATCGAATCAGCTCTTCCTCAAAGCACAGAACTTGTAGATCTCTTCTTTATCTTCAAATTAATAGCTTGATTATTCAAATCGGACATTCGCAGCTCAAGTTATAATTTTTCTACCGAAACTGCTCTTCAGCACATGAAAGAATGAATAGTCTCATCTATAATAAGATTTTGGCAATAAAAATGATCAAACTAGGTTGTAGAATGAAGCAGAGTTGAAGATCTATGTGTTGGCTTTTAGATGAATTTGGAATCACTCAGTTTTGAGATCTACAACTCCAAATATGATTTTTCTCGTGAAGGGTCACCAAGTGATGATTTTACCTATGTAAAAAAAATATTTATTTAATATTAATGAATAGTGAAAGTGCGTATGAACAGTAAAATATGCATATAAACAGTGAAATATGATTATAAATAGCAAGTCAGTGAATAGTGACTCGGTGAATATTAAAAATGCATGAATAGTAACTTGATGGAAAAAATGCTCAGAATAGAGAAATTAATCTTACTCAAAATGTATAATGATAATTTAAACCGTTAATAGTAATACACTTATGAGTATTCATCATTAGTTCCACATCAACACCATTATAAACTTTTGTGTAATTAATTGTGACAATATTATATAGTTTCATTCATACTTTATTATAAAAATTGGTCTGGCAATTGGCATGATAGTGTGCACCATAACTACGTTAGCTACGAAACAATAAGGTCCCAAATATGGAAATTATGGTGGCAATGTTTTGAGGACAAAGTTACAGTTGTTACTACAATGCAAGCATTATCCACATTCAACCAGGGAGTAGAAACAGTTGAACATAGCCCAGACTAAAAATGGCTTATGGCATGTTTTATAATATTAATTAGAATGCAAGTGTTTTCATCAATGATATGTTTTTAGTTCACTAGCTAACGTTTGAATGAGTAAATGTGTAGTGTAATCGTATGGATAGACCTTCCAATTTATGTTTTATCACAATTAGTAGTTTATTTTGCATACAAAAGAGGCCATATTTTGGCACACATGAAATTATAATGCAACATTAAGGGGGACACACAAAGTAATACTATAATTTGATAAATTTAAAGATACAACATAACATGAATTCATCTCCTCAGCCCTTATAACACTTGCACAAAATATGGCTGGGTTAAGAGTTCTGCAAAAAATCATTCATATTGTAGAAAATCAATCAAGAGGCAATTAGGTAATAGTGCCGATTTGAATAGAGAAATAAGGTGCACAAAACCCTAGTGGGGCTACCCCCCATGGATGCTGAATAACAAAGATACTACTAGTTTCCTTGGTTGTTGAACCAAAGGACATCGTGCTGTAACCAAACTTATCTGGCCTAGTCATTGTTAGTTCTATTGTGTAATATCTCACACCCCCTTACTGACTTAGCAAGAAATGAGGAGGCAACTTTCACCCAAAAATTCATCACCTTCAACAATACCTAGAAGATAGTGCACTATATCCATATAGCAGTGCAACGTCATTAGTGTAGCCAGTGACCTGATAGCAAACACTTGAGACTCATTTTTAAGGGACAGTGGAATTGCAGCAATAATGTCGTGTGCCAATGTCTATGAGTCTGTGCTAGAGTTTAAACCGGCAATACATTAAGGTAGGGTCCATGGAGTTAGAATGTATCTCAATGATGTCAACAGGGGCCTAGCAAGAGTTTGAGAACAAACATCTAGAAACAACCCCCTTAATTTCATTTGTATTAATAAGGAACAACAGAACCATGATATCCATAATTGGTACTTGGTGATCTCTGTAGCAATGTGAAAATTTCGTGGAGTCGCCATAAATCCGTTTACCTAGGTTGATTGGATACCTGAAATGGTCTACGAGAGATTCTAAGATCGTGAATCGGTTACGCTAAAATAACTCTATTAAAGCGCCCGGAGATCGATACCATGGGTTCAGTTTTTATCTTTTTCTAACTATTAATTTCTTGAACTGATCTTCGGTTGAGTATAATAATTTTAATGAATTTTGATTTAATTTAATTCCAAACCATGAATCTTATCAGATCAGCTGGATATGGAATTTGAAATCTTTGATACTTGATTTTTAATAAAAATTTTAATAGTAAGTTTGATGATTCCGAACCGTAGATTCTATCGAACCACTTGGATACGGAATTTAATAAAAATTTAATTTTTGTTTATTATTTAATATTTTCCAAAATCACGGATCCTATTGGATCATTTGGATATGGAATTTAATGAATTTTAATTTTTAAATTTATTAATTATTTTTAATTAATTTAAAAGAATATTTTCCAAAATCACGGATCCTATCGGATCACTTGGATATGGAATTTAATTTTTAAATTTATTAATTATTTTTAATTAATTCATCATAAATTATGGTGAATTGTTTGGATATAGATTTTTAATGAACTTAATCTTTGTTCATTTTTTTATTAAAAATATACTTTCCAAATCACAGATCCTATCGGACCACTTCGATATGGAAATTTAATGAAAAATTTAATTTTTAAATTTATTATTTTCTAAACCATGGATCCTGTTGGACCACTTGGATATGGAAATTTAATGAAAAGTTTAATTTTAAATTTATTATTTTCCAAACCATGGATCCTATCGGACCACTTGGATATGGAATTTAATTTAATTTAAATTATTATTAATTATTTAATTAATTATTAGTTTTTGTCATAAATTTTTATGGAATTTTGGTTTTTTAATGATCTTCATATTAATAATATTTTTTTAAAATTTTGTTTTCTTTTTTCTTTCTTTTCATTTCATTTTTTTAAGTAATTATCTAATCCATAGATCTAAAAATATATATAAAAAAAATTAATTTTTGTGGAAAATGTCCGGTTATGATTTGTTTTTTTATAAAGGGAAAACAAAAGGTTAAACTTTGTCATTTTTGAAGAAATAAAAAGGATAAGTTTTAATATTCCAATTAATGTTTAAAATGAGGGAACAAATAAAGGACGGGGGCTTTTATGGTAATAGTAATGATAGAAAAAAATAAAGAAAAGTAAGACGAGCTTTTGGCCAAACAGAGAGAAGAAAAAAAAATGATAAATAAAATAAGGTTAGTCATCCACATAAAAGAAAAATAAATTGCAAAAACTAAGTAAAATAAATAAATAAATAATGCGGGGTGTTTAACCGTCCACGTAAAAATAAAGTGGGAGGTATAACCTTCCATAAAAAAATAAAAAAAATAAACACAAAAAAGAAAAAAATTAGCTTTTAAAGGCTTATCCACAAAAACAAAAAAAAAAGTTAGTGACTTATATAGACAAAATGAAAAGTAGGAGGTATAACCTTCCATAAAAAAAAAATAAAAGTGTGGGGCTTTTGGCCATCCATGTAAAAAATAGGAGGTACAACTTTCCATAAAAAAAAATAAACACAAAAAATTTATTGTTAGTGGGCTATCTACAAAAATAAAAATAACAAAATGAAAAGTAGGAGGTATAACATTCCATGAAAAATAAGGAAAAAATAAATAAATAAATAAAAATAGATAACTAAATAAATACACAAGAGTTAATAGTTAGTTTCTGCAGAATTAGAAGAAAGGTTAGTGACTTGAATGAAAGAATATAAAAAAATGAAGGATTAAAAAGGGATTGTACCCAAAGGGAAGGAAGTTGAAATCCGGCTGGAGTGGTTTTTTTCTTTCTTTTGTTTTTCTTTGTTTTCCGGCAACAATAGCACAATCGGAGGGCTGGGCTTGGCAGTGGCGGCTAGGGCTGTTCTAGGGAGGATGAGGATGGTGGCCGGTGTGAGTACAACGGCAAAAGGATTGACGAAAAAGTGGTTTTGGTTTAGAAACGTTGGCAGCAGGGAGCAGGAATAGAAGTTTAGGATTTTTCTGGGTGAGGAAAGAGAACCAGGGACTAGAGCTACAGTTTTTCCTTTTTGACAGAGGAGCTCCAATCTTTCCAATTTTTTTTTATTCATAGATTTGGACCCCTATTTATAGGGGAAGGAGTGCTGGACTGCTTTAATTAAAAATAATTCAAAATTTAATTAAAAACAGACTTATCTAGTAAATTAGTAAAATGACAGTTTTAGTCCTTTACGTCTCTTTGACTTCTGCTATGTTCCTAAAGCTTCTGATTGAGTCAAATTTGTCTTTTCTGTCGGCCAGGCCCAAAACTTGTGAATAATCATCAAAATTTCCCTAGAACTTCCAGATTTCGTCAGATTCTTCCCAAACTTCTCATTTTTTTCATTTTCACCCCAAACTTTTTTTTTCAATTTTTTTTTATTTTATAGATATATATATATATATATAAATTCCCCCCTTTAAACTAATTGTTATTATTAAATATGTATATTAATTAATTTTTTTTAATTTTTAATTAATTAAAATATTTTTTTTTACGGTCGGACGAAATTGGGTGTCAACAATCTCTAAGGTGGGCAATTCCAAATGGGACTAGAAAAGAAAGACAAAAAAGGGAATTATGTCTAAGACTAACATTTTCTAACTCAAGTAGCATCAATGATAGACATAAGTTTATATCAACAAAGAAAGCCAAATCCAGTGAAAACAAACAAACAAACTACAATCTTTTATTCCGATCTTACCTTCAGTTTGATATTCTACCAGTAGTCAAATGTAAGCACTTGTCCAGTTGTCGAGTCCCAACTCCAGCCATTGTACTGGCGTTAAATTGACCCATCTCTAGTTGGACCCATCACCAGAAGGAAGGGTTTGTACTGGCGGTAGTGTGAAATACACTGGTTCTTTAGTTGTTGCTTAGAGCATTGATACTCTATTGTCTCTCCCACACGGGACATAATACACCACCACCCCAAACGAGACAAATGCTCCCCAGCCTATTCAACATGATTCTTAGCCTCCATGATGAAATCAAGGAAGTTGTTAATATCCGCCTTAGACCAATTCCGAAGTTATTTCCTTACTTCTTCAACAACATTGGACTAGTCAGGTTTGAACCTAGCTTTGCCTCTGTCATGCATGGAAATTGTGGGATAAGAACAGCAACATAAATCATTTTTGGATGGCGGATAATAGTGTAGCAGTATAGAGAGAAAGTGAGAGAGGAAGGAAAAAAAGGCCCGGGGACTTACCTCATTTCCACACAATATAAATTGTTTCCAAGCCAGCTTTATTTCCATCTTCCTTCAAAGTGAGATATTTGGAACATATATTGTTGACCCCCCATCACCCTATTTTAAGTAGTGAACAATAACAAAAGTAGCCAGTGAGATCCATAAAGTTGGCGGAGGGAAATGGGAACAAATGTGTAGTTAGGTGAAGAGATGGCAAAAATGCAACTAACTATTCAGTAAATGTAAATGAATTGGTGTTAAAGAATTTTTGTTTAATTTATTTGATTATGCTGGTGGGGCTAGGCACTGTAGTGTGTCAATGCCCTTGTTATTTGGTTTATTTACATTTTTGTGATCCCTTCACCTAACTACACATGTGCTCTTATTTCCCTCCACCAACTTTTTAGACTCCACTAGCTACTTTTATTACTATTGACTACTTAAAATAGCATGAAAAGGGACTGACAATATAAGTTCAAAATATCCCACTTTGAAGGAAGATGAACATGAAGTTGGTCTGAAAGTGATTTATATTATATGGAAGTGAGGCACGTCTGTGGGCCTTTTTCTCCTTTTTCTTTCAATTTATCTCTATACTGCTACATTGCTATCCACACTTTGAAAATGAATTATGTTGTTATTCTTAGCTCAAAATTTCCATGGATGACAAAGGCAATGCTAGGTTTAAACCTGACTAGTGTTGAAGAAGCTAGCGTGTGGCTTAGGAACTGGTCTAGGTGGATGTTAACAACTTCCTTAATTTTGGCATGGAGGCTAAGAATCATGCTGAATGGGCTGGGGAGCATTTGTCTTTTATAGAGTGGTAAGTTGCTGCATCCCGTAAGAGGGAGGTGATGGAGTATTAATGCTTTGAGCAACAATTGAAGAACCTGTGGATTTTGCTCCACTATGCCAAACTAGTGATGGCTGGAGTTAAGACCCAACAACTAGACAAGTGCTTGCATTTGACTTCTGGCAGAATATCAAACTGGAGGAAAGATTAGAATAAAAGGTTTTAGTTTGTTTGTTTTTGCTGGTTTCATCTTCCTTTGTTGATATAAACTCATGTCCATTGTGGATGTTGGTCGTATTTAGAAAATGTCAATCTTTAGACATAACTCTCTGTTTATCTTCCTTTTCTAGTCCCATCCGAAATTGGCCTACATTCGAGATCGCCAAGTACCCATTATAGAGATCATGGCTTTAATTTTCCTCATTAACGTAAACAAAGTTAAGGGAATTGTCTCCATACATTTGTTCTTAGACTCTCACCAGACCATTGTCAACATCATTGGGATATATTCTAACTCAACGGACCCTACCCCAGTGTATCCATTGGTTTATACACTAACCCAAACTCATGGCCATTAGTACACGTATGGCCACAACACTCTGTCCTCTAGAACCAGGTCTTGAGTGTCTGTGGCCAGGTCTCTAGCTGCACCAGTGACATTGTGCCGTTATATGGATATAGTGCGCCATCTTTAGGGTGTTGTTGAAGGTGATGAATTTTGGGTGGAAGTTGCCTTATTTCCTATAGAGTCAGTAAGGGGATGTGAGATGTTGCTCAATGGAACTGACAATGACAAGGTCTGACAAGTTTGGTTATAGCACGAGGTCTTTCAATTCAGCAACTAGGGAAACCGGTAGTATTTTTGTTGTTCGACATCCATAGGGGTAGGCCTACTCGGGGTGTTGTGTACCTTGTTTCTCTGTTCATATAGGCACCACTACCTAATTACCTCTTGACTGGTTTTCTAAAACAGGGACAATCTTTTGTAGATCACTTAACCCAATCATATTTTGTGCAAATGTTGTGAGGGTTTAGGAGATGAATTCATGTTATGTTGTATCTTTAGGTTTATCCAATCATTGTATTACTGTGTGTGGTCTGTTTAATGTTGCATTATAATTTCATGTGTGCCAAAATAAAGTTCCTTTTGTTTCTAAAAGAAACTACTAATTGCCATAACATATAAATTAGGAGGTCCATCTTCATGGTTACACTACACACTCACTCCTTCAAACGCTAGATAGTGAACTTAAAACGTACTATTGATGAAAACATGTACATTCTACTTAATATTATACAAACATGCCATAAACCATTCCTAGTCTAGGCCATATTTAACTATTACTATTCCTCTGGTGGAATGTGGATTTTGCATACATTGCCATAACAGTTGTAACTTTGTCGTTTAAACAATAATGCCATAATTTCCATGTTCAGGGACCTTTTTGTTTCATATGTGACATAGTTGTAGGGCATCCTGTCATGCAATTTGCTAAACCAATTGTCACAATAAAGTATGAACAAAAGAATATAATTTTGTCACAATTAATTACACAAAAGATCATAATTGCGTTGGTGTGCAAATAATATGACATTGATCAGCCCACCACTAGTTGGAAGCCTTTATCATTTCACGATGGTTGTCCCATACCCAGCCATGGATGCACTGTATCGCCTCGAGGTACAGCACGTACCCATCCTTCAAAATTTTCTAGAAGATTTTCAATTGCTTATTTGTCCATGGATACCTTGTTGCCTCAACCATTTATCATTTCACTACTTTCCATCCATTGACGCTTAAACTGTCACCCTCGAACTGTCCTCAATTTTTGGCCTCGATGCAATAACAAAGGAAGCTTTCCATTGGCATCTCAGCCTAACCTGAATGGTGCATCCATCTAGGTATTTCCTCCTTGTCCTAATTAAGGTCAAATAATGGAACACCACGCTTCGTCATATGGTTCCTATGCACATATATGGTATATCTATTTCATACAAGAACATGTATGGTCTAAATACATTTCATTTGCATCCCATATATCAGCCCTTCTAAAAAACTCTAGTGGGATAGACAGCTCGAATCAAAATACAATAATGTATACCATGGCTAGAGTTACCATATTGACTGTTTATAAATGCAATATCAATGAATGTTGGGGATACCATTCTATGTAGAGAGAGAATGTTGTTATAGGAAAAAGGCCAAAGTCATGCAAAATAATGGGAGGGGCAGCAGCTGTTAATATTATGTGCAAGGGCAGTGGGACATTTTGGGACATTGTTTCCCCCGTGAGTGTGCGTTAGCATATGGGCAAGAGCCATTATGGGGTGGAACCAACATTTGTAGGGCCTTTACTATTTTGAAAAAATAGAAACACATAGGTTTGGTTTTCCAGATGGGAGGTAAGACGAATATATTCTAATGGGTCTACATAAAGCAATGGCAAGAAAGGATAAAGGGCTATCTCAATCTATGAAGAAAAAGGTGGGGCAAGGGGAAAATAGGTGGGGTAAGGGGTTATGTATGCTTTTTTGATTGATCAATACTTAAAAGTAGACATAGGAAGATTTTGTATGTTTGTGGCAAATATATGTATCCATATATCTCCCCTACCATTCACACATGGCATGTTACTTGAAATATATATATTCCCCTATTTTTTAATGTCAAATGTGTTTTTTTTATGTACATAAATAAAAAAGCCCCATCCTTAAAATTTTATTTGCTACATTTTCTAATATCGTAGAATCCTAATTGGATATCTTGAAAAAAAAATAAAAATTGTATTCGTACTTCTTTTGTTTTTGTGTGTGATAATTGCATTCCTGCTCAAACAATTACATTCAAATACCTATGGGCATAACTTATACCTTTTAATATTTAATAAAATATGTATTAGTAATCATCAACTTATAGCTATTGTGTACTTACAAATAATAGAAAATTATGTTCAATAAATTACATTCCTGAACCACCAATTGCACTGCGTCACTCCAAAACAGTTATGTCTAATGTCTAGGGTCATCACAATGTGTTGCTTTTTTGTAATGACACAAATATTTTTGTAATTGTCTTATTGCAAACAAATATTTTCAATGTTCTCAGTTTAGGATTTTTTTTGTTACCCATTATGTTTTCAGGTTTTTTATTTAAATTGAAATTAAAAATTTCATCATATTCATTAGTCAGGGGAATATATTTGAATTTGAATTTGATTTTTGTGCCATAATAATATAATAAAGAAAATAATAGTAATAATAATAATATTTTTGGAAATTTAAATTATAGTAATACTAATGAGAGTAATTAGAATAATAATGGAACTATTAATAATGTTAACAAATATGGCCACTTGTTTATTTAGATTAACATCTAATTTGTTTGGAATTAAGAAGACTTAAGCATACGTTTTTTTTAGTGTGTTATAATGTGTGATCACACTTGCTGGAGAATTGTCTGAAAAGTTCACATAAATTAAAAATTATGCTATGGGTCAGCTTCGTTCAAACTCGTTTCTCTCCCTCTACATGAAAGCTGCCTTCCTCTCTATCCTAAGCCATACTAACCAATCAAATCTACCCCATACCCATCTAAACACCTTTTTTCTCTTTAACACCAGTCCGTCACACACTCTCTCTCTCACAATTTTTTTGTCAACCACGTTATTGCTCCTGCTAAATTTGGAGATAAAAGGCAGTCAGAGCATTCTCCCAGTAAACAGGCACCTTAATGTTCCTCTCTCTGTTCATGAAAAAAAAAACCAACATATCACCAAAGTATGGCATAACGTATGGATATCAAGATATTATTTCAGATTACACTCACACTTACACTTATAACAAAATTATTTGTTTGGGTATATGAGTGAATGCCTTTATGGAACAATGAAAACAAGCCACAATTTATCAAGCATTTTTTAACCCTTCCTTCAGTGCTATATAATAGGATATCCTTTTTCATGGTAACTGACCCTAGTTAACATTGTGTTGCCCATTGTGCGACGCTTACATCAGAAGAATCATGCTACTTGACTTGCTATCCTATCACGTGTTCGGGCCATGGACTATGCCTCTTCATTTAAGGCTTGATCATGCAACACCTTTATAAGTGGGTGGTTTGAAAGTTTGGTGTGTGGTCCGTACTTTGTGGCGTTGATGTTTGGGTCATAGACATCATGAGAATGGACATAATTATACAAAGTGCAACTTGGAATTACTATTCTTGCTTGAATCTTAGGATTAAAGCGATTCATCCCATGCAAAATGACCCATTTCATCTTAACATTCCCTATGATCCGTTCAATGACATTTCGCATACTTGCGTACACATAATTGAACTACTCAATGACTCATTTAGGCTTTCGCCCTTCAAAATCATTCTAATGATAATTGACACCATGACATGGAGCCAAGAAGCCATCCATATTTGTATAATCAGAATCAATTAGATAAAAGTAACCTGTGCATATGAGTGACTATGTTAAAACATTCATTACAAACAAATGAGTGACTATGTTAAATTGTAAGATTTCACATATGCAAATTGTGTACTTTACATAACATCATGTGGGTTTCAAAATGGGAACTAAACATGTTTTGTGCATCCCTTAACACTTAGTTACTGTGTTCTGCACCAAGCATCCCAACGTATATGTGCGTGAATTGCAGGTTAAAGTTATATACGACTAGAACATTCTGACTAGTACAGCCAGAATATCCAAAGTATGCTTGTTGATCAGGCCAGCTATGTATTCCGAACACATGTGTTCCATCAATTGCTCCAATTGCTCTATTGAATGCACCTTCCCAATTATTGGCGGCTTCAGGGTCTAGAGTGGAGTAAGTTGGATTAGTTGGGGCAATAATGACCTCCCCCAATTAAAATAATAGCTACTAGAACACCCCAAAACCATTTAGAAATAGTGTCCATAGAATGGTAAAAAACTTGTCGAACACCTTCATATTTTAAGCCATGCACACAAATGGTAAGAAATATGGCCAATCCCTTATAGGAGGCAATTTATGACAAGTCTTAGAGTTCGTGATAGTTTTTCAGGTCATCCAATAAAGACCAGAAGCATTCCACTGACATGCAAAATTGATGTCTAAATTTCTTCAGGCTAGCCATAACATGATATAAATATTGGCTACCAGTCCAAAGGTGTTGTTGCCTAATAAGCCATTGGATCTCCGACAACGAGGCCCACCGAAACAATACTACTGCCTAATAGGCTTTGGGATCTTTGATAATGAGGCCCACCTAAACAATATTGCAATTAACACAATATTCATCATGAAATGGTAATGATGCCTTTGATGGAAGAGAAACTCATTATCGATGGGTCTATAATTATGATAGGGCAAACTTACCGGAATTAAAGCTAGATCAACCTATGGTAAATCTATATCAGCAAGTATTTCCGAGTCATTATCCATCTGCAACATCCAACCACTACCACGTGAAATAATTTATGAAAAATAACAATAATCAACGTCAAATAAGTATGTAATGATCAATCAAATAAACCATTATGCCAAATATACATAAACGTAATAAAGAACATATGTCATCAATCCAACACATGAAAGAAGTGCCCTTCAAGCAAACATGGTTAAGATCATCTACAAACATCTAAGAGTTCAATACTCCATCAAGCAAACATCCGAGAGTGCATCACGGTACTATTAGAGTCCATCAAAAAAGCTGGCCTTTTGAGCACGGTTAAGATGGGCACGAAGCATGCTCACATGTGTCTCTGGAGTAGTGCATCCATAAAGAAGACTGTCACATAACCAATCAGTTTGCCTTATCAAAAAACTAGTAGCAAGCCAGTCCAAGCTGCCCTTCTCAAAATTAAGAAGCCCCCGGATCATCTGCAGCATAGCTGTAGAACTTCTGTCCTTCTGTCAAGTAGCCGAAGTGGCAAAAGCCTCATCCATATTAGCTTTGTTTTGCCTAAGGATAGACAACACCTCTTTTTGAACATCTAGATCAATTGCCCCAATAGCCAACCTGCTCTGCTTGCTGCCACTAGCCTTATTCAATGCATATCCAATCATTGCTGGAGAAATGTGAGGTGGCAACGTAGTGTTCTATTGAACTGGATACTCCTCATGGCCAACATGGCCTGGGGAAGTAGCTGTAGTCTGGACAGCTTGGGTAAGCCCTAAGAAGTCACTAATATGCTATGTTGCATGCTAGGTGGCACATATTGCCCTAGGGGATAAACCAATATGATGGATGTTGGTATCTCGCTGTCATTAGGACTGTGTGGGACAGACTGTCTAGAATGGCTTGCCAAAGGAGGTTGTGAAGAAAGGCCGTGATCAAAATGGTCACAGAAGTCACCAAACATGGTGTGAAGGTCATCCAAAAAAGGTATTCCCCTTTCATAACATCTTCACCTCCGGGTGTTGCTGATAACATGGAAAAAGAGTATGTTTACAAAGTCAAACAAATATATACATACGACATCCAATATTAGTAACTAAACTACTGAACAGTAAATACAATGAAATAAGGATGTAGGATAGAGTGAATATGGTTACATGCTGAAATGCGTGCCTCCTGCCAATTAGGATCCACAAAAATTGTGTTGGTAACAGGATCCTATCCAATACCCGTAGCGGACTCAGTGATAAATTTCCAAATGTAGTAATGCCGGTGAAGCTACGCCACTTTGTTGGAAAGTTGTTTATTAGTCCAATGTCACCCTATGACTTCATTTAGTTCAGTCATGATTTTTTTCCAACCTAATTTTGTTGGAGTTTGGTGATTGACAAATCCTTCTTTAATCATAGAAGCAGCAATAGAACAAAACAACTGGGTGGATTGGATGTCCTAATCAGGACTACAGGGCATCTTTGAAGGAGACATATGTTCAAAAACATGAGTAGATGAGGTATTCATACATTGATAGGCTATCTAAAAAATACTTTACACTATAAAAAAAACCATATCATAAAAAAATACATGCGACAATTCAAAGTGCACCATAACAATCACAACAAATGGTTTGCATAACTCACATACCATTGTGCTAACTAACACCAACCACTTGGTTTATTGGTAGCCATATATCGTGAGAGTAAACAAAAATCAACAGGCAATTGAAGGTCACAATATCGATGGCAATTGTTTATGGCCATATATGTATAATTTAGCAAATAAAGTAATTAAACTAACTTGTAGGGGAGGGGGCCAAGAGCTACTAGTGGAAAAATAGCTAAATTGGAACAATAATTACGTATACACATGACAGAGAAAGCCAAGAATCAAAGAACAACAACAAGCCTTGGCAGAAAAAAAAAGTCCTAAGCCTATCTATATATGATAGGATTGGCAATGATCATAATAAGAATAAGAATAATAGCTCTACCTAAACATGTACAAAGTTGTCCATGCATTCACTAGCAATAAATAGAGATAGTTGAAAATGATCTAACAATTTCAAAATATTGCATGGACAACAATATATTGAATGATTCAAGCAGACTCCCAGTAGTTTTAATGTTATCAAATGTCCAGCCAAAGAAGTGCCTGAATTACACATTATATAGACTTTGCATACTATTATTTAAGCACAAGCGTTTTTGGGCATTTGTTGAAGAAAAATTCCAAATAGAAATATGTCATCCCCACATCTTAATATATAAGAAAATCAAGCATTTGTAAATATTTTTCTTCAAAACACCCATATGTAAGAGTTCTGAAGCTTAAACCACTCACCCAGGTAAGCTAACGTTCTGACAAAGCAAATGTGAGCAGATTCGGCTTGTAGGAGGTAAGCGATGGAGGGTGGTAGTGGGTTTCTTCCTTGTTTAGTGCATTTCTAGCTGGTTAAAACCTTCCGACGACCCTAGAGGAGAAAATATCAGCACATCTGGTTGCTGTGAAAGGGTAGTGAAACGCCCTTTCCTTCTAAATGGTTGAACTCATGAAGGTTAAACAGGATGAGGCCAAAAAAATGCTGTAATTTTGTCTGGTCATCACTATCCAGACTCTTGGTAGGGGAAAGAGAGAAGCTTCAGATAAAGAGGGTGTAGCTTTCACGTGAGTGAGAAAAAACAATGAGTTGAGATAATTAACCAACGACATATTCTCATAATTTTGGTGAACTTTTTGGACTTTACTACAGCAAGTGTGACCCCACATAATAATAGTAGGAAAGAATTGATCAGCGTAAGCCTTCTTATTCCAAACAAATTGCTTGCAACTTGGATGGAATATGGCTTTACAATGGCCTTATAATTGATTATCACTGTCTACCACCTTGTGCCCGCCTCTTGTTACTTTGCCACTCTAATAGTACTTGTGCCATTTGGTCCCGTGTGTGGGTCATTGTTTGTGTGTCTATGCTAGGAGTGTTCATCCAACACACTCAACCCATGAAACCATATGGACCAAACCGAGCTAACCCACTAGCTATGCGGGTTTATGCAGGTTACGATGTGGTTTGGGTTCTAAAAATAAAAAACCGATGTATATGTGATGCAATTTAGGTTTTAATTTTAAAATTGGTAAACATTGAACCAAACCACAACCTTTGCTAACCAATGAGAAAGTTAAGTCCAATTGCCTTTTACTACTTTTTCATGTTTGAATGAGTTTGTTTTTTGTAATTTTGAAATATATTATAAAAAGCATTATCTTGTTTCTCAGGCTAACCAAGAATCTTATAGTCGTGTAATGAAACTATGTGGATAGCTTTGACAACCTTATATGGTAAGAAGGAATTACTTATGATAAGCTAAAAAATTCTGAAGTGGCAGGAGCTTTGAACTTTAAATACTAACTTTGTATTTTATAACAATAAGGCTATTTTGTGCTTATGATAGTCCAAAGTATAGAATTGTTGATGTTTTAGAAAACTATTTGGTTTAAGGACAATGTATTAGCATTAAGATAAGTGTTGTGAAGTAACTTAAATTGTTTTATAAGATAGAAAAGATAAACCGGCCAAATTGAATTGGCCCGCATTTTATGCAATTTGGGTTTTAATTAGATTTTGTGGTATACGGTGTGGTTCGGTTCTATATTGTACAACCCGATCATCTTTGTGAGGCGGTTTGGGTTTAAGATGAACCCAGTCAAACCTACCCCGTGAACACCTTTACTTTGCACACAATGCCTCAACATTTGGCATCTCAGGTTCAGGAGTCATCCTATTTCAATCATACTCTACATGCAGTGCCTGATCGCACCAATCATGGTACCAGATATAATTGTGCAGTGCACAACATGCGATAATAATGTCAACTTGGATATGCAGTTTGAACTGGCCTATCCCAGTCACAATCTTCCACTTTATCTTTGTTGCACCTATTATGGACTAGACTACATTATGGAGGCCGGCATAAGCGAAGTTGAATTTTTTCCTTGGCTTCAACGGCCTTTGCTTGACATAGTCAATGTGGTGATAATTAACTGACCAATATTATGCTAACAAGCCTTCCATGTTAACATAGCCTGAATCTACCAATTAGTATTGACCTAAAAAGGCACATATTTATAATCAATACTCACATTGCATATATTGTAGCATATTTATGCCAATAATTAATAATATAACACAAGCACGTGTATAACATTATGTTAGTACTTGGGGATGGGTTCAAGAATTGAGAACCAGGGGCTTTGTGACATTCACGTAATACGCAACATTTATGGATAATCATACAGTACCAGCATTTTGAGTCTAGTGGCCGCTTTGACCACAATAAAACTCCTGCTCTGACTGAGGGAAGATATCACTAACAAGGGTACCATCTATGGTGCCAATCACATTGGCTAATGTACCCCTTATTCTCAAGTAACATAGGGAGAAGCCTCAGTCATTCTTTTTGGAGATGGGGCAATTATGACCTAGCCGAGTGAAATGACTACCGCAAGAATAATGCAAAACTAGCAACATATTGTGTTAGCTGAATGAGGAAATAATTAACGCTCATCATGATATTTGAATCCATGTGTACATTCTGTTAAAAACATAACTAGTGCCTCTACACTAGATATCTTAGTACAGGATCTAAGATTGTGATGGTATTCTAGGCTGGAGTATAAATGCCAAAAGCATTGTGGAGATATACGGACCCTTTCATAGAATTGACATTCATTTTGTCTGAGGTGAAACAAATATTGCATGCCAATGAAAAGAGGTTCCCTGTGAATCGGCATGGGTGATGGATCAACGTCATTCTATAACCAGGTTTAGCTATAGCCAACTATATAATATGATGGTGCATGGCCTCCTCTAAATCAGAAAACCTGTTCCAAGCAATTGAATGTTGTGGGGAGCCAGGAGGTGATGAAAGAAGTGTGTCCTATGGGATGTCTATATCAACCCCAAGACCAACAGACAAGACCATGCACTGTAGTGACAAAGTAATGGAATCAATTAGTGAGACGCATGCATCGGGAAATTTGTTTGCAAAACATAACTAAAGAACCATACACTAGGAACCATCATACATAAACCATAAACCATAAAACATGAACAGTGTATATGCCAAATTTTGGAAAAATAGCCGTAAACATGGAGACATGAAAGTTAGAAAATGTTCGACCCAGATAGTAAACATGCACCCCACTTATTAAACTGTAATAGTGAGGGTTCAAAACACCATGACTTTAATAACTAGCAGGGATCACATCCCAGGGATGCCTTTGAAGAACCCAGCCTCTTTTGCACGTTTCATCTCAGCATACAACCATTCAAGCCCAACTTCGGGCATCGGGCAAGCATTTACAATGCATTCCTTCAGTCCTTTATCTTATGTCAACAACATAGAAGCAGTTATCCATGTTAGATCTCCATAAACTAGACCGGGCAACTCAGAAATCATGGACATGAGAGAACCAATGCTAGTAGCCAAATGGTAGAACTAAAAAGAGGAAGTAAAGATCTTAGTAAAACTGTTTTGGTTGTGACATTATTTGTTAAGAATGGAGCACGTGTCCTCTAGGTCAGGTCCACAGCCAGACCTTGTGTTTCACTGAACTAGTCCTAAGTGCCTTGTTCAGGGTGTGCCCCAACATATCGAGTAGAAGGTGAATGGGGCCAGGCTGAGACACTGAACGAGCAACATGTGAGGCCTCATAGCTAGAAATCCGTACTAAACACCAATCTCCATGCCGGGTTGGTGACACCTAAGTCAAGATGACTGGTGAGGCATTAGTATCTTATGATGGAGATGCACTATCTGGAACCTGATGTTTGGATGGGGAAGTGGTCGGTGCTGCATGACACGCTTCCTAGTTGCTTGTAGCGACAGCTGAAATAGTGGTTGGTGATACCCATCCCAGGAATTTGGACCTCTATTTGGACCCATGTTACTTTGAGAAAATAAGGCCATCAAGGGTTTTAGGCGCAGTCCTACTTAATTAAGGCCCACCGTCCTATACCCTTAAAAGGGGGACTAAAAAAACCAAACCACAGGAATTTGGGCCTTTATTTGGACCCATGTTACTTTGAGAAAATAAGACCCATCAAGGGTTTTAGGCCCAGTCCAACATAATTAAGGCCCACCGTCTTATACCCCTAAAAGGGGGACCATAAAAAGACAGGTGTTCAACATCCAACGGTCTTAAACTCTAAGGCACAAAACCCTAAAAACCTATATAAGGGCATTCATTATCACATGTTAGGTATAAGATCACTTTTTTTTTTGTATTTGTATCCTACCATAACCCTTATTGACTTAAGCGTCGAAGTATCTTTTACAGGTCTCCATGCTCTCCCCTCCCTCCAAGGTGTACTTGTATGACAGACTTCATTCTTAAGCATCCAGATCACATACTAAAGAAAGTACATCATCATTGGGTGCCCACCGTGGGGCTTTATACATGAGTACACACTTGGACCCCATTACACCTAGAAAGGAGGTAAAACATCCAAATATTCTTAATAAGGTGACGAGCATACCTCTCCCTATTGATGACATAGTAGGCAATACCTCAGCATCAACATCCTCTAGTTGTACTCTTGACACTAGGGATGGAAGTGCTGACCTGCTTTTGCACTAGAAGGAATTACCAAAGGGGTCACTTACCTTACAAGTGCAAAGTTTGAAAACATGAATGCATAACTCATAAGCAAGTTGGATTCAGTCACCGTAGTCATGGCCAAGTATTTTGCACAACCTCCCCCATAAATGCAAGCACCACCCATACATTGGAGCCAGTGGCATCACCTATATGTATAGGGAATCCAATCACTCAGTGGTGGTATGAGTGTTGGAACTTAACTCCAAAGCCAAACAGGAGGTTTCCCTAGTAGCCTCTTCCCCAATATTGGTGCCATAGGATCTGGGGGGCATACCTTGCCAACATCAACAGTACCATCACCGCACCAACCAATATCCCTATTCAAGCACATGACTATCCCATTAACATAAGAAATGCCTCATACAACTATTTTGCAAATAACTTTGGTGCTAGCTAAGACATCATCCCTTTCCCTTGGAGAAATAGGCAAGTTCACTACCCAATTATCTCAACAGCCTGTACCACAAGCCTTCCTTGGAGACAACAGTTAGTTAGCTTATACTCATTATTTTTAGTCTGGTACAACATATTAGACTGCCTACCCATAACCATCAGTCATGCCAATAGCTAATATGCCTCCATTGGCACAACATCCCTATATCACATATCTTCAGTAACCAATGGCCAATACATTAGACCTGGCTATAGCAGCAGCACTTCAGGTTGCTCAAAACACTATTGCTTACATGCAACGACAAATACAAACTCTCATTAGAAACAACCCAAAGAAGCAGGGAAGACATTCCTTCACTATTGAACTCATGAACGAGCCGATACAAGAGAACATTATGAGTCATTATGAGAACATTATGACCCTAGCTGGGTTCCCAAATGCAGTTATGTGTCGAGCTTTACCAACAACACTAATGGGAGATGCTCGGACGTGGTACTCTAGCCTTGAAGCAAACTCAATAGGTTCATGGAATGACCTCAATAAAGCCTTTACAGACTATTTCCTTGGGAGAAAGGCTTGCACACGAGTTCCAACTCATCTTTTTGCTATCAAACAAAACAAAATAGAATCTCTAAGAAGTTATGTTGATCATTTCAATAAGGCAGCATTAAAAGTACCTAATTTAGCTGAGAATGAATTCATACTATTAATGGCTAAGGGACTTCAGGCAAACTTAGAATTTGCCAAGGAATTGGCAAAATGGTCCACCAAGAAGAGGTAAGAGTTCTTACAAAGAGCCTCAGAGTTCATGAATGTTAAGAACATTATTGCACTAAGCATAAAACAGCGTAAGAGGAAGTCCAAACCGTTAGATTACCAGGGCCCATCTAAAAGACATGGCATGAGGGAAGATCATGGCAGCATGATAGTTCTCCTCAAAGAGAGCATACAAATGAAGGTTAGGATAGACCAAAATTCTTGCTACTCACAGCCCCCAGATATGTTATCCTTCATGCCATTTAAGATAGAAAATACCTTAAGTGGCCAGAAACCAAAAAAGGGCGAGCAAATAGGTCCTAGGGCGGACCATTACTGTGAATTTCACAAGATAGTAAGGCATGCGACTGACAATTGTAGACTGCTTAAGGAACAAATCAAAAAGCTAATCAAGGAAGGGAAGCTCAAAATATACATTAGGAGTTATGGTGATCGGAATAGTGATGCTTGTAAAGGAGATGCCAAATATAAAAAGAAAGATGATGGCTGTGATAGAGACGGCCAAGGTAGAGGAAAAAAGGATCATTATGAAAACAAGCCAACGGAGGCGGCAATCCACTACTTGGTCAATGAGGTTACCTCTCAAGGAGGAAAGTAACATGTTGCCCTAAGGTCCTCAGTTACTCATAGGACCTCGGGACTTATTGTGGATATTGGAGCACCCCCTAGCATCCTTTATTAAAGCACCATTGAGAGGATGACATTCGATAAAACATGGATCATGCCACACCCTCATCAAATCAAAGAACCAGGAAATGAGTCCCTCCCGGTGGTAAGGAAAGTATTACTCCCAGTAATGTTTTGTGACATAACAGGAAAAGAAATAATAAAGATGGTCAAGTTTAAAATCATTTATGCTTCTGCAACTTACAATGGATTGATAAGCTTTTACACCATGCAAGATTTTGACATTCGTGTTAGGCCTAAAACCTTGGAAATTACACTACCCACCAAAGAAGGATTGGCAGTCATCTCCCTAAGTATGGTTGATACAATCTCGGTAATCACAATGCAGCGCCATCTTGATGCTTTAGATGCAAAGAACCAAGAGAAAGAGAAAAGAAGAATGCCTGTAGAAGCAATGAAGGAGATAATCCATGATGACTCAGACTTTAGCAAGAAGACGAAGATTGGAACCATCTTGGGAAAAGATCAGGAAGAAGAATTGATCATTTTTCTTTGACACAATTGTGATGTTTTCGCTTGGTCAGCTAGAGATATGCCACGAATTGACCTAGAGACCATTACCCATAAGCTTAACATCATGTCAAGAAGGCACCCAGTCCAGCAAGAAAAGTGGAACTTCGAGCCAGAAAGGAAAGCAGCTGTTAAGGTGGAGGTAGAAAAGCTCATAGCTACAAGCTTCATTAGGGAAGTCAAATATCCGAATTGGGTTTGTAATGTTGTAATGGTTTTAAAGACCACCAGCTGGTGGCAAATGTGTAATGACTTCACAGATCTTATGAAGCATGCCTTAAAGATTGGTACCTTTTGCCTCAAATCAATGCCATGGTTAACACCTTGGCATTTCATGAATGCTTAGCTTCATGGATGCCTTCAGTGGCTATAACCAAATCCACATGCATCTGGATGATGAAATTCACACTACCTTTGTAATAAACCAAGGTCTATTTTGCTTTACTAGAATGCCTTTTTGCCTTAAAAATGCCAGAGCCACCTCTTAGAGACTCATGACCAAAATCTTCAAAGAACAAATTGGTAGAATTGTCAAGGTTTATGTAGATGACATGCTCGTTAAAAGAAAACAGAGACAAGACCATATCACTGATTTAAAAGGAGACATTTGATTTCTTGCAAAAATACAAGATGAAACTCAATCCAGTCAAATGTGCCTTTGGAGTTGGTGCAAGAAAATTTTTAGGCTACATGGTCACACATTGGGGCATTGAAGCTAACCTAGAAAAAGTTAAAGTAGTTCCCGACATGGCTCCACCCAAAGACATAAGAGGCATACAAACATTGGCAGGACAAATCACGGCCCTTGGAAGATTTTTAGCAGGGTCAGCTAGAAAAATGTCTTCCATTTTTTTGAGCATCAAGGAAGAGGGGGAATTTACATCCCTTGTAGGATAAAGAATGTCAAAAGGCCTTCAACCAAATTAAGGGTGAATTAAGGAACTTGCCAATCCTTAAGAGTCCAAGGATAGGCAAACCTCCCATTTGTTACGTAACAGTTACTTAGGAAACAGGTGCCACAGCCCTTGTCAAGTATTTCAGGGGGTAGAGCCTAGATATCCTGAAGTAGAGAAAATAATATTGATGCTCATCACTACAACAAGAAGGATTTGACCATATTTTCATCTTACCCCATCATTGTATTTACTTTATATCCATTGCAACAAATCATGGGAAAATCAGAATTGCCAAGATGACTCACAAAATGAAGTATGGAGCTCACTGAGTTTGCATCAAGTATGTCCCTTGAGTGAGCATTAAATCGCAGGTGTTGTCAGATTTTATCTCTGGATGTGCTTGTTAGTGTTGTGCCCAAAAGCCAATCATGATATGATTGTATTTTTGCACATTGAGTCATGATATTTTATTAAGGCATTAATCCAGTATTATGTTTGTTGTTTTATTTCTGTGTAATGTAATACACATAATTATAACCCGAAAATAATGATAATCTTAAATGTCCCTGGTCTAGTATTATCATGAAGCAGGTTATAATAATATATAACGACTAGCATATGTAGAGACCAATATGAGATATGTAGTCTACATATGGGTACAAGCTAGAGAACTTGTGTATTGGGCCGACCCACCATGAGAATGCTACATGGATCATTATATGAGTGTCATAAGTGATTCTCATAGTGATCATGGTATATGTCATCCTTTGACCTAAGGTCATCAAGGTTCCTTACATGTGAGTCACATACTTTGATACTTCCCTTTGTTGCTCGTAACTGAGTGAACTTGAAGGAGGTCATTGGGTATGTCACATATTATGCGGAGGGTTTTGTATGATCAAGATGGGATTTGTCCCTTCTATGTAACGGGAGCGAAATCTTCGGGCCCCTTGATAGAGTGAGGCTTAGAAAATGCATGGCCATGCTCGGATGAGTTGATATACGATATCAATGTCATCAGTTTAAGTTAGTCTACTCGGTAATCAAGAAACCAAAGATTGGGCTATACGAGAGTGACACATTCCATGTCTCATGCTTAGTCTTGATATCTTGGGTAAAGAGATAATGACATATACAGATAATGATCATAAAGGTTTAGTCGAATCACTGACAATCTTGTCACTTTGGTAGCAATGATGTGTTGCTAGAGACCGTTCATTGCTTATAATCATAAATGTGATTTATGATCATTGCCAATATGGTAAAAGCCTATTAGGTCACACACATAAAGCCTATTTGGATTATTTGAGTGCATGGGCTAATTTATTTGAGTTATGGTTTCATGATAATTTCGTGTTAATAATTGGCCCAAAAGTTGAGTCATTATTAAGCCCAAAATTAAAGCCTAATTGGATTAGGGCTTTGAAACCCATTAGACTTGGAAGTTGAGTCTCACTATAAATACATCATATAGTGAGAAATTCACAGCTCTTGCCATAGCCTTCCAAAAGTGACAGTCGTACTCTTCTCTTACTATTCTTTGGAGGACACAAGCTAGCACTGCGAGCGTAAGAGAAATGCATTTACTGAGACATGGTGGAGGCGTGGTGATCTTGAGAGGCTCATGTGGATACAATAGAGAGCTTGAACACGTCAACTGTTCAGGTTTTGTGATTCGACTCAACAGTTGGGTGAAAGATCTCAACCGAAATTAGGTATAAAAATTTTTGAACACCCGGTTTATCCCGTTTCACTTGGATCCTAGAAGGTTTCGATTATATTCCACTATGCTTGTTTGGCTCCTAAAACCCTACAGTACTTCCTATCAAACCACGGAGATGCTAAGAGAATGGATTGTACACACTGACGGGTCATCCAGTTTCAAAGGATGTGGCATCATAATACTCTTGGTGAGCCCAGATGTGGTAAGGAGAAACCATGCTTTCAAGCTTAATTTCAAGGCCACAAATAATGAAACAAAATATGAAGCTACCCTCGTAGCATTGCGAGTATGTGGAGACATTGGTGTAAATGACGTAAGACTTTAAAATGACTCTCAAATAGTCACCAAACAAGCTTAGGGGGACTATGGAGCTAAGTACCTAACTTGATTAAGTATCAAGACTTATTAAAAGATATGATGGCAACATTCAGAAAGGTGACTGGTGATACCCACCTCAGGAAATTGGGCCTTCATTAGGCCCAAATGTCATCTTAAAGAACTTAGGCCCATTAAAGGTTTGAAGCCCAGTCTGATCATAAAGGACAAGTGTCCTAGATCCAATAGTTCATGAGATAACCACACCGTCTAATGTTCCTAAATCTTAAGGCATTCACTATCACATTTCAGGTATGACATCACTTTTCTTGGCATTTGCACCATACTGCAGTTATTATTGACTTGAGCATCATATTATCTTTTGTAGGTCCTCATGCTCCACTCACCAAGGTGTACTTATGCGACAAACCAAGTTCTTGGACCTTTTGATCATATACTAAGGAAGGTGCATCATCATTTGGTGCCTACCATGGTTTACCCATAAGTACGCACTTGGACCTTATTACTCTTAGAAATGAGGTACAACATTCGAATACTCATCTAAATCCTTTAGACAAGGTGGTAGGAAAAGCCCTTTTTATCAATGAAGCAGAAGGCAACATTTCAGCATTTACATCACTAAGTCGTGCACTCGAAACTGAAAGTGGTTGAGAAGACACACCCTTGTACCAAAGGCAGTCGATACAAAATGCCCCTTTCCTTACAAGAGCAGAGTTTGAAAATATGAATGCCCAATTGAAAAGTAAGTTAGATTCAGTCACAACCATTATGGCTAAGTACATTGCGTAGCCCCTTTAGCGAACACGGGGCATCGCCCATGCCTCAGAGCAACTTTCATTATTCTTGCACACAAGGAGTCCAATTCCATAGTGATGGTACCAGTATTGGAACCCAGATCCAGAACCAGATAGGGGGTTTTCCTAACTTTCCTTTTCATAGCATCGGTACCACGGTACTTGGGGGGCACGCTTCACTGTCACTCCAAATCCCACTAGCTTCTATAGTGCTGCCATCCTAGCAGCTCATACCTTTATTCAGGCATACCGTCATCCAGCCATCTTAGGAGTTCCCTTTACTGACTGTCCTACCAATAGCAAGGGTGCCACAAAAAACTTATCTTCTTTATAACCTTGAAGATAATAGCCATTCAGTTTATGCACATTATTATTGGCCTAGTGTTTCATATCAGACTGCCTTTGCACACCTAGCCACCATGCTAGTAGCCAGTATGCTCCTATTGGCACAACAAGCGTACCTTACATTTTTACAGCAGCCCATGGCCGCTACCTCAGACCTGGCTACGGTAGCAGCACTCCAAGCTGCTCAAAACACCATTACTCACATGCAGCGGAAAATACAAAATCTAACTCGGACCAGCCCAAGGAAGCCAGGAAGACACCTTTACTATTGAACTCATGAATAAGCCAATACCAGAGAAAATGAAAATCCTTCACTTTGAACCATATGGCGGGACTGGAAACCCCACGGATCACCTGAGCCATTATGAAAATATTATGAATTTGGCTAGTTTCTTATATGCAACTATATGTCGAGCCTTCCCAACAACACTCATGGGAGATACCCCGAACGTGGTATTCTAGTCTTGAAGCAGAATCTATAGGTTCGTGAGAGGACCCCAACAAGGCATTCAAGGACTAGTTCTTTGGGAGGAAAGCTTGCATGTAGGTACCATCCACCTTTTTGCTGTGGGACAAAACAAGGGGGAGTCATTGAGAATTACATAGACCGCTTCAGTAAGAAAGCATTGAAGGTGCCTACTTTGGTTGAAAATGAGTTTGTACTATTAATGGCTGTGGGACTTCAGCCGGATTCAGAGTTTGCCAAAGAGTTGGTGAAAATGCCCATAAAGAATAAGCAAGAGTTCTTGCAAAAAGCCTTAGAGTTCATGAATGCGGAGGACAATGTCGTACTTAGCGTGGAACAAAGTAAAAGGGAGTCTAGCCAAATAGACAACCAAGGGCCTTTTAAAAGGAAAAGGCATGAGGGGAAATCATGGCCACATTAGGACCCCCAACGGAGGGATTGTACAAGTGAAAGCAGGGAAAAAGTGAAGTTCACACCACTCACAGCCCCAAGATCTGTTATTCTTCATGCCATCTAAGATAAAAACTATCTTAAGTGGCCAAAAGCCAAGAAGGGTGAATAGATAGGCTTTAGATCAGACCATTATTATGTGAATTTCACAAGATTGTTAGACATAAGATTTATAATTGCCAATTGCTCAAAGGGAAAATTGAAAAATTGATTAAAGAAGGGAAGCTCAACAAGTACATCAGGCACTATGGTGATTGAAGTAACGATACTTGCAAGGAAAACACCAAATTTGAGAAGAAGGATGATGGCAAGGATAGAGATAATCAGGGCAGAGGAAAGAAGGGCCCCTATAACAACAAGCCAATGGAAGCAACAATCCATCATATTGCTAATGAGGTTACATCTGAAAGGGGAAAGGAACACGTTGCCCTAGGAACCTCAATTGCTTATAGAACCTCAAGACTTGTTGTCGATGTAGTAACGGCCAAGCACAGAGTTAAAATGCTTCTACTAGATACAGGAACACCCCTTAGCATTCTTTACTAGTCCACTATCAAAAGGATGACATTTGACAAAGTATGGATTAAGCCTTACCATCATCAGATTAAGGGACCAGGAAATGAGCCTCTATCAGTAGTGGGGGAGGTCGTACTTCCAATAACATCTGGGGACAGAGCAGAAAAGAAAGTTACAAAGATGGTCAAGTTTAAGATCATTGATGCGCCTGCAACCTACAATGGCTTGATTGGATTCTACACTATGCAACAGTTTGACATCCGTATCAAGTGCAAAATGTTGGAGATCACCCTCCCAACCAAAGAAGGAATGACAGTCATTTTCTTCAGCATAGCAGAGACAATATTAGCAATCACTTGGCTATACCATTCTAATAAATTAGACACATGAAACCAAGAGAAGGGGAAAAGAGGAACACCCATGGAGGCAATGAAAGAGATTATCCTCAATGATGCAGACCCTAGCATGAAGAGCAAGGTAGGAACCACCATTGGAAAAGAAGAAGAAAAAGAGCTGATTGTCTTTCTTAAAGACAATTGTGATAACTTTGTTTGGTCAGCAAAAGACATGCCAGGAATTGACCCAGAAGTCATTACACATAAATTCAGTATCATGTAGGAAGCCACTCGGTCCAACAACAGAAGAGGAAACTCTGATCGAAAAGGAAAGCAGCTGCTAAGATAGGGGTAAAGAAGCTTATAGCTACTGGCTTTATAAAAGAAGTCAAATATCTAGATTGGGTCTGTAATGTTGTAATGGTCCTAAAGACCACCAGAGGGTGGCAAATGTGTAATGACTTTACAGATCTTAATGGAGCATGTCTTATGGATTGTTTCCCCTTGCCTCAAATTGGTGCCATGGTTGACACCTTAGCATTTCGTGAAATGCATAGCTTCATGGATGCCTTCAGCAATTATAACCAAATCTACATACATCCAAATGATGAAATTCATAGTACCTTCGTAACTGAACAAGGGCTATTTTGTTTTACTAGAATGCCTTTTGGCCTTGAAAACACTAGAGATACCTACCAAAGGCTCATGAACAAAATTTTCAAAGAGCAAATCAGTAGAAATATTGAGGTCTATGTAAATGACATGCTAGTTAAGAGCAAGAGGAAACAAGATCTTTATAGACCTAAAGGAGACATTCAATTCCTTGCAGAAATACAAAATGAAATTTAATCTGGCCAAGTGTGCTTTTGGGGTAAGCTTAGGAAAATTCCTAGGCTACATGGTCACTCATTGGGGCATAAAGGCCAATCCAGAAAAAGTAAAAGTAGTACTCGACATGGCTCTACCAAGGGACATTAGAAGTATACAGACATTAGCAAGAAGAATCACGACCCTTGGAAGGTTCTTGGCAGGATTGGCCAAGAAGCGTCTTCCATTCTTCCGCGTACTAAAGAAGAAAGGGAACTCATGATCGTTGTGGGATGAAGAATGCCAAAAAGCCTTTGATGAAATTAAGAGTGAATTAGGTAGCCTGCCTATCCTTAAAGGCTTAAGGATAGGTGAACCCTTTGTATGTTATTTATTAGTTACTCAAGAAATAGGTGTGGCAGTCCTCGTGTAGGAAGAACGGGGAACCTGAAACTACTTTGTTAATCAAGTTTTTTAGGGGGTAGAGCTTGGATATCTCAAGGTGGAGAAAGTAATACTGATGCTCATCATTGCAGCAAGAAGGCTTCGACCATACTTTCATTTTCATCCCATAATTATGCCTACTTCATATCCATTATGACAAATCATGGGAAAGGCAGAATTATCGGGGAGACTTACAAAATGGAACATGAAGCTCACCAAGTTTGACATCAAATATGTCCCCTGACTGAGCATTAAATCTCAGGCATTGGTAGATTTTGTCTCTGAGTGTACCCCTCACTAGACCATGAAAGTGCTAGGAGAGTGGATAGTACACATAAATGGCTTATCCAGTTTTAAATGTTATGGCATCAAAATAGTCCTGGTAAACCCAAATGGGGTAAAGACAGACCATGCTTTCAAGATCAACTTCAAGGCGATGAACAATGAAACAGAGTATGAAGTGGCTATCGCAGCATTGCGAATATGCAAGGACCTGGGTATAAATGAGGTAAGACTCCAAAGTGATTCTTAAATAGTCACTAGATAAGTTCAAGGGATTATAAAGCCAAGGTACCTACCATGATTAAATACCAAGAGGCATTAAAAAATATGATGGCAACATTCAAAAAGGTGACCATTGAAAATATCCCGCCGGTAAAAAACAGTCAAGCAAATGCTCTAGCTAGAGTGGCTTCAACATTTAGAAGACCTATAGATATCCATATTGATGCTACCAAAAAGACAAGTATTACAAAATTGTAGTCATGGAAATCTCACAAAGTGAAAACACAGGATGGATGCTCCCAATAAGGAGTTACTTGTCCACAAGCCAACTCTCGAAGGACCCTAAGAGGGCAGTTGAGCTAGAGAAAAAGGCAACCAAGTACTATTTGTTTGAAAATGACATATTGTACTTTCAATCTTTTACAGCCCCATATAGAAGATGCCTTTCAGTAGAAGAGACAACCTACGTACTAAAAGAGGCCCCTGAAGGCGTTTGTGGAAATCACATCGGCGCTAAACCGCTAACTAGAAAATTCATTCTCTAGGATATTATTGGCCCATGTTAGCTGATGATGTCACAGAATTTGTTAGGAAATATGAAAAATGTTAAATGTTTGGTCTGGTGTCAAAAAAACATGGAGAGCAAATAACCCTAGTCACTACACCTTTGCGTTTCACAAAAATTGGGAGTTACATCCTCAGACCTTTTGCACCTATCTCAAGAGGGAGGGCATATTTGATAGTGGCTATAGACTACTTTCCTAAGTGGGTTGAAGCCAAACCTTTAGCGAAAATTAGAAAGCAAGAGATGAAGGACTTTGTATGGCAACAGATAATATGTAGATTTGGCATTCCATGGGAAATTGTCACAAACAATGGTACCCCATTGACGAGAAGAAAATTTTTTGAATTCCTCGATGAGTTAGGCATCATGCACTATAGGACTTCCATAGTAAGGCCATAGTATAATGTCCTTGTTGAGCTCGCAAACAGGTTGATTCTTGAGGTATTGAGCAAAAAGGCAGGTCAAGCACTTGGAGCATGGGTATATTTAATTCTTGAAGTACTATGGACTCATAGGACTACATACAAGACTTCCACAGGAGAAACCCCCTTTCATTTAACATATGGTACAGAAGCTAAAATACTAGATGAAATTGCCCTCCCTACCTACAGAATACTTCATTTTCACGAAAAAAAGCAAACAACGAGGAGTTAAGGATCAATCTGGACATGTTGGATTAGCTAAGAAAGACTGCAGAAATAAGAACTTCAATCTATAAAGAAAGAGTTGCCAAGTATTATGATTCCAAGATCAAGCCCAGGCATTTTCAGGTAAGAGAACTGATGCTATGACAAGCGGTAGCTTTTCGGTATGGCTTGAATAGGGGAAATTTCAACCCACGATGAGAGGGGCCTTATATCGTGGAAAAAGTTATTGGAAATGGGGCATATAGACTTAAGCATTTGGATAGTACAGACATACCAAGAACATGGAATGTAGATGTACTGAAAAAGTACTATCAATAAGACAAGTGTGCTTAAGACATATCGCCACAAGTAAAAGTGTACACCTTAGGAGAAGGTAAATGCACAATGCGAAACCTAGAAGGAGCAAACAAGGTAAATACTCCTTAAGAAGGCATAAAGCATTAAAAGAAAAAGAAAGAGCAGCAATTGATGAAAAAAGTTAAGAAAACTAAGGGAAAGTCACAAGTCTTCAAAGGAAATTACAACCATGAACTAACTGAAAGAAATCTAAAGATAAAAACCAACTATATTGTTAGAAAAGGACAAGGACTGACATGCCAATTTTCATTGATATCCTCAGCATTGGTACCCTGCACCAAAGATCCAGTCAGAGCATCATGAGAGCCAAAATGAGCTGACTAGAGAACCTTCAATAACTTCCTAGTAGTCTGGGCTCAACCTATTTTTCTTTTCTTCAGATGGTTCTCACCGGCGGCAAGAACATGACCAGTTGGAAAGGATCCCCATAGTCCCTATAGCAGCTGGTCATAAAGGTTCACTGAGTCTAATGCTAGGTAGCCATCATTATCTAGTATATCAAGGAGTTACGACAAGTAAGACAAATTGATTCCCTGGTAAACATGAGACAACACTATCTCGAAATCATGACGCTTTAAAGATAGGCTCCCCTAACATTGGAAAAGGCCTAAGAAAGCTCATGTTCCTTAAGATCAAGGAAGTGCAGACACCTTTCAACTCATTCGCTTAGGATGCAAGCTTCTTTTCTTTAGAAGCTAAGGAATCTTGGGCATCGTTCAACTTTTTCTCAAGTTCACCCTCGTAACTCTTCATTTTCTTTTCCTAAATACGGATTCGTTGAAGTCTCTTAGATGACTCTGCTAGCTTTCTCTCTTTTAAATGGATTTCAGCATTCTGATCATCCAGAGCCTTAGCATGCTCATAAAGAGCGAGTGAGGCATTAAGAACCGCTACGCAGCAAAAAGAGACAATGCCTTCGTACAAGCAAGTTAAGAACTAAAAAGAAAGAAAAACAAACAGCTAAAGGAACCTTAAAGTGATGTTGAACAATGTTAGCCACTAGGCTGGCAAAGAAAGAAAAAAATGAGTTAGCTGCATCTATGTGGAGCATTCCAACCATTTCTGATATCGCAGCAACATCAAGAAAACTACCAGAAGAGCTCAACTTCTTTGTCTTACCCTTGCCTCTTGTCGGAGGAGCAATGGGAAAAAAGAGAACAATGGTCGCTAAGAGAATAGAATGAGGGGAAGGAACCTCAGAAGAAGTTTGTGTCCTTTCACCAGAGTTGGCATGCATAAAAGCCTTCTTGAGAAAATCCTTGGCTTCTATTTTCCTCTTCTTCCTTGTCACTCGAGATAATAATAAGAAGTCCTCTTTAGAATGTAAGACACCAAAAGCTGCAAAGAAAAAAGGGAAAAAAAAAGGTAACAGTTATGAAAATTTGAATAATAGAATAAAATGCTACACATCATGAGTTGACAAGAACTCTGGGCTTAGACATCCATTAGTCCAAGCATGGCCATTCTCGCCCACCGCTTACCTAAGTAATTTGAAGAACACTTCCTCCCCTTCAAAGCATTGAGAAAGAATAATCTTATTAAGATCCATATTCCCATGGTCATTAAAAACCCTTGCTTCGATAGGGAACGGCCAAGTTGAATCCCTCGACTTAAGCAAAAAGAATATATCCTTCCAACCCTTAATGTTACTAATTGTACAAGAAATAAAAGGGCTCTTTGGATGAAATCCATGCCAACCACCCGGGACAGATTGGAGATGGAAGAATGACTAAACTAAGGGTATGGTAGGCTCTATACCAAGGTTCTTAGCAATAACAAAAAAAGATATTATGTACTGCCAACTATTTGGGGAATACTGAAAATGGGGAATTTGAAAATAGTTAACGAGATCCAAAATGAAATGGGAAAGTGGTAAGGGGAAACCAACTTCGAACTAATCCCAGTAGAAAAGGAGAAATCCATTAGCAAAGGTGACAACAATTAGATCGCCAGGAGAAAGTAAATGAATTTTGTAAAAGGAAGGTACATCATAAAAGTGACAAAGGAAGTCAACTTGCTAATATTATAAGGGAAATGCGACATCTCGATGGTCTAACAGGCCTTCCTAATTAGGTTTAAGGTCAAAAAATTCTTCCACTCGATCGCGCATTAGTTTCCTAAACCCTTTCCTAAACTTCAACTTACCCAAGCTAGCCTTCCTGTCTAATACTTCTCTCGTTTCATCCGAAAATGGAATGAAATTTCCTAAATCAGCGATAGTTACTAAATGTAATGGAATGGCAACACCATATGGCATATCTAGGAGCTCGGAAGAGCCTACACCAACACCAATAATAGGATCCATAAGAGTGTCGCGTGCGACCTCAGTAGGGGTTCCTGAAGAACTCTCACTACCACAATCTAATGAACATAACTTTTTGGATAAAGAAGACATACCTACGAATGAAGAACACATGCCACTGAGTAAGAAGGAAGACATAACCAAAAGCAGAAAACTTAGAGAAAAGGCACAAAGTTCTCATACAGCAAAGTGAAAAATAAAGACAACCTTCTCCACCCTTTATAGAGAATGGGGAGAGAAACAATTTTCTAGATTCATTAATGTCATAAAGAATGATTAAATGACATATTTATGAAAATAATAATGATAGAAATAAAGGAAAATAATGAGAAAGAAGACGGTGGTAGTTATCATAAAAAGAAATAGAAAAATGGTGGTTGTGAAAAACCAAATAGTCAAGAGGTAGCAGTAGTAAAGCCTAAAGAGGAGGTGATAGTCAAGTGTTTTAAACACTGAGAGATGGCGATAGTCAAGCCTCAAGAGGCAGTGGTAGCCAAGCCTAAAGAAGCGGCGGTAGTCAAGCCTAAAGAGGTGGTGATAGTCAAGTGTTTTAAGCCTAAAAAGGTGGCAGTAGTCACAATATTTTTATCCCCAAAGAGGTGG
Organism: Aquilaria sinensis; assembly: GCA_005392925.1. Classification (NCBI taxonomy): domain Eukaryota; kingdom Viridiplantae; phylum Streptophyta; class Magnoliopsida; order Malvales; family Thymelaeaceae; genus Aquilaria; species Aquilaria sinensis. The sequence continues at coordinate 122,373 of SMDT01003362.1, forward strand.
CGATAGTCAAATGTTTTAAACCTGAAGTGTCAGTCCTTTGACTTTCAAGGGCTATAGGCTGTGAATTCTAGCATGCATAAGTAGAACAAGTCATGGAATGTGGAGGAAAAATGTAAGACTTTTACAGACTTTAAATTTTAGGAAAGGACAAGGAACAATGTTGGGCCACTAGGAGGTTCACCAGGAGGCCATCAGGCACACTGTATGTGCTCTTATCTAAAATTGTGAGCTTTAAAGCTTAAGATTCTGAAAAGAATCAACTGGGCCTGCATTTGATGAAAGGGACTAATGAGAGAACTCATAAAAGCCTAAGGGAGGTAGAGAATACTTGATAAACAAGGCAGGACATGTTAGGGTGCACTAGGAGGCCTATGGGTGCACCTAAAGTGTTCTTGGCCTTGTGTGAAAGTTTGATGCCTAAAGTGATCGAATTAAGAATCAAAGTGGATACTTAAAACATGACACCAGGGGAGATAAATAGGTTAAAAGAATAAATAAAATGACTTAAGGGAGCCAAGAGGAGATTGGACCAAAAATGGTCAAAGTGTATTTGGCTGCCAAGGCCAATTCGGCTAAGCTCCACCGCCTTGAATTGGCATTGAATAAGGCAAAGTCCTCAAGGCTTCTTGGGTAAATTATCCTGGAAATTATGACCAAAATTTGAGCTTCATCACCAAGAGAAAAACTAAGGCAAAAGAGGAGGAAAACCGAAGGTGAAGGCGCATGGGTAGGCCTATAGAGGCGGGTATAGAGCATGAGGGCCTTCTTGCTTCATTGCTGCCATTTTCTAAGCTAGGTAAAGGTTTCTATGGAAGCTCCTTTCCTTGGATTATGGTAAGGAGAACGTTGCCTTAGGGGACAGTCATGGCTGAAGGAACTTAAGTGCTATGAACATAGGCTAAGACACATTGGCGTTTCGATAAGGTAGCTAGCTTGCACTATGGCAAGCATTAGGGCAATGGATCAAGTATGGCCAAACTTGTTTCTCTACCTAGAGCTCTATGATAAACCTATTTTAATTCAAAGTGGTTACATGCTTAAAATTAAGAAAAGTAAAATGCTTGCTAAGTTAAGAAGAAACGCATTTGTGGTGTGTGTATTGCATGCTTCTATGATTGTCTTGCATGTGCTAACCTTTGGATTAATATGTAAATATTTATTATCTTGTTGTGTATTTCTTTTCTTGTGTCTTTGTGTTTTGATTGCAGGGCCATATGAAGAAGATGAGGTTTACATACATAAAATTAAATGTTATGAGTGAATTAGGCACTAGGTGCCGTATGAAACCCTTAGTGAGCACTTGAGTATTCATGCCCTATTTCTGCCCATTTTAGGTAAAGATTTGGTGGAATTGAGGCTAAGGACCTTCTTGTGGTATATGTTCACGAAGGTAATGGCTTAGATTCATGGCTAAGAAATGGATTAAAAATCCATGTTAAATACTAATAAATTCAATTTATGGGTTGGCTGTGATGGCTGCCGTGGGTTTAGTTGTGTTTGCTTCTGCCATGGTTTGGGTAAAGACTAGAAGTGTTATTAGGCAACTTTGGCCTAAACGTTTTGTAAGAATGGAAGTTAAAGTAATCGTAGGAATGGTGACCATTTGAAACAATGTTAGTTGCATGTATAGTTTTGTAACGACTTGACTAAAATGGTGTATGTAATTTTAGCCATGTAAAAACTAAGAAACCCAATTTTGCCTTGTAAATGCATTTACATATGGTTATCTAGGCTAGCATTTAGCATGGCACATGTCTTGGAGGTATATGGTGAACTAGGAGTTTCCAAGGTATTAGGTGAAAAGATGCATGCCAAGTTTGTAACTTAATAGTTGAAGTGCACAAACACACGGACACTAGCCTACACTAAACGCTGAGCACACTGGTAGGCCTCCTACGGCGCCCTGACGCTCCACAGGACACGCGAATACTAACCACTTGGCGAGTCTACCTCCTACCCTTCCCTTTACCCTTCGTTGTGCTATGGCCTGCCATCTCTGCACCCAGTAGGCTTTTAGGGTGCCCAGATGCGCTCTATCCCCAAAAAACCTTGCCTACCTAGAATCCCAACCATGCTTATGCCCGGTAAGCCCACTTGGGCACCTACCTTAGCCCAGGGCTTTATTACAATTTTCTGGCAAAAACAAGTACATCCCACACTTCATCTACAAAACTCTCATTGTTTAATAAGGCTTAAATCCATTTAAAACTTAAACTAAGCACTGCCTAATTAATGACAGAAAATGGGGGTTAAGCATCCTAGACATCAAGCCCTAATTTACCTCGCTAAGTTTAAAATACTACCAACCTCCTAAGTAATTTTTGGGTAGGGTAAGTTGGGGGTTTGGCAACAAAAGGTGGTGATAGTCAAGCCTAATGATGAAGGTAATGGTCAACTACAGGTAGGGATGGGGGTAGTGGAAGTCAGCTATTAGGAGGAGTCGACGATAGTTAGCCTCTAGAAGATGAGTAGGTGGCGGTGGTCAGCCTCAGAAGGTGGGGAGGCGATGGTAGTCAACTATTATGAGGAGCTGACGATAGTCAACTATTATGAGTAGCCAGTGGTAGTTAGACTTCAGAAAAGTAAGACAGTAATGGTAGACAGCCCCATAAGGTTTAGGAGATCATGGTAGTTAGTCAAGTAGAAAAAAAATGAGTTTACTTTTTCAAAGCAAGTATCAAAAACATATGGGCATAAAAAAAAAAGAGGGTGAATGCATGAGGCGATGATGTATCCACCAAATGCATGAAAACAAAAACAAATGGGCAACAGATATACTGCCAACTCAAAGCAAGTAGAAGCCTTACTTTTTTAAAAATTATTTCTGAAAAAGTATCCTGTTTTGAAATATTTCTTATCGAGCCTGTGACTTTTATAGGCCATGGGCTATGATTAAATGTACACATAAGGTACATTGTGTGGATATAGGAATAATAAAAGTCACAAGTGTGAAGTAAGAGCTAAAGAGGACAAATATCTTATGAAAAGTGCTCTAAGTATAACTCAGAGGCACTTAAGGTTAAGACTACAAGGAAGTGGTATAGTTATGAGCTAAATATGGCTAGGCCTAAAATACTAAGCACATTGTGAGAAGGGCACTCAAAATTGAGAACAAACTTGGCCAAGAAACTAAGTAAACAAGGTGTTCTAAGATAAGACACAAAAAGAGACCCTTAAGCATACCTTAGTGTGCATTCATATGGACTTGAAGGCTTTAAAGCCTAGAAAAAAAAATTAATTGTGTGAGCTCAATGCATAAGATTAAGGCACCAATAAGGGCAGCCACATAAACTTAATAAATGTTATAAACTCATGAAAATTAACAAGGACAAAATAGAGTGCACTAAAGAACTCTTAAGTGCACATTTGTGTGCAACCATATGCTTCTGAAGGCTCTAAAGCCTAATGTATTGAAGGGCACTACATAAGATTGATACTTATCATTTAAATGAGAATGAGGACTAAAATTTGGGCCAAGAGAAGGTATAAAACACAAGGAAATCATGGAGACACCTTAAAGAACACTGAGGTCCTCTCAAATGTACTCTAAAGTGCATTAATGCAAAGTTTGAGGGCCTAAGTGGCCAAATTAATTGGCACATGGGTGCTCAATATGTGCCACATAAATAGAAAAGTAGGACAAAATGAAGTGTTAAAGGATTTTAGCTACTTAAGAGAAGATTTGATCAATAAAGTAGTCAAAAGTCATTATAGTTTGGTCATTCGGTTACCATTTGGACTCATGGTCTTTATGGCTACTTTAATGTAGCTTCCTAGCTATTTCTTAGAAACTTCATGACCTTACCATATCTATCTAAGTACCTATAAAGCACTAAAACAAAAACAAAATAAAAGGAAGGCTAAACTAGTCAAAATTCTTGGTAGCTTGGTTAATTAACCATCGTTTGTTTCCTAATCTTCAAAGGCACCTTCCTAGCTATTTCCAAGCAAGTTCCCAGCTCACTTACTACCTATGATCATAGCTTAAGTGCTGCTAAAGACCAAAAAAAGGAAAGGAATGAAAGAAAAACACAAAGAGGCCAAACCAAAGCCAAAACAAAGCAAAATAGCCAAACCGAGACTAAGTATGGGACACTAGCTTTGGCATTCTTCATGAGCTACTATCTTCTTTCTTTATTCCTATTTTCTTACACTCTTCTACCTAACCAAAGCCCTACCTAAACACCCTAGAGATATTTAAAGAAAGGAGGTAAAGAAGGACAAAAACAAGTTGAATCTAGGACAAGATGATGTAAGACTAGCCCATGATGGTGTATGTACTTGATGCTTGTGTTCAAGGATGTGTGATTATGCTTCCTTGCTACCATTTTGACCATTGGTGAGGACCCATATGAAGGTTCATCTCCTTTATTTTGAGGGGGAAAAGCTGCCGTAGGCGATGGCTAAGGCCAAACGAACCTAGAGGCTATGTATGCATAAAACACGATGGTAAGCTAGCTAGTTTACTTTCGGAAAGAATAAAGCTTTTGTTCAAGTTGGGCCAAGCTTGATCAATCACCTATAGATCTATGTTAATTGAACTTAGTCAAAGTGATCACATGAAGAAATTGACAAGAAATCATGCTTGCTATGTTTAGAAAACCATGTGTATGTGGTATGTGTGTGTTTGTGTGCCTTTTCGTATGGATGTGTATGCTAACCCCTATTTTTTGTATATGTATCTTGTATATATTTCTTTTAGTGTTTTATTTGTCTTTTGATGTAGGTTATTAAACAAAATTTAAGGTTTATATATATAACAATGTTTTAAACATTGTGAAGGCACTAGGTGCTGTACTTGGGTTCTTCACTAAGTACCTATGTACTCACGCCCTCTTTTGCCCATTTCAAGTAAAGAAGTGAAAGATTGAAGGGCTGGGGAACCTTTGGAAAAGGTCTATGCATAGAAAGATATACTCTTAAATTATGGCTTATGAAAAGGAATCATGGAAAGTTCATCAAATTGAACTAATGATTGTGTTTTGTTGCTGTGTTTGTAGGCTCTAATGGCTGCTGTGGGAGTTGATGTATTTGGCTTTATCCTGGTAGGCGCTTGGACCAAAAGGGTAATAAGAGAACTGTGGCCCAAGTGTCAAGTCAAAGTAGAAGTCAAGGTCACAATGGTCCTAGAGACAATTTGAACCAAGTGGTGTACCATGCAAGACACTTAGTACATCAAACTTTTGGTATATATGGTTTTGGGCCATGCAGCCCCCATTTGCAAATTTTGGCCTATACATATTTGTATATACTGAGTGCAAGGGGACTGGGCTTGAATAAAACATGCCCTTTGCCTTGTGTGTATTTTTGGGCTTAATTAAGCCATAAGACACTAAGCATGGTATGTTAGTAAAAATGCATGCATGGTTGGTAACTTATTGAACTAATGTGTATGCATGCATGTATGCTTGGGTGTGTGCATGTTTGCACTACTGTGTGTATGTTTTGTAGTAAGTAAGCCCTAGTAAACCCATAAAGACACTAAGACACACTTTCATGCTTATGCACCCCATGTGCATAAATTGAGAACCTAATGTGTTAAAGTAGCAACTTAACCTATTAAGCTAATAATCTAAAGTGTTTAGTTGGGGTTAAGAATCTTAGGAGTCAGAGTCTAATTCACCCTAAGAAAATAAGCTGAGTAGCCAAAACCTAACTGGTTGGTCTTAAACATCTTAAGAAGGTTTAGGGTGGGGGTGAATTAGGCCCTAACAGAGTTGGTATCAGAGCTTAAGGTTTGAGTTTGTTTAGGACCTAAAAGGTCCGTTAGGCAAGTTCCCACTATGATTAACAATCATTGTTATGTTTATAGGATTAAATGGCCAGATGTGGAAATAAAGGAATAGGAAACCAAATGACTACTAGGGCTGAGTAACAACCTGAAAAATAGGAGGTTGCTGAAAGCAAGACAGGACCTTCTAATAGGGCCACAGAGCCTGAACCCAGTGTATAGAATCAGCACAAAATGGAACATATGATGGAAATGATGCAGGCTACTATTGCTCAGCTGGTAGTTGGCATGCAAGCTCTTACTATGGGCCAAGCCCAGACACCTTGAGGCAATACTACTGATGAAGAACAAGAATCAAAAGAAAGAATAGGCAGAAGGCTAGGCAATGAACCAATAAGAGAAAAGCAAGGAAGCAGACTTACAGAAGAAGAGCCTAAACCTGATGATGACAAAAGACATCCAAGAAGCAGAAGACTAAGGCCATAAATCAAGAGAAGCAAAGAAGACAGAGAAGGGGAGCAATTAGGCACTAATGCTTGAAGGATGGAGCCAGTCTCAAAAAGCTCAAAAGAGCTGGCTTTTCAAAGAAAGATCAGGACCCTAAAAGAAGAAAAAAAGGATCAAGAAAGGAAGGCTTAAGGGAAGGCCAGCTAGAAGGCTTTCTAGCACTTAAACTTCCAGTGTTTAAGGGCAGTGATGATTCGAAAGAGGCTGAATTCTGGATTTACCAGATAGAGAAAGTTTTTGAAAGAATGGAAGTTGCATCCACCCAAAAGGTGTTGTTAGCTACCTTTAAGTTGGAAGGTAGTGCATAGCTTTGGTGAAGCATGGTATAAAGGGCATATATGGGCAAGAATGAGAGGAAACCCATAAAGAAGAGAAAACCTATGAGGTGGGCTGAGTTCGTCTAAGTGTTTGAACAATAGTATGTCATTGAAGCTCTCAAAGATAAGAAATAAGTGGAGTTTGATTTATAGGGAAACCTGTTAGCCAGGAAGTATGAACACAGGTTCAGTAATCTCCTCAAATATGCTCTACAATATGATGGACAAGAATAATTGAGCACAAAAAGGTTCATCATGGGACTAAGACCTGAATTAAGGCTGATATTAAGGGCCATTGGCATCAAAACTTACTATGAAGCTGTTCAAAGGGCTTTGACATTGGAGCAAGAATTTTAGCATCCTATGGCAAGAAACATTAATGGGGCTCTTATGGGACATCAGGGTGGAAGAAAAAGAGCCAGAGATAGGCTAGGAAAAGTTGAAATGGGTGGAGAACAAAAGAGGCCTAAAAAAACTCATAGGTTAGGACCTCAATGCCAGACCTATGAAAAGTACCATGGTTTTAAACCATGTTACAGACTCACTGAAGGGTGTTTACAGTGTGGTTCTCAGGACCACTAGGTGCAGGATTGCCCAGTTAAGAAAAAAGAAAGAAAAGTAATGGGCAAGTTTGAAGCTCCTTGGCCAAAAAACCAACAAGGCAAAGGAAAAGGGATGGCAACACCTCAGCCTCCCAGACAAATACAAAAGGGGCCAGGTCAACTTGTGCCAATTAGAGTCCAACCACCAGATAAAAGGGTATATCAAATTGAAGGATCAAGGAGAAAAGAAGAAACTAGCCTTGGAGAAAAGGCTACAACCCATGGCAAGCTAAAAAAGGAAGCACTGAAAGGTAACCTTTACCTTTATCATAAGCTTATTTCAGTAATCTATGATACTGGTGCATCTACATCCATTATTTCAGCTAATTTAGTGATGCGAACCCCTATGGTATAAAAACCATGAAACGCGCCCAAGATGTGATTCAAGCTCCACAAGACATCAAAAAGACTAGGTTTGAAACCCCCACCCCTAATTAACCTGTGATTAGAAACAAGAAGTATAGAACTCTAAGAACACAATCACACTTGTGCACCAAGGCAGTCCACAAAGAACCAAAGAGTAATATTATTTCAGCAATAATCTGTGTGTTTACATCCAGAATATGTGCCTTTATATAGGCCTAAACTAGGGTAAAAATCTGAGCAAAATTCGTAGCCCAAGTCACCTAGGAAACCTAGTTACAAAGGACTCAAGAAAACCTAGTCAAACTAGGACTCCTAAACCTTTCTAACCTTGTTTAGTGTATGCAGTGTATGCCACTTGTCCTAAGCGACCTAAATTAATTCCATAGCCTAAATAACATCCTAAATAATGTATTTAAATATGAATTGAACGAAAATAAAATTCAAATGCAAGATTAAACCTGAAAACCCCCAAATAGCCTTTTCGGGTGCATTTTTGGGCACTTTAGGGTTTTCACTTGTATCTTTAGCTCCAAGCTTGAATCTTTAAGTTCCAATGACATGAATCTTCCTCTTAGATGTGGTAAAGAAGGTCTGGAAAGTTAGCGCTCAAAAATCCAGCTTGTGGACACAAAATGCAATAAGAACACTTAAGGTGGCTCAAATGGTGCACTTTGAGTGGTGTCCTTGGTGTCCTTGTTTTGTGACTTGTCTAAGCAATCTAGAACTGAGTACCAAGCATGTCCATCATCTCCATATGGTGTCTTGAGAATTCCAGCAGCTCCTTGTGAAGTTCTATGTCCATTCTCCATGAAGAAACTTGAAACAAAGCCTTGTAGTGCACTTAAGAGCTCCTTAGCTTTCTTCCTTGTCTTAGGTCCACTAGAAACCTTCAATGGGTCCTTGCCTTCTCCATGTGTGCTTTCCTTGATCATATCATTTAGTAAGAGAATTAAACTTAGAGGTCACAACACTACCTCAAATGTATATGATCAGAACAACTGGAAATGAAATGATGTTCTCATATCACATAGTTAAAGACTACGTGATTAGGCTAAATGAGCTGGAATTAAAGGCGAATCTGATCATTTTGGAAACAACTGGTTATGATATGATATTGGGCATGAATTGGCTAGCTGAAAATAATGTGATTATAAATTGTCAAGATTAAAAATTGATATTGCCAGGATCAATAGAACACTCCTTAAAAGACTCAATAAAATGTGATATTGGGCAAGCAAAGGTAATGGATTGCATAGCTTTACTTTCTGAAGAAGAGTATACAGGCTTGAATGACAAAGAGTCTAAGTTTAAGTTAGACAAAATTCCTGTTGTGAAAGAATTCCCAGAGGTACTTCCTTCTAAGCTACTAGGTTTACCTCCCCTGAGGGAGATAGACTTTGAGATTAAACTAACTCCAGGAGCAGTTCTTGTATCTGCTGCACCCTACAGGATGGCAATTCCTAAAATGAATGAGATGATGAAGCAACTAGATGAACTCCTTGAAAAAGGATTCATTAGGCCAAGTGTGTCTCCTTGGGGGGCACTAGTGCTGTTTATGAAAAAGAAATATGGCATACTATATTTCCAGTCTTTTATAGCCCTATATGGAAGGTGTCTTTCAGCAAAAGAGTTGAATTATGCGCTGAGAGAAGTTCATGAAGGTATTTGTGGAAATCATATTGGCACTAGGGCTTTAATCAGAAAACTCATCCTTCAGGGATATTATTGGCCTACGTTAGTAGATGATGCAATAGATTTTGTCAAGAAATGTGACAAATGTCAAAGGTTTGGCTCAGTGTGGAAAAAACACGAAGAACAAATGACTCCAATGACTACACCATAGCCATTTGCAAAATGGGGAGTTGACATCCTTAGAGCTTTTGCACCTGCCTCAGGGCAGAGGAAATACTTGATAGTTGCCATTGATTACTTCACTAAATGGGTTGACATAAAACCCCCAGCAAAAATCAGAGAGCAAGATACAAAGGACTTTGTATGGTAACAAATAATATGCAGATTTGGTATCCCATAGAAGATTGTCACTAACAATGGAGCCCAATTAACAGGAAAGACGTTTTTCAAGTTCTTAGATGAACTAAGTATCATCCATTACAGAACCTTAGTAGTGAGGCCACAGTCAAATGGCCTTCTGGAGCTCACAAACAGATTTATTCTCGAGACTTTAAGAAAGAAGCTAGAACAAGTCCTAAGAGCATGGGTAGATTTGATCCCGAAAGTACTTTGGACCCACTGAATGACATATAAGACATCCGTAGGAGAAACGCCTTTCTATTTAACATATGGAATTAAAGCTATAATACCAGTGAAAATTGGCCTCCCCACCCATAGGGTTCTCTACTTCAATGAAGAGGCCAACGACAAGGAGCTAAAGGTCAACCTAGATATGCTGGATGAGCTTAAGGAGATAGCAGAGATGAGGACTTCGGTTTATAAAGAAAAAGTGGCCAAGTATTATGATTCCATGATCAAGCCAAGGCACTTCCGGGTGGGAGACTTGGTGCTGTGACAAGTAGAAGCCTCTCGGCATGTATTGAACAAAAGGACCTTATGTTGTTGATAAAGTTGCTAGAAAATAGGCATATAGACTTAAGCACTTAGATGGTACAGAAGTACCAAGAACATGGAATGTAGATATACTAAAAAAATATTATCAATACGACAAGTGCACTTAAGACATATTGTCATATGTGAAAGCGTACACCTTAAGAAAAGGTAAACGCAATGTAAAAAGCCCAAAAGAGGCAAACAAAGTTGAGAAGTTATGAAGCATTGAAAGATAAAAAGAAGAGCAACTAATAGAAAACTAAAAAATTATCATAAGTCTTCAAGGAAAATAACAACCAGGGCATAATCCGAGGAAGTCCAAAACTAAAAAAACCAACTACATCATTAGGGAAGGATAAAAGCTGACGCATCAATCCTCATTGATATCCTCAACATCAGCATCATACACCAAGGACCCAACAGAGGTAGCATGAGAACCGAAATGAGCTAACTGAAGAACCTTCAAAGACTTCCCGACAGTTTGGCCCCAACCGATCTTTCTTTTCTTTCTATAGCTCTCACCGGCATCAGTAGCGTAACCGATCGGGAAGGATCCCCTTTTGGAAGTTTATCATAGAGGTTCACCGAGCCTAACTCTAAATAATCATCATCCAACATATTAGGGAGCTGCGATAAGTAAGATAAGTCAATCTTCTAATAAACGTGAGACAATACCTTTCCTAGGTTGTTGACACCTTAGGAGTAGGCTCCCACAACATGAGGAAAGGCCTCGGAAAACTCCTGTTCCTTAAGAGCCAAAGAAGAGTGAGCATCTTTTAACTCTTCCACCTTAGATGATAGCTCTTCTTCTTTGGATAATCAGGAGTCTTTGGTGTTGCTCAACTCTTTCTCTAGCTCTGTTTGACAACTTTTCATTTTCTTTTCCAAAGTATGCAACTGTTGAACCTCTTTAGATGACTCTGCCAGCTTTTTCTCTCTTTCCTGGACTTCAGCACTCTAGTCTTTCAAATTTTTGGCATGCTCATAAAAAGTGAGTAAGCCCATTGAGCCTAAAAATAATAAAAAAGCCAATGCCTTCATATAAACAAGGTAAAAACTAGAAAGAAAACAAAAAAGAGGGTATTAAAGAAACCTCAAAGTCATGTTGAACCACATTAGCTGCTAAATTCACAAATGAGTGATTAGCTACATCTATATAGAGCACCCTAACCATCTCTAATATCGCAGCAACATCAAGGGAGCTACTAGAAGAGCTTGACTTCTTCGTCCTAGATTTACCCTTCATTAGAAGAGTAATCAGAGTAAAAGAGGCGGTAGTCACCAAGATGACAAAAGAAGGTGGTAAAGGAACCTCAGAAAAGGTATATTGCCTCTCGCCGAACTTGACACGTGCAAAAGCTTTTTTAATGAAATCCCCTTCTTCCATCTTCTTTTTTACCCAAGTAAGCAAAGTGAAGTCTTCTTTAGAGTGAGGAACGCCAAAAGCTGAAAAAGGGAGAAAAAGTAAGACACTAGTTAAAAACACAAACAATTTGCAAAAGAAAACACTACACACCATGAATTGATAAGAACTCTAGGGTTAGGCACCCATTGGTCCGGGCACGGCCATTGTCTTCTACCACCTTCTTAAGAAACATGAATGGCACTTTCTTCTCTTCGGAGCGTTGAGATAGAGTGATTTTATTGAGGTCCTCCTTTTCATAGTCGTTAAAAACTCATGCCTCGGTGGAGAACAGCCAAGTTGCATCCCTTGACTTAAGTAAAAAAAAACCTACCTTTCTAACCCTTAATATTGCTCACACAACAAGAAATAAAATGAGCCTTTGGGTAAACACCATACCAACCACCAGGGAAAGATTAAAACCGGAAGAAGGACTGAAATAAAGGCACAGTAGGCTTTATACCAAGGTTCTTAGTCACAATGATGAAAGACGTTATCTGCCGCCAATTATTTGGAGAATATTGGAAAAGGGGAATCCAAAAGTAGTTCAATAGATCTAAAAAAAATAGGGAAAGTGGTAAAGGAAAACCAGCCTCAAATTGATCCCAATAGGAAGGGAAATACTCATTGGAAAAGGGGGCATTAAGTCGATTGCCAGGAGAAAGTAAACAGATATCGTAATATGAAAGTACATTGCAAAAGTGACAAGGGAATTTAACCTACCAGTACTCTACGTGGTGCACGATGTCTTGGTGATCTCAAAGACCCTGCCAATCAGGTTTAGGGTCAAAAAATTCTTCTTCTATATCTCGCTTTAGTTTTCCAAATCCTTTCCAACACTCTTCTTACCTCCCCTGGAAGTGGAAAAAAGTCACCTTGGTCGGCAACAATTAGTACATGTAATGGGATTGTGACCTCACATGGAATATTAAGAAGCTGTGAAGGGCCCGACCCAATTCCAATAGTGGGATCCATGTAAATGGCTCCTGCAACAACAGCAGGGATTCCCAGAGAACTGTCACTATCACTATCCAATGAAATATCGAAAGAAGAAGACATACCTACAAGGCTAAATACAAGCCACCAGGCCTTAAGAGAAAGCATAACCAGAGATAGAAAATGCTAAGAAAAGATGTGAAGCCTTCAGGTTGCAATATGAAAAATGAAGGCAACCTCCTCCACCTTATATAAAGAAATGAGATAGAAGAACATTTCCCTAGGTCATTTGATTCTTTGGGAAGAATTAAGTGGTATATTTATTCAAATTCAACACCAATAATGAAGGATACGAAAGGCATTTTATCATACTAGAAGAAACAGGCCAACAAGCCAGTAATTAAAAGATGATGGTAAAAAGGACGGCGGTAGTCAACTTGCTTCTCCTAGAAAGGAGATGATAGTAGCCAAAAGAAAATAGGAAGGAAAGAAATGACTGTAAGAAAAAAAAAAAAAGACAACAGAGGGCAAAAGAAAATAAGAAGGAAAGAGACGGTGAAAGGCAAAATAAAATAGAAGGGACAGAGATGACGGTAGGCAAAGAAAAAAAGAAGGAAAGAAATAACGGTAGGCAAAGAAAATAAGAAAGAAAGAAATAGCAGAGAGCAAAAGAAAATAAGAAATAAAGAGATGGTGAAAGGCAAAAGAAAATATGAGGGAAAGAGATGACAATAGGCAAAGAAAATAAGAAGGAAAGAAATGGCGGAGGGTAAAAGAAAATAAGAAGGAAAGAGATGTCGGAAGGCAAAAGAAAATAGGAAGAAAAGAGACTACGGGACTACGGTAGGCAAAGAAAATAAGAAAAAAAAGAGACGGTGGAGGACAAAAGAAATTAAGAAGGAAAAAGATGGCAGAGGGCAAAAGAAAACAGGAATGAGAGAAACGACGAAAGGCAAATAAAATAAGAAGGAAAGAGACGGCAGAGGGCAAAAGAAAATAAGAAGAAAAGAGACGGTGGAGGGCAAAAGAAAATAGGAAGGTGAAAGAGATGATGGTAGGCAAAGAAAATAAGAAGGAAAGAGACGACAAAGGGCAAAAGAAAATATAAAGGAAAAAGATTCTGATAGGTAAAACAAATGAAGAAGACAAAGGAAACATGTGGGACGGTAGTAGCATTACCAAAAGCATGCAAAAGCGTACTAGTAAAAGACAGTGGTAGATCTGCTGAATTAAAAAAGCAATTCATTTCTTTAACAAAAAAAATATTTCGCCAAAAGAAACTTGTTCTTTAGCTGCTCCAAGGTGTAACTTTGACCTGACTCCAAATGAAACTGGGTAAGGATTGTGTGCCACCCTTTTTTTGATGGATTTCCCCATCCATATGACTGAGGCTTATGAATTGGGTAGCAATGTGATAGAACAAAACTATTGACTCATGATCCTAGTGAGCTCGATCCTGTTCACTGCCATCTTCATTATTGGGAGCATTCAACGTGAAACCTTTATGTTTTGTAGCCATATTTCTGTATAACAATATCCACTAAAAGAATTTTTAGCCCACAGCCAACAACTTAAAATAAGCACCACCCATATGCTTGACTCTAATATACATCTAAATGTTACAAATGCATACCATGATACACAGAACATATAGTGATACAACATGTATTACCAAACGTACATTACAATACTAATAATGTAGTATGCTGACATGAGCTTTTCAGCGCAAAAAATGTAATATTCAGCATATCATGCAACATTGCTATGTTTGATATGACATGTTAATAGTGATGCACATATATGAATGGAGTGGCATAAGTAAAACAGGTGTCGAAGGATGTACCTTAAGGAATGATGAGAATATGAAATGTGCAACTACCAATACACGTGGCTATGAATGAATTATACATACAGATAAACTATTTGAGACAATGAAAAATATGAAACTTCATGTTAACAATAATAGTAAATAGTTACCGCAGTTCTGGTGAATTACCAATACCTCTGTGCTTACCCCGCCATCCAGTGGGGATACTTACAAGTCAATGTATAGTCTAGCGGAAGAACTGGACAAGAAGAACATCAGGAATATCAATCAGAAATTAAACACAGTACAAGAGGAATATCATACGAATCCTTATCGAGCTACAAATGTAGCTAAAAAGGGTCGTCAAAGAATCAGAGTGACTATTGAGGGGGCGATCTTTAGTTGAGACATCGATTCTTCGTTGTAAAATCGTCTATAGCTACAAGAACGAGATGCTAAGTAGAAGGTAATGGCAAAAGGAATTGCTACACTTTGGTTTTACGGGATGTACGACAAACCCAAAGAAAAGAATGGTGGAGTTTGAACTCTGATGCAACACTGTCATATGAAGCCGGAAATGTGTCCAACATCTGGGAACAACCCATTAACAACTACAAAAATTTCATGAAATTGGAGGATACAAAAAAACTGAACCCCAATCATTAAACCTACCCTTTGAAACAATTTAAACCGAGCTTGATGATGACTAAAATCAAAAGATTCAATGAACACAACAAGTTGACCAAATGTACTCCAAAAATTCCTTTAGTAGACCAAACATTGTCCAAGACTAAGCCCAGAACAAAGAGGTTACAAGTATCTCAGATTCGGCAATATTCTCCTAGGTCATGCCGCACTTTAAGCTCTGGCTAGCTCCAGACGACCACGTGACGCAATTCCCTCCATTTTTTACCGTTGCCATACTTCTCTTCTCTATCCCAACAATACAAGTATGAAAGAACATCAAAACAAAAGTTTGACCATGGTTGGATAGTAAATAATGGCCTAGTTCAATGGCATTCATATTTTCTCCAAGTGGGTCAAACAACCAAGGTGAAAAAACGTGTTAACTAGCCTGAGTTCATAAGAAATGAACTGGACCTAAATAAATAAGATATCAAGGGCACTGACATGGTACAGTGCCTGGCCCTACTAGCACAATCGGATAAATCAAACAAAAATGCATTAACACCAATTTTGTTACATTTATTGAACAGCTGGTAAAACTTAGAGCTCATAATGATAACTATAAATCTTGACCAGTAGGTCAGTTTTTCTCAATCAAAGAATGTATGTCACACAAACCTTTCTCAAAGGTAACGGTTTTACCTTCTTAAAACTACCAATAACTTTGTTAACAAATCACAATAAGATGGCAATTATATATATATATATATACACACATACATAAAAGAGGGGGAGAGATTAAAAATTTGGAGCTGCAAGCTCATATTATCATTATCAACTTCTTTATACAAAGTTGACAATATCAATCAAGATGTAACGAGGAATTCATATTATCTTGTGTCGACCATTTACTGTCATTACAAGTGATTAATAACATAAAAAAACAAAAGATATTACCAATACTATATCCTTATCATTTGCCTTTACACCATAATAAGAGCACATGAAATCCATATTGGGCAAACGGTCAGCCAAATTAGTCTTTGTTCCAATAGCATTTTGCTAAATATTTCCATATAAAAACTTGAAACTTGTGTGGAATATTTGCAGCCCAAAGTTGATTAATATAAGATATAAGAGCAATGTGTACTCCAATATTAATCCTGGAATATTTGAGAGTCTAGCATCAATGTAACCCTTCTTCCAATCATATTTATGAGACAAAGACTTAATCCAAACCATAGAACCTATAATGTCTTGTGTAGAAGATGGGCAATTAGCAATAGCAAGAAAGACTCTCTGAATATACCATAAATAAAAGGCCAATTCCATCCTGAACCATCTGATAGCATAAGATCCTTGACAAAGGTAACCAATGACATTAAACTAGAATGAACATAAGCTGTGAGTCTAGAAGGGGACATTGACGAAGCCAATAATCACTCAGCACGTTAATGGAAAAAGTATCTTATTTTGAACTCTAATATGCGAAGGGAAAAGCCTCCGACCATAAAGAAGGCCATGCCAAATAAGAAATGTGGTATCCTGTTTGGGCACAGTCCAAAGACTAGCTCATGTACCATACTTATCCTGCAAAACTTGGCACCCTGATGATGAGTTTTCAAAAGTCACAATTCTCCAAAAAGTTTTTGTAAGGAGAGTTTGGTTAAAAAGTGGCATATCTTTAATGCCCAAATCTCCCATCCCTTTAGGTAAAGAAAGGAATAATCTAATCCAAAAATGCACACCATTTGTTTATATAACTCCACGCCATCAAAATTTGACAAAGGCCTTCGATAATTGCATGCAAGTATCTATAAGGACCTTAAAACAGAGAGTGAAAATACTAAAGATTGAGTTAACATGAGTCCACCTACAGAATTCAGTAGTTTGCATTTCCAAGAAATAAGTCGGCCTTTAACCTATCTACTAGAAACTTATAAGAACCACCTATCTACAAGAAATTTATAAATTTCTCAAGGTAGATAAATTAAAGACAAACTTGTTTCTTGAAAATAGAAACTCCTAAATTCAACAAGCTTGTATACCAGTTGAAACTCTACTATTTACAAGTACAACAAATAATTTTAAAATATTTTTTGAAAAAATTAAGATTTTTTATTCATATTTATTTTATTAGGTTGGGTCCAAAAATCATAAAAAAAATTTACTCACTAAAAAAATTACTCCACTATTTATTAAGTATATAGAATATTAGCTTTAAATGGTATTAATTCAAGAAAAAAAGGTTAGTAAAAATGTTAATGCATTAAAAATGAAGAAGAAGTTCCAAAGCCTAATAAGCCCAATTTCATAATTGGCCATAGTAATCATTTCATCATTCTTGTAAGAAATTTTCTCTTTCCAAATCTATTGAAGTTATATTTCTTAATTAAAATGCTTAATTAATACTCAGCCTAAGTTAAGCCCAAATCCTAGCAAATACCCACATATTGCCTCAGTCCAGTAAAGTAACCAAATTGCTTCCAGTTAGTTATGGAAGGCAAGTTATGTTAATCACATCCTAGAAAAGAGAAATATTTTAAGTGAAAAAAGTGGCATAATTACCCGTTATTCTTTTTTTAATTAAATTTGCCATCAGTGTTATCTTTTTTGCAAATTAACTGACCATCGTTACATTATCCATGGTGGACAAAGATGTGGAACATATTGTTGATGTGGTAAGTCTACTTGAATGATGGCATGGCACATTTTGTTCTCAAGGGCCAAATAGGGGTAGGTAAAATACCTAACTCAACCCTTAAACTTTTGGCTAACATCTTAAAGCCCTAATAAGATTTTGCATTTAATGATATTTAACTACCATCTACCTCATCTATCCATCAAAAACCAACCACATGTAAAAGGAACTTTTGGGTTCCTAAACAAAACAATATTTCCTTAAAATTTCAAATATCTATAGGGAAAAAAATTAAAATGCCATTTTGGATGTTTTGAGATGTTGTTGATCATTAAAAATTTTATTGACAAAAAGGAAAGAAGATGGAAGAAGAATAATGGCAATTGCAATCATACTTAATTTGGAAGTGATTGGAGATATTGCACATATTGAGGCAAAAGTTAATAGTGCCAATGAACGCTCAATAGGTGTAGATATAGAGATAGTCGATCCTAGGATACGGCAACCTAGGTCTAGATGACAAGGTAGACAACTTACTGAAAGTCGCAGGCTTGGAGCGCCACCTAATTGGGGCATTCAAGGAAGAATCCAATTGGGGCCAAATTGGCCAAAAAAGAACATATGGGAAGGAAGAACTAACGAAAGCTTGGAATTTAAAGGTTTTATAGAGTAAAATAAAAAATATAGAGTTGTAATATAGTTCTTGAAACTTGAGTTCCATTTCTGTGGAAAGCTTTTAAGGAAAATAAAACCAAAAATCAAATTATCCAAAACATGAATACTATATTAGGTTTTTACATTGATACTACTGTTTAGATTTTTGTTAGCCTTTGGTTATGCCGATCACAGGCACAAAGGTTAGCTGCATTTGTTTTTTGAGCTTTTTTATGCAAGTTTTGTAATTTATATGATGCAGGCCAATTGCTTCTCTATATTATAAAGTGTCGCTGGCTATTCTGATGAAATAAAATCCAGCATCCACCAAAATGTTTTCTTAAAACAAACTAAAAGATTAAAATGTCCTTAAACTTTATATGCATTTTTAAAAAGAAAACATCCGCCCCTCTAATATATCAGGAACCTTTGGTGTTTATCCAACTCTGAATTTTATAGACTTGTATGGGGAACTTTTTCCGAGGTGGGGAGAGTGCCCTAATCTTGCAAGCTTTAAGGTGTCAAACAATAACATCTCTGCGAGTGGGAGCATATCACTTAAGTCACATAAAGTGTCTCAAAAGTGGGAGCAGAAGCAAGAGAAGGAAAGCGTCACTTTTTAAAATTTAAATAAGTTAAAAACGTTTTAAAATTGAGAGTGGAAGCAGTAGTTAAGAGCAGGAGCAGGAGCTGCAACGTAAAATAGAAAGATTCTGTGACTTAGAATACCACCTAAGCTAGCTCGAGCAACTAATAACCTGCAATCCCTTGATCTCTCTTCCAATCGTCTCAGTGGTGAGATACCAAACATCTTGGGGAGCCACTTGATAAAATCAATCCAAAATTTAAGGAAAGTTTTCCATTGGAGATCGGACTGCTGACTGAGTTGCGGAAGCATAACTTGGCAGCAAATAGCCTAAATGGACCGATTCATTCCCACCCAACTTGGCACATGCGGGAGTCTCCTATTCTTGAATCTGAGTATATGAACAAACTTGGGGGCAGTATTCCTACAGAAATAGGACTCTTCCAATTGTGGAAGGCACGGCCAATGCTTTGTTATCAATGCACCATGATTGCACTCCACCAGACTCTTCCAATTGTGGAAGGCACGGCCAATGCTTTGTCATATTTGCACCCTGATTGCACTCCACCAGACTCTTCCAATTGGACCTCTTTTGCTGAAACCTTCAGCTACACAACTCCAGATAAATGACATAACTTGAGCAACAAGTTTTCTTAGTTTAGTATGGTAGTAGTTATGAGAATTAGACGACTTGGCTGCAATTAAATTCCAGGTGCACAAGATAGGTCAATTCTAGCTAGCTAGTTGTATTTCTTTTTTAATACTCGGAATCATCACAAATACGAGGACTAGAAGGTACCATAGGAGAGTTAGGAGGTGAATTGTTTGTTACACGAGACCTCTCTTTGATACCTGACATTTTAAATTGTGGCGCCACTCAACCCTGGTCAGTTGCTCTCTGAGCTTACTGCAGAATACAACAAGCTATCTTTGCAGTTTGAACCCTATCATACTTGCTTAGAAGATAATAAATAATTAGCGGATGTAATCAGAACTACTACTTTTTTTAATCAAAATGTTAGCCATCTATTTGTCCATCTATCTAATCTCTTTACAGTTATGAGGTTATGCTATTTCGAGTTCCACTAACTTTTTACATGGCGCCATCCTTCAAGAGAAGTCCGATTCTACTGCTTAATTTTTGAATTTTGAGACAGAAAACTCGAAGCTAAAACAAGCAATTCAAGTCTTAAAAACACACAGAAGTAGGCGCTATTGTATGGGGCACCAAATCAAAGACCCAAAACTTCCGAGTAATTTCTCCCGTCATCATTACATATTCCGAAACAGAAAACAGTGAAGAGGAAGAATAGAAGAAGGTTTTTCTTATAATGACAGACATCTGTAAAATGAAATTTACTCTCACCTGAGTAAGCCAATGTAAACAAATCAGAGAATCAAATTACTAGTTTCAACAGCGTGAATTGCTTACAGTAAAAGAAAATAAGATGAAGAAAATTTACTTCCAAGATGATTATAAACAAGGAAAACAATAACAATAACAATATTCAAGATGAAATTTGCTTATATTCATGCTGAGGACTTGGGAATCTTAAACTGCTTTTTGAGGAACTGGGACGCCTCTGAATCGCTCCTATGGCATAGTATTCTCACGAGCGTATGGCTGTCTGCACCTAATTTACCCTTACCTCCTTGCACTTGCAGGCCACTCATCGACCTCAAATCCTCTACCACTTCCCGAGTCTGGCGTGTGTTGCAGGAAAACAAAAACAAAGAAAAAGATGAGCTTCAGATAAATCCCATCTAACAGAATTAAGATATGACGTTCATTTGGTTTATTGCTTTTTCTTGGTGCATACGGTCCAAGCCAGGAAAGGAGCATGCATCTAAAGCTTAGATTCTTTATGAGACGGTCACTGCACTAAAATTGAAACCAAATGGATTGTAACAAGTCAGTTGAAAATTACAATCATCAGCGTTTTTGTTTTTAGATCTTTCAACTATTTGTATGTAACCAACCTCGAATCCGTGCAATCTGACAACATGCCGAACACGTGCTATTTGATTTTCAACAACTCCTCTCGGAAGACCGTCACCTCCAGAAATAAAGAATTCCTGCACCAGAGCAAAGTAAATAGTAAGCGACCATCCAAAATTGTCCCACTCGTGTAAATACTGTACATCAATTCTTTAGGCAGTCAACCCTTATTGGCTTATTTAGAGGGACATAAATATTATTCCTTTATACAATACTTCCTATATCCCGAAGAAAATGTCACTTTATAAAAACTCTCTCAAAACGGATGACACCAGCCTATGTTAGTCATATTGTTTCCCAGCATTACCTCTAGTACCTTAACTATCAAGGCACCTGTCATTTAACATGTATATGCACATCGGAGAAGCAATTAAAAAAAGCGGCCTACATTAAAAATATTTGATATGGCACTGGCATCCTCAAATTTTATGAACATGAGAAATGACCGGAGGGAACGAGTAACAAAAATAGAGGGGGATCTACTTGTGTAAAAGTTAGAAACTCGTACACACTCCTATATAACTTTAGATAGAATTAGTAATATATTACACCGACCATCAGATCTAAAAAAATCTACTCATCAAGGTCATGCTTGTTAATTTATAGGGTAATTGACAATCTCTAAATATTTTCATCTAATTATTGCATATTTATGCACAAAGTTTCAACTGATAGGACAATTCAAAAATAACAACATCAATTAAACTAAAACTTTTTGCGGATGATCGTTAATATTAGAGGATTCAATCTAATAGTGAATGGATTATAGTGATGTTAGACAAAAAAACTCTTACACACGTATTGGTGGACATTACAGAGAAGAAAGAAAGAAAGAAAGAAAGAAAAAACCTCAGTTACCAAGACTATAGATTGTCTGGTTCAAGCCATCAGTTTTGTGTTACCTTTAAGACTTCTAAATCTTCTTCCAGTAATTTTGCATCACTTGGATAGAAAACTCTTGAAGGTCCTCCATCCAAAAGAATGCGCAGTAATCCATCCTGAGAAATGAAACAGTGAGCAAGGGGATATGAACACTTCTTTTGGGTTCTTTTTTTGGGGTAAAAAGTAGTAATGGATTTCAGCTCATACAAGTGATGCCTGAAGAAGTCCTGTCACAACGCGATCCCTTAGTGCCTCTGTAATAATGGTGCATAGTTGATTCAATTCCTGTAACAGTTAAAAAAAAAAACAAAAGGATTAAACAGAAACTCAGATCACCAGTTTCCCATTCTTTACCTCCCTTTTGGGGTCCAACTCCAAGAACTTAGAGAAAGAAGAAACTAGACACATGATGGCCATGTCAATTCACACAATATACTATATAAATTAAGAACTTAATTAATACTCTATCTTTAAAAAGAAGTGACCTCTCTATATTTTTTCTTCTTAAAATAAATGACTCAGATTTATAATATAATTTTTCAATTATACCCCCATGGCATGTAAACAAAAAATAATAGAATGTATAAAGTGGGTCAGGGGCTGGAAGGGAAACAAACACTATAAACACGACAATGTTGCACAACATACATTCAACAAGAATGTGAGGAACATTTCCTTTAGGATGCACAGGAGTGTGACAGCAATTATGGCAAATATCAGCATCTTACCACATCAAGTGGTTCAATGACTGTTTCCAATCTACACTGGGAGACGCTAGGCTT
Source organism: Aquilaria sinensis (assembly GCA_005392925.1). NCBI lineage: Eukaryota > Viridiplantae > Streptophyta > Magnoliopsida > Malvales > Thymelaeaceae > Aquilaria > Aquilaria sinensis. The sequence continues at coordinate 144,777 of SMDT01003362.1, forward strand.
ATACAAGTATTCAATAAAACGTTCCCGCAAATCCCAAAAGATAATTTTAGTTCCTGCACCATGTAGAGGATGGATTTGTCAGTAATCCATTTCCTTTTGTTATCATGGAAATGGTCAAGTTCAGGGAATGGTTCTGACCAGTAAACTCACAAATGAGATCAATGGCAGCATTGATGTCTTTTCTACTTCCAAGAAATGTGTCTTTCTGACTAAAACTTTTAGATTTTTCATCCAAAGATTTTCCTACAGGAAAGAGTATTAGTCCATAATGAACAAAATCAAGTTTATGACTATTCACATGAACGAGGATCATAAAGCATTACACCTTTCAGTTGGAGTAACTGAACGGCAATATATCCCATACACAAAAAGCTGAGAATTTTGACTCTGGAATTTCTTCTGGTAACCTAAACTAATTAACTGTTTTCGAGTAATTATAACAGACTATTTCCAGTTACTCTCCAAGGGCATTTAAAGTGAAGTAAAATTAGCCATTTCATATCAAGATATATGAGGTTTTCTATGTGAATTGCTGTGCCTACAGTGAACCACAAAGGAAATAAAAACAGCAAATATATTACTTCCTACACATACTTATGATTATCTTCTCTCGGGGCTTTGTCCTTGTCCAGCGCTCCCAGATGCTATCTTCCAGCTTGCTCAGTTGGCTGATCGCATACTGTCAGTAGCCAAATAAAAAGAAGATAGTTTCAGATCTCTGTTGACCACAAAAGAATAAAATGCTATTTAAAATTGTTGCGCTAAATACAAATTGACCACAAAGTTGAGGTTCTGGCATAAGATTGTCATGTAAATGTGTTTTGTGCAGTAGTAAATCAATTTTTTTTTTTTTTCCTTTTCAGATGATAAAAATGCTATCACATCAGAGCTTAATTATACAAAATATGTTGCTGCAGATAATTCAGTGTTAATTGTTCTGATTGGTTTTCTTCCAATTATGGAGAGAGGAGTTTGCACAGACAAGCATTTGCCTTAAAATGAAGTATGCAGCTCTGGTTTTACATATCACCAATATAAGAGCTGTAATCCAGCCATTATATAAAGGGAAGATCTCAAAAAAGAAGACCACCTTCTGGTCTGCATTTTTTTTGGATCAACCACCTTTGGTATCAATTTTGGCAATTGAACCTGTGTTCTAAACAGACAATTCCTTATGTTATTCCTTTTTGGTGTAAAGGGAAAGGAGACAAACGAAAACCCACTATACAATAGCACAAGGATGGGAAGCGCTAAAAGGTCATCACATTTTATGACATACCCAGAATAACAAACACATTCAAACACCAAAACATCAAACATCCAAAGTTGAATGCACCCAAGAGAATAACATTTTAGATTACACAAAACAAATCAAACCAAAATAATCCAGAAATCGGCAAGGTCATTGTCTGTTACTCAACCAGTGAAGCATTAAGTAGACTAACTTTTAACTCTGTCAGAATGAATCTTATTCAAATTTACTTTGAGAACAATATAGAACTTACTCCATCTATCCCATAATTTGTCCTTTTTCCAGGTCTTTTGTGTCCCAAAATGTCTTTCCATATTTACATGTCATTTTCTAAATGTACTCTTTACATACTATAAAACCCATGAATGCTTATTGTTGTCATTACGCTATTGAATAAAAGGTAACTTTGGAGAAATATACCTAATATGCTTATGTGCCATAACATCAAAAAATTTCATAAGGCAAAGGGAGCATATATTATGGTGGGACAGAGGGAATATTAAAATAAGTGATATTCACATAGTTTAGGATCATTTAACATCCATAACTTTCGTTTGAGATTTCAGGACAACTTTTTCTGAAAACTGTAGGTACATTGCAACTTTACAAAGTCATTCACTTCTGTCAAAGCAACAGAGAATCAGCGCCAACAGTGCAAGTTCTTTCCCATTTTGTTGTTGGTGAAAGAAAACAAAAAAAAAAACAAAAAAACAGAGGGAGCTGGTCAAGAATTAATAATTTCATACATTAAGCTTATCTTTGCATTTCATTTGTTTGTCTCCTTTGTTTTTGAACATCATACTGATCTGTTTCTTGCATAGAAGAGTTTTATCAAAGAGGGAGTTGGCTTCTTCACCAAATTGTTGCAACAAAATCTTTCTTTCCTTTGATCTATCTTAAGACCCACTTCCCAACAAACGAAGTTCTTTCTCAGTTGCTTTTCCTTACTTTTATCTTCTTTTTTTTTTTTTGTCATTTTTCTCAGATGAAGTGAATACAAGACAATGCGTTTTCTGATTCTCAGTTCAAACGCCACTTGCTCTTCTTGTGATGAATCATGAGTTTTCCACTTTCCTCAAGTGGCACACTCTACATCTATCAATACTTTGGTCTTTCAAGTGTTGTGGCTTACTTGTTGTTTATCATGAGTAGGTTCGGCTGACAATGATTCTATTGGCTACTTCTCCAACTTCTGGACTAGTCTTTTACTAATATAATGTGCAGCATGATTCAAAACCTTGGTATAAGAAAATGTTTCATAACATCTTATTGGTGAATGCTGCTGTACCCTACATGGTATCTTTCATATACAAATCATTTTTTAAGTTCTATTTTCTTCAGACAGCTGCAGTATTCTAGATAAAAAATAATCTTGTTAAATATGCGGCTTAGGTACATGGGAGGAGATCATTGGGAGGAGAACCAGCAAAAGTGTAAGACGAGTGGTGGCTGCAAGAGAGTTGGTCCTGCGCAACCAGATTAAAGTGGTAATTTTTTTCTCAAATGTAAGACCTAAAACTGTCTTCATGTCTTTCATTCGACTTCCACTTGTGCTATTAAATTTTTCTAAATGGAAAGGTTCAAAATACCTGGGAGAGCATGTTGCTAAGGATACAGAAACAAACAACAGCTGCATAACGATGTCAATTTGAGATTTCTTCTCTCTTACTCCGCTTCTCCTTTATTTGTTTATCATTTTTTTAACACTTTCATACAATTTCCCTGTCCCCCCTCCTGTTTATCTTGCAAATTTCATCCCTGGTATTAACCTCCACATTGATAGAATGGTGTACGCCCTGCCACAAAGGTGACAACGAATCTGGTGTTCTCTTGCATGACACATGCAATCCACAGAGGATGTGTAGGGCCACAACATCGTGTAGCTGGTGGTTGTCATTTCTTGCATTTTTCATTCCGTGTTTTAGATTTGCTTTTGTTCTATGAATATAGAAAACCTTTTAGAAAATAGTAATCTTTTGATAGTTTTCTCAAATTCATATAAAAACAGAGAACAAGGGACTCTAATCTCCAAAATATGATGGGGATAAATACAATTTGTCCCTTGAGGTTTAGGTGAAATTACAATTTGCCCCCTCTTGTTTTAAAAATATACACTTTGCCCCTATCTTTTTAATATAGTTCAATAGCAACTTCTAAAATCTTAATTTAGACATTACGGTAGCCATCTTCCAGCAATTTCAATTTGTATGCTATTTTTTTTACAGTTAATAGACATTTTAAATTATTAGTTTTTTCTTTCTGTATTTCTTTCAGTTTTTAAAACAGTATTTTTTAAATGTCAATTAATTATAAAAAAATACTATATAGATTGAAATTACTTGAAAATGACAGCTGTACAGTCTAAATTAAGATTTCAAAAGTTACTATTTGACTGTATTAAAAAGGCAAGAGGTAAAGTATATATTTTTTAAACATGAGGGGGCAAAATGTAATTTCACCAAAACCACAGGAGGCAAATTATAATTAACCCATATGATGGTATAACATCTTCTCACTATGCATTTGTGAATGAAAATTTGGACCAGAAAAATGATATCTTTCTACAGCTAAACAACCCCTAAACTAAGAATTTTTCCAAGGAAGAAATGTTAAGCAAACTTACAAATAAAGTATTCAACTGCACACAGAGGGTTGGAGTTGTCAGGACATTGACATCACTTGACCTTCTATCATCGGATAGCTTGGGATCAAATAGTTCCTTCTTCATGAAGACCTTTATCCCAGCTTCCTTCCTGTATCGCGTGAGAATAGGCAAGGGTGGAATGAGATCATCTTTACTAGCTGCACCATCAGAAAAAGACCTCAGAATCCATTTACGAGGCAACTTAGCAAGCACCTAAAAAAATGCATACCACATGGCTTACAGAACTTGGAAGATGATGCATATGAAAATGAGAGGACACTTTATAGTCATCTATTGCAGATGAGAATAAGAACCAACGTTAATTGTCATAGACTCATTTATTTACCATGAACGCCCTAAATTGTTTCACACAAATGATGACAAACAAAGGTGAAGCAGATACATACCCAATTTATTTACAACATGATTTGCATAAACTTGAAATGCATTGTCAATGCCACGAAAGAGTGCATTTAATTCTGTAGGCCTCATTGGAACCTTGATGGCAAAAAACTGATCAACTGTCTGCATAAAGAAATAATCATAGTATTAGTCACATGTACTAACTCTACAAGGAGATAGTATTTTGAGAACATAAAGAATGAATTGCAAGGCACAAAGAGGCCCATAAAACTTGAATACAGGAAAACAAATAGAAGGCCTTAACCTCCAAGGCTAGATATAACTTCTTGAGTGGGGTGATCTCACACATCTAGGAAGTTTCTCGCGGCTTTACATTGTTGCAAGTTGGATGCTTTAATGTTGTAGGAATACTCAGGTCTGTCATTGCCCCACCTAATTGTTGTTAGCACTAGTTTCATGGTCAACATAACAATCACATACTCAATTCTCTTGTTGGGCCTGGACATCAGGGGACATGTTACTGTTTTTGTTCCACATGGGTGAGTCAAAGGGTTTCTAGGGCTTAGTAACGTGGCAACCACACTCATCACCAGTAGTTTATAAGTTTCCTGGAATCCTGATTTAACTCAATAAACCTTTTTCAGGTGACTTGAGCATCTCAGTTCTACTTATCTCTCAAGGCCTGTAGATTAGCAACATTTGGTGGTCACATCCAATATGATTTAATTAAAAATAAATCAACTAGGGCTCAGCTACATGAATCCTAGAGTTTCCATCTTGTTTCATCATCACATTACGATGTCCCTTGCAGTCTCGCTTTCTTGTAATACACCAAATTCAAAAAAATAAAAAAATCAAAATAAAAATAAAAAAATATATATAACTTGAAAAAGGTTTAAAATTCAAATCTATATATTCTAATGATCTTCTAAGAGAGAGAGGCCTCCACTTTTAATTTACATGCACATGGTCTTTGGTCTACTCTTACTACTTTTCTCACTACTTCCATAAATCACCCAAGATAAAATTATAAAGCTCGGACCCTCGAACTTAAATTGAGCTTCACTTAATTAAGTGGGGAAAGGCTGTCAACGCTCATGCTTATGAAGGACCAAATCTGGTGTTTTAAACCAAACCTAAAGATCAGGGAATCTGTTGGTTATCTTGACAACCTTACGTTACTTTATCTCATATAACCTGATTGATAATCCCATTCTCTTACAACTGACCACATATCCATCCCAACATACACATCTCAGCTATGCTCATTCTATTTGCGTTATGTCTCTTAGCTGCCAATAGTCGGTATCATAAAGCATTGCTGACCTTGTGGTGGTTCTTTACTATTTCCATTTTGGCTTGATAGAAAACTTCTTAGACAAAAGAACCCACTGACTGGCAACCACACTAGAATTGCTATCAAAAGAGACATTAATTAGTAAATAATTATTCCCTGGGTTATCTATTGATAAATATCAAGCAAATTTTTATGACGCATGTTAATTGGATTGTGTTAGACGTAACCAGAGTGAAGATCATTAGGAAACAAGTGGTTGGCATACTGTTTGGTAAAAACTACCATGCCAATGCAAGTTCAAAGCCAAGTTACTGTTTTTTATCAAAAAAAATAAATCCCAACCAATATGTATGATCCAGGAAAAAGAAAGAGAAGGCAAATAACACACATTCCTTAGAGCGATCCACTATCTGATCCTGATTAATTATTAAATAGCAATCTAATCACTCAATCGGCCAGCTAAGCCCTGATAGAAATATAATGATTGTCAATAGAAAGCCACATTTATTTTTTATAGAAAGTAATAGCTGTAAATGATTCATTAATCTTGGCTGTTAGGAAAGGAGATTTAGCTTTCCATGTATAGGTTCCCAGGATCACTCCATGTAATTAATTGGGATAGCTTCAGTTTCCTTGTATAGTTGGCACTCTTGCCTATATAATAAAAAGTTCCTCTCAGCAGAGGATATTCGAACCATTCAGTTAATAATGAGATATACTATTGTTATCACACACACACACACACACCAGTGACAGCCAACATGATGCCAATAACAAGCACAGAGTTTATACCTCCTCCACAATTCTATAAACTTCAACGATTGAACTTCCATGCCGCTGTTGTGGGGATATTGGCTCCCAACACTGAAAAGAAATTCAAAAAACAGTGACACATACGTGACAGCTGACCACAATAAAAAAGATAACTACTAACTGCGCTGGTAATTCAATCAGAATTACTCTTTTCCTAGAAGCCATTAAGCAAATGCACTACCGGCTACCAAATCAGTATTTTTGTATGTTTTATTTATTTCAATAGAGAAAAAGGTGCTTGGAATAATTTGAGTTACCTTATACATACTTTTCTTTAACTAAAATTTCCTAATACTAATGAAACTCCAACTCTGAAAAAGTTGTATTAAGATTCTCTCTTGTTAAAAAAAAAAAAAAAACGCAACTGAATTCCCTGTGGCTATAAGGGTATTGTTATTGGTCACTATTTGAAAAACTTAAGTTTGTGCCAGTGTCTGGGTGTCTGGGGGTGTGTGTGTGTGTGCGTGCCTTTCTCAATCTCAAAAGTAAATCCATCTGAATCAATTCAGAGCAAAACCATTTAAACGGTTAGACAGGAAATACTGAATGATACAGATACAGAAATCATCATTGAAGTAAATGGATAATACTTTAAACCCCTCCATAAATTTACCACAAAAGGGATAGTCCGTACTTCTTTAGTCATAATCCATTTGTCAATGCTGGAAGTCACAGTAAATACTGATTGTAGAACAATCATGCAGTTGGACTGATTTTAGTTGGAGTTTCATTTCTTGTGTTCTATTTGAGTGTGTGATGAGCAAACACCTTGACATGGCACAAAAACACAATTGAAAGAAAAGTTGCAACACAAAAGTAGAAGAAGAAAAGAGAAGCATAATAGGAAAAATCCCAGCAGGCAGGAGCTCAATTTTTTATATAAAATTCAAAAGCAAATAAAGAGTGAGATTTCATGGAGGAAGAATGCATCCAAGAACAGAACAGGAACAGAGAATTCAGAGACTCACCTCCTGTTGTATTGCACGCTCCACCCAACCTAATATTCTTCCAAGCTGTGCATTGACCCATCGCATCACAAGTGTTCCAGATATAGATTCAATCTGATAAAAAAATAAAAAGTTACAGTTTTAAGACATGTTTATATAAGAAATTCTTGCAAAACATGTTAACAGAAAACAGCAGGCTTACGATCTGAAAATCATTTAAATAATACTCCCTCTGTCCCACATTCTTTTCAAAATTTACTATTTTTGGCCATCTCAAATCTTAGCAATATTTCCATATTCGGTAAGTTACTTTACCATGTTACCATTCAAACTATCACTCCAATATTCACCTTTTCCATCTTTCTTGATTAACATGCAAAAAGTGAAGGGCAAAAGTGGAAACAATAAACTAACTTTCTCCTCTTGCTTAATCTCCATGCCACACCCAAAATTTTCAAAGAACCCGGACAAAGGGAGTAATATAGTACACTTTGAACAACTGGTTGAAAGTTTGTTCTACCGTATTAATTGATGAGGAAAACCAAATTCTTCAACACTAACATTGGACTGTTTGCTTAATGATTACAAAAATGAGGTTCCGCAAGCCTATTTATGATCAAATTTCTTCTCATTTTCAGTTGTCCTTCGCTTCAATTATGTGATTAGTCTTTCACATTTATGTCACTTCAACTCATCTTATTACCCAACCATACCCACATCAACACTTCACAACTACACACTTCATGTGAACTTCAGCCTTCATACTTGTACCCAACACCCATAGCTGATATTGATAGATAATTCACTCATCTTAAGAAATCAGGTCTTCTTTTTTGGGCCTAATATTTTTTTCCATAAAATTCAATTAATACTTCTAATTATTTTCCCAACTGACTCAATAAGGGATTCTGAGAAATGGAGGCCCGACTATTCGGCATTCATTTTATTAATTCCACTTCCTGGTAACGTGCTTTATGATATCAGCACACAACTGAGAATTCAATTCCATGTATCTAGGCAATTCATTTTATTAATTCCACTACTGAAGAAAAGAGAACTGACTCTTCTGCATTCCTTAAAATTGATTGATTTGGAGGCAACAACTAACAATAGCCCTTGAGGGAGTAGAATAACGTCGGCATTGTTAAGTTACAGAGCCTAATAAAGAGCTTGGGGAGAGAGTGAGAGAGAGACGGACATTGGAAGTTTGATAGTTGAAATATTATTACTTCTCCATTTTAATTCCTCCCTCATTGACTCCTTTTTCTGGAAATCAAAATACATGAAAAATTCCTTATGAAATAACAAAAGTATCAAATGCTCGAACTTCTGGTAAATTCTAACTCCATAAAACCAATGTTGCTTTGTACTAAGAAAATATGAATCCCTTGGGATTGTGATCAACCTAGATGAAAAATTCAATGATATGAACAAGCAAAAAACCTGATAGGGGATTAACTTCCTGAAATAAACTTCTGCACTTTCTTCTTCAGCAGCTGATTTTATAAGTGAGAGCACATACTGCTCAAGGTTATCTGCCGCAGGGAATACAGATACTACATCCTCAGTCAGATGTTCAACACCATCCAGAAATGGTTTCTGGAGAAAGGAGAGCTCCCTTAGAACATTGTAGTCTACATCACAAAGATGGTAAACAAGGAAAACCTAAATATGCAGATATTAAATCTCTTTGCTTACCAACTTGTTCCCGTAAAGCTTATGGACTAGTGATGCTGAAATGATGCTTGCATGTGGATGCCTTAAAAGTAAAATTGGCATGAATAAAGTTGAGTCCTTCTTCAGAAGTCTTTTAGCCTCCTCCGCAAGCAATGCTAGAGGATGTTCACCCATTACATCTGATTTATCGACAGCCTGAAGTATCTGTAAAAAAATAAAAGATACCAAAACAGTCATGCATTTGGGAAAAAGGAAAATCATCACAGAACTATAATAATTTTTTCTTCTTTGCTGAGAAAACCTGGTGAATTTTCTAAAAACCCTAGTTGCAGCAAAATTGAGGCCAGTGCAGAACCTTTGCCCAGGTTATCAGCTGACCAATAAGCCAATTCCCACTAAATGACCAAAACGAAGCTAATCAAATTTATCTCTCAAGTAATAAAAATTACGTAAGTTCTTTAAATCCAATATATGTCTTTCATCCTAACTGAATCTGAACTAAAAGCGATTTCCAGCTTGTTGACTCTCCACAAATGTATATTATGATTAGGCATCTTATTTCAAAGAAGATGTCATCTCTACTCAAACTGAACTATAACAGCACAAAAAATAACAAATCAAATGAAAGTATGGAAGAATTTGGGACAGTGGTAACATTGTTTGGGATATTACTTTTTCCAGGAATGTGAATGATTGGGAGATTCAGAACTTTGAGACCTTTTTCTTTTTTGCTTTGCTTACAGACAATATTTTGACTTCTGGCCTAGACAAATGCCACTGGTCTGTGGAAACAAACATTCTTTTGAAGTCAAAGGTTATTACAACTACCACCTCAGCAACCACAATCATTAAAGGGTTTCATCTTTTCCATGGGGACCAATATGGAAGATAGGTGCACCACTCAAAGCGGCTTTCTTCACTTGGACAGCTGCATGGAGAGAATTCCTACCATTGACAAACTCCAAAAGAAAGGGAAAATGCTAAAACATAGGTGTTTCTTTTGTAAGGAAGCAGCTGAATCTGTTAACCACCTCTTGCTTTATTGTAAGTGGTCTACAGACTTGTGGGATACAGCAAAGTCTCTGATGGGTATTAGCTGTGTGCAAGCAGGATCTATTCAAAAGGAGTTCTCAGCTTGGCATGAGACTAGAACTAAAAAGTAAAGAAAAAGGTCATCACCTTAAACCCTCATGCAATTTTTTTGGCTAATCTGGAGGGAAAGGAACTTGAGAGCTTTCGATGGTAAAGAAAGGGCACTACCCTCTAACGCTACAATGGTTAGATTTACTCAGATTTTGGGTGCCAGGGAAGTTATTTTTCTGAAGATTTACAGGTTGTATGTAGAGCCATTCTTTGGTTCCTGATATTTTGTAAGGATTTGCACCCCCTTGGTGCTCCTTCATTTATATATATTATTCTACTTTCCTATCAGAAAAACTTACTCTTGAAAAGGCATTCTTGATAGATGCTGATATGTACAATTCTATCTGCTCTTGATCTGAGGCAGTCACAGATTGAACCGCCTGTAGCAAAAAGAGAAAATTGCTCCAATGCCAAGAGGTACAAGAAATCAAAAAACATGCAAAGTACTTTACATGCACTATGAAAAATATACATGTGTATCAATAACAGTTAACATACAGTTTCAGACTCTTCTAACAGAAGTCTTCTGACAACCATTGCAACTGTTACTATATCCTCCATCATCACAGAGTCCTGCAAGATAGTACAGACTACTGATTTGAAGACAGATTATAAACCACAATGAGAAATCAACACAGGGAATCTGAGGTAGTTTTCAAACCAAGAAAAATATTAGATGTCAGGTTGTTGGCAAAGGCCTATCTATGAATCAAGAACTGATACAGCTCATCAATATTGAGAAAGCCAGATTATAAATATACAACTGACTTCTTAACGATTTGGATGAATAGACACAAACACTCATCTATTTTTATGCAAACTTTGTTTTAACTTGCAGCTCTGTTTTCCACTAACATTGTTCTGTATAGAAGCATAGTGTCAATGAACAGAACAGAGATCATTTTCATAATTCCTTGTCAGAAATATGAACCTAAAACATACAAAATATGATGCAAGAGGCAGTCAAGTTGCGGACATTCTTCACTTAGCATCGCATAGTGTTTAAGTGCAGAAGATATATTTTTAATTCACTTATCATTTCATGGCTAAAGAAGATATGTCTTTGATCATATATAAGAATCATCTCATATAACCTAATCAGGAATATGTAACTTGCTAACTTCTAATGAAAAAGATATCCTAGCATGTTCAATCAAATAAATGGTTAGAAAAAAGCAAATCATTAAGTCAATAATGACAATTAGGTCATCCAATACAAGTAATTATTGAAACTCTTCACATACAACCTCCCTAGTCATTACTCTACTCCTGCAACCATGGACAGCTATCAATGACAAATAAAAAGATAAAAAAAAATATGAGATTAGAAAAAAAAAAAAAAAGAAAGAAAGAAAACTCCTGGTGGACAAGCAGATAGACAACACTAAAATTAAAAAAAAAATCACATCATTTTCTCCAATAAAAAAAAGTAGCACAGATTGAATATAATTATCAGAGAACCCTAAAAGAATATTTATAATGAAGAAAAATCGGACAAATCGAAAAAAAAAATTGACACAAAAGATCGTATTGTTCCACCTTTTCATCAATTGGTTGAAACTGTACGTATAGCCAATATTGTTTATCTCAACACTTAATCATACCTCAGAAAAGTAAAGGTGGTAGTCTCCCAGGTGCTTATCAGCCCACTTCTGAATGGGTAACAAAAATGACTGTAAGAAAGACATGTCTCTGTAGCCCTCTTCACCATCAACTCTGACACGCAAGCTCTTCAACTGTAATCTCTCTTGTGGACCTCGTTGTTCTTTCAAGGGTATTCTATTCAATTGCTCAATGGCATGTCGCAAGATCCCTTGTGCACCAGTGATGACATACTGTGACAGAAACAGGAAACAAACAAGAATGTGATTCCGGTGAATGCAAATGTTCATGGAAGGTTATATTCCTTCATGACATGGAACTACCTGCCGAAATAGCACCCATGCATAGCAAGTATAGTGGATTGTCTCTGTTATCCCCAAAACACGCCAGGTTGACTTCAAGAGCTCAAGAATTTCTTCCACCTCCTAATGAAAAAAAGAATGAGTAGCAGGTTTACCAAGGAAATACATTCATCTCCAACCAGTCACCATAAGTTCCACAGACAAGTTACTCCATTAACCCCCTTCTTACATGTTCCTAATACTGCAAGACATGCAACATGCATCAAATGAGTTCAAATTTATTATTTGCACAACTGTATTATGGATTAAGCTCCAAAAAGTTTTACCCAACATCTTAATTGCATTAGCAAAGTTCTAAGCACCATCAATAAATCTACCTACTAAAATTCAGCCTAATAGTGATGCATGAAATGACCAAGCATAACAGAAACTGTTGCTTAGAAAACCAGACCCTTCTTTTATCCCACCATCAACGAAATCAGTCAAAAGCACTCACCCCTGTCAGCTTGCCCTCATCTAGAATGTCAAACACACTAAGAAGTAGTTTCTCATAGAGTCTGACATTAAGATGGTATCCATCTGCCCAATGGCATACTTCACCAGTTAAGTCACCTCGAGCTGGCCTCTCAGCAAGTGGAATAGCAATATCTCTGAGTGATCTCAAGCATTCTGCTCTCTGAACCTCACCTGTTGAAGGTGGGAGAGCCTGATCACCAAAAACAAAGACATATCAAAGGTTAGATGAAAGGAATTTAGTAAATAACCAAGTGCCAGAAATGCAAATATAATGGGAATGCTTTCCAAAAACACATAGTTAGCTGGAGCAATCCCATTTCATTAGATTAAGGAGTTTGTGGGTAAATTTATATTGTGGTAAGGCCTCACTGCTTACTGCCACTTGATTTTAGGTTCGATGATTTAAAGTGGTATCAATGCCTAAGGTTGTTGTTTCCCCCATTTGTTGCCAGCTCTGCTTTTGTGGTAAAAGTGTTGTTAAAAGTGTTGTTATCTTACATTGTTAAATCAAGGCACCTGCTAGTTCTTTATATTATGGTGAGGTCTCTAGACCTATTGCCTATTAGTTTTAAGTTAACACAAAGTAGTAGAACAAATTGATTACAAATTAGAATCAATGGTAGATTCCTTTGCTCATGGTCTTGATTTGTACAATAATATATTTAATTATGGGAAGAACAGAATTTCCAGCATAGGGCAACTCGAACAGCACCAAGTTGGACCAAGCATGGTTCACCCATATCCAAAAATTGAGTTTGGTTCTTTGTATCAAGTGGCTAAAGTATATAGGCTTTAATAATGGGCCTGCCAGAATAAAATGGGGGCTGAAATTTGGCCAAGCAAGGACGTAGTGTTTAAAAGGCATTAATGTGCTGCACAGAAAGTTACATGCCGAGTCTAGCAGTGAAAGGCGAAAACTAAAGGACTGGTTTTCTTTGCTCTGGAAGGTGTGCAAACTCGTGGGCTAAATACTCTCTTTTCCAAAGAAGAAATTAATGAGACCATTAAGCACTGGACAGTTGACAAAGCTATGTGTGTAGATGACTTTACCATGGCTTCCTTGAAAAGGAGACGTTCAAGGACAACATTAAGTCTTTCATTATTTCCAAGCTGTAGGGGTTTAAATATAGGATTCAACCATTCTACTGGTCATACCAAGAACAGAAGACTTGTGTCAGAGATTTTCAGCCGATCAGTTTAGTATCCTACATTTATAATCTCATCCTAGAAATGCTCACATCAGATTGGAAAGTTTGATAGATTACTTAGTAAGTCCATATCAAACTGCTATTTGTGGGGGACCAATCAACTCCGAGATACAGCGCTAGCAACTCATGAGGTTGCCTTTCCAAACTAAGAGAAAAAATAAAAGGATAACCAGTAAGTTGGACTTGGAGAAGACTTTAAAATAATGAAAGTTTGGATGGCATTCTCTATATCTTACTTTTAGTGATACACAATGGGTAAGGGTATTACATTGCGCATTTGAATGATATATTAGTGTCTTAGTTAATCGATTCCCAGGAGATAAGGGCCTCAATCTATTCTCCTCATGTCGAAATCTCTAAGTCAAGTTGCAATTAATATAGATAGAACTATTAGAGACAAACATGAATTAGGTGCTGATTACACTGATTCTCATGCCTAATTCTAGGATAGTTTTCCCTTTCCTGTTTTGTCCTTTCTTAGCTCTCTGTTGTATATTAAATAAGAGGTCAGGTTGTACAATTTGATCATCCCTTTTGAATACAAGAAAGTATTCTTCAAGATTTCACGGTATTAGAGCCGGTTTTCTTCTAAACCGAGCCAACAATGGACACCTCCATCATCAAAGGTTCTGTGGCATCGGAGATACAATTGAGTCCAAACAATGGCTCCTTTCAACTAACAGCAGAGAAGCACAATGGAGAGAACTTCTGAGGATGGGCTCCATCTGTTAAGCTTGCAGTTGAGGGCAGAGGCAAGCTTCGGCACTTGACTCAAGCAGTGAAGAAGAATGGTGATGCGCTGATGATAGAGTATAGAAAAAAGAAAGAGTCTTTGAATTTCTTGCAGGTGTAAATCGAGACTTAGATGATGTACGGGACAGGATTCTTAGTACCCCTACCTTCTAGTCTTCTACCAGAGAAGTTTTTTCAGAGGTAAGGCTTGAAGAGGCAAGGTGCAAAGTGGAGTTGAAGGAAAACACAGCTGCTGGACCAGAGACTAACTCCAAACAAAAAAAGAATCACCAGGTAAAGGTCTGCCAGCCAACACATGCAGTCATCAGAAGAAGCCCATCTCAAAGCAGTCTTTAAAATTCTGAGGTTTCTCAAAGGATCACCAGGTAAAGGTCAGCGATTCAAAAAAAGTACACAAAAGGAGGTGGAAATATCCACAGACGCTGATTGGGCAGGTCCAGCAGAGGATTGAAGGTCCACTACCAGGTATTGTGGGGCAATCTGGTTACCTGAAGAAGTGAAAAACAAAATGTAGTGGCAAGCAGCAGTGCAGAAACAGAATTTAGAGCAGTGGATGTGTGAAGGATTTTGGATACGGGGACTACTAAAAGAACTTCCAGTTGAAATGGAGCTGCCTATCAAGCTCTACTGTGATAATAATGCAGCCATTATCATCTCTCTCAAACTGGTCCACCATGACAAGGCCAAATATGTTGAAGTTGACAGAAACTTCATTAAGGAGAAGGTTGAAGAAGGAACTATTTGTATAACTCATGCCCCCACTAAGGAACGAATTGCAGACATTTTTACCAAGGGGCTACAACAGATTTAGAGGATTTCACCAGCAAGTTCGAAATGATTAACATTTATGATCCAACTTGAAGGGAGTATAGAAACCCTTAAAATCAAGGCATAATTAACATAGACAGAACTATTAGAGGCAAGTATAAATTAGGTGCTGATTATAATGATTCTCAGGCCCAGTTATAGGATATCTTTCCTTTCTTATGTTTCCCTTCTTAGCCCTCTTTTGTACATTAAATAGGAGGTCACACTGTACACTTTGATCATCGCTTTTCAACACAAGAAATTATTCTTCAAGATTTCACCTCTGTTAATTTGTATTTTAAATGAGGAAAGGCTTATTCTAGGCGGCTGAATATGTCATATCAATGGAAGGATGAAAAATGCATAACATATATGCCAATGTTAATTGACAATCTGAGCCACACAACATTTTAATGATTCTCAGCATCAAATACGGACTGTAGCAGTTGACAGTTGTCCTGACATGAAGCATACCTCTGATTCCTCAATCTTTGTCAAAAGAGTTCTCAAATCACTGGCCTTACGTCCTGATTCCCCAAATCCAACAGCAGGGTGATTAATAAGCCCCTCAGCTAACATGTTTAACTGCAAATGCCAAAAAGTATAATTAGGATTCCAATATTACTTTCATTTTACTACTATTCCAAATCAAGGGATTGTGAAACCTCACAGATATACTCAGAATGGGAGGAAAGCAACACAACTTGCCTGCCTCTTTTGCCACCTTATATATGCCTTCTTATCAGAGAATTCTGTCCGTGAAATACAGCATAACAGCTCCAGAGGGATCAGCAGTGTATCCATACGTTTTCCAACTTTTCCTGACAAAGCATTGAGTAATCCTTGTCTTGTCCTTATGTCCATTGCCTCAGAAACCTGAATTGAAAAAGATAATCAGAAAACATTTATTGCTTTAAACAAAACATGTCATATTAAACATAAATTTGAAGTTTTTTTTTTCTCTCAAGACAACCACAAGATGAAAAAATACAAGTCACGTACAATCAGTAGAAATAACATATTATCTGGTTTTGCCCCTATAGATAGACTTCCCACAAAGTATGGACTGTTAAATTTCCCTGCTTGGCTCTTATGAGGAGATGAAAATGAGAAGGAGCAAGAGCATATTTTCTTTAATTTTTATTTTGGCAGTTGTCCTCTGCAAAATTAAGTTTTTCATTCACATTCATCGCGAGACAGAGGACTGAAGCAGAACTTAGAAATGATTTCTGAGGGTCACAGAAGGTAAACATAAGCAGGGTAAATTCGTAGAGCTCTCTGTGCTGTTACAGCATGTCTAGTTTGGATAGAAAGAAATAGTAAGGTGCTGAGAAATGGTAGGCCTATAAAGTAGCATAAGCCATTAAAAAATGCTTGGTGCTGAGAAATGGTAGCTGCCATGCAAATAACCTGCAGAGACTAGAATAGATCATCTTCAAAAATTATTTTAGAATGGGATAGGAACTCGTGTTTTTGTTATTATATTTTTTCTTTTATTAGCATTTTTCCGGCTCAGGCTTCGCTTTTACATCTGTAACCCCTGAATGTGTTTTGGCTTTGCCTTTAATACAATAACAATAGGTCCCAGCTTTCACTTCCTAGTCAGTTTGAAAGACAGGTGCGCCAGTCAAAGACATTATTTGCTGGGAGGCTTGTGATAGCAAAGAGAGCTCTCTATCAATCTCTTTGGTCCCGCTTGCAATGTTCTTACTAGTTTTGAGGGACAGAAATATGAGAGCTTCTGATAGCAAAGAGAGCTCTTTATCCTTCTTGAGGCACAGATGCTTGGATACTACAAGACATTATAGACTTGACAGTGTCATTCTTTGGTACATAATTTTTGCAAATGGATTGGTACCCCTTGGCACTCATACAAAAAGATACTTCATCCGTCCAGAAAAGGATGAACCATATTCCTTTTTGGGCTGTCCCAAAAAGGTTGAACTGTTTCCCTCTTTTAGAAAGCTTTTAACATCCAATTTACCTTACTACCCTCATTTAAACTCCCCCTACATAAAAACCAAAAAAGCAATCTTTTCTTTTTCTACTCCTCATTTAAACTCTCACTACACAAAATCCAAAAAAGTAATTTTTTTTTAATTTTAGTTTCACAGGCAAAAATGGAAAAAATAACATATATTACACACACCTTAATTACCATATCCAAAGAAATGTTACATCCATCATGGAAGGAGGGAGTATATACTTCTATTTTCTAATAAAACAAGAAGAACAATAATAACAATAGGTAAAACATTCAACCTAAATCAATTGACAATAGACAGAGACGCCTGACCATAATGATAAAACACTAACAAAACCCTTAACCACGTGAGTTTATAACACTTAACATGCCTCCAAACATGCAAGCCAGTGAAATGACTAAAAATATGCTCTTCATGTGAATCACAGAAACAAGGCTAATAACAATTAAAGAGTTTAAAAAGAACAAAAAACAAGGGCTCAAAGGCCCATGATCATGTTAAAGCACACAACACAAACATTGGCTATAAGTCAAGAGGCCACACCAAAATATAAAATTACAAGAAACTCCTGCACTAGACTATATGTTATTTAACACTTTCCCTCACATGCAGGCTCTTAGAGGGGCAAAACTTTGCATGTGGAACCAAAAAACCAAGGCCCAACTTTAGCAACATAAGACTCACTAAGATAAGTCTCAGAAAAAACTTGTGATATTATATTAAAACAACCCAAAGCCAATTCGCAACAGATGAAGCCTCACCACAATGGAATGCACTCAAGGACTACTTAGACATATGATATCATACCACTTATAAACAGCAGCAGCAGCAGCAATAAGAGGAATATTGAAAATGATGCTAATACAATGCACTATCTACAACCAGCTCAAACAGCTTATTATTAATACTCCACCTGTCCCGAAAAGGATGACAAGTATTCCCCACAAAGGATGAGTTATTTCTTTTTTCAGAAAGTTTTTAACATCTAATTTACCTTAATACCCTCAATTAAACTCTTTCTAAACAAAACCCAAAAACTGCACAAAATCCAAAAAGAATCTTTTCTTTTTCTAATCCTCATTTAACTCGCCCTACACAAAACCCAAAAAAGAATTTTTCTCTTTTCGCTTCAGGGGTAAAAATGGAAAAACAACATAAATTACACACATCTTAATCTCCGTATCCAAAGAAACGCATCATCCAAAATAGGATAAGGGGAGTAATAAATTGTTAGATTCTAAATAACAAGACATTGAGGAGCCAGTGCTACATTTTGCCATTACAAAGATATCTTTATGTAACCCATGGTCAAAGGGATTCTAGCCATTTTTTGCTTCAAGATGGCTAAACTAAAGAGTTTTCACTCCTTCAACACCATCTTGTTCCTTTCCATCGAGACCGCGCAAAAAATAAAAAAAAAATTATTTTTCATTTAGCAAAGAAAGGACTCATGAAGCAGAAGGAACAGCCACTATAAAACATGCATGTGAAATGAGTGACTCATTTGACCATACCTCCATCTGGACACGCATATTTTCCAGCAAACCAACCAACCCTAGTGCACGTTGGGACTGGGTCACAACATTCTCACTTTTACTACTACGTCCAAGCTTCCTCATCAGCCTTGATCTTTTGTCTTTCTTTTTGTCTTTTGATGGTACAATCAAGCCCCTGATGGTAAATCAAGCCAGAAGAATAAGGAAGCAACTATATTAGAAATGCCAGGGTAAGGAAAGTCATTTCCATAGAAAAAACAATAAAATGATAAGCTATAAAAAAGCGACGATAAGCTATAAAAGAGCACAAACCATACCCAGAAGCCCCAGCACAAGCTAGAAGAATTTCATAAGCTGTTTCACGTACCTCATCGTCTGTAATACCTGAAATAATGGTGCCATCATCAACACGTTGCATTTTAAACCCAACTCTCTCAAGGAACATTGCATGAAATATGTAATTTCAATTAATTGTCTGAAGGTATAATGACATTCCAAAAAACATAGAAAATAACAAAAGTGACCAAGCACAATGTTGGCATCTTTCCTAACACCACCCTCTTGAGAGGGAATAATACTTAAAAGTTAAAACCATGATATTTTCAATAAAAAATCAAGAAACTTAGAAGAAAAACAAAACAAGATTATTTCCATTCATAAAACTTAGAGCCAATTCAATTGGTAATAAGGCAGCTTAAGCTGGCCAGAGTTTGTCCACCAGGCAAATCCCTGTCCCACCAGAAACCATCTTCTTCCTTCCACTTCATATTCACAAATTTGCCACTGACTGCCTTTACCTCTCCTTTCAACTGCACACATCAGACACGGCAGCGTCTTCGCTATCTGCCCATACATTTCTCTCCCTCACATGAGCTTCCCCATTATATTGAACTAACAGGCAGGCGAGTTCGAGTTCATTTCTCACTCACCCTTCCCGTCACTGATGATTGTCGTTGCACCGCCACCAACCATCATTGCTCTCCCGCTTGTGCCAGATCTGACCCTGCCCGCCTAAGCCCCACCACCATACAGAAACAACTCCCCAGATTGTTAAGCGACATACAAAACTGGCAAACAGAAATACAACCATAGCACACAATCGCACCAATCGAGATGCCTATGAGAAGGACAAACAACTTACCTGAAAAAGGAGCAATCTCAGGTGACGAGTTCAGGTCCTTGGTGGAGAGACTCGGGCGGAGCAAGGTCAGATCCGACACAGTCAAAAGGGTGGCAGCTAATAGGCTGCGAAGCAAAGAAAATAGAGAGGGGCCAGAGAGGCGACAAGGAGGAGCAGCCTGGTGGAGGGAATCAGGGCAGGCAGAATCAAATCCAGAGGAGCCGGATGGTGAAACAAAGGTAAAGGTTGTCAGTGGCAAATTTGTGAATATAGTGAAGTGGAAGGAACAAGACAGTTTTGGGTGGGCCAGGGATTTGCCAGGTGGACAAACTCTGACCAGCTTAAGCTGCCTTATTACCAACCAAATTGGCTCTTAATTTTCAAAGAAAACTTTTTTTTTTCTTTTGTCACCGTAGTCCTCTATCTATTTCAAAGTCCCAAAACTTAAAGAATAGTAAACCATAAGTCCTGTGCCGAACGCAAAAGTCGATTAGAGGACAGGCTACACACAACACAGCTGGACCGATTTCCAACCGTGACCATAGAAACAACACTTCACGTCTTAAAAAGGAGAATATATATATTATATATTGGTTATTTAAAGGAGATAAAAGAGGAGTTGGAACAAGCAGATTATGTAGGTAAAAAATCCCCTGCATAAGGAAACTGCAATAAAAACTATCTAAGGGTGCTACCTATATTCTCCAAATGTTAAAACCTAAGGAACATGGAACTCCTATCCAAAGAAAAGAAATTTATTCAGTTCATTTACTAGGAGCTTAATGATTCCCAATTATCAAGGTGCCCTAAAAATAATTTACAACAAGGAGAGAAAGAGATACGTAACCAATATCATGTATCATTAAGTGACCTTGAAACGGGTATTAAGGACAACCAAGGATTAGCCAAATGGTTAAAGTTTATGGTTCCTACCACAAGGCCCAAGGTTTAAATCCTTCCCTTCACCATGATCATAATAGAAAAACAATCGTGTAGACCAAGCAAGCAACCATTGGAAAGGCATGATAGTAACCCATGTGGAACAAAATAACTAGATATATCTAAATAAAATAAAACTAAAAGAAAGAAGGATGAACAGGAAAAGGGGGTCAAGAATGTGTGCTATATGACTGGAACAAATGGGGAAAAATGCCAACAAACTAACAAAGAATCTAATAGATATCAACTCATAGGTCACAGCTATTACAGAATACCTACTCCTTAAATTTTGGTTCTCAAGTCAAGCCTAGAAACATCCATGCCTACCCAAACATTCAAGCTTAAGGTTGTTGCACAAACCAACTTGATCAAATACCGAGGCAAAGCACTATGGACAGTTAGAAGTGTATTAACCTGTCACAAATGAAGGCAACTTCAGCACAAGATCAGCAGCATCACTTGCATTCCGCCTTGAAATTCTGATGCTACCAACCTCATCAACATCTTCATCATTGTCAAAATCTTCAATGTCATCAACAGTTAGCTCCTGAGCTTGACCAGATTCAAATGAATCTGATCTAGATACAGCTGATATGTCAGGGGATGGGGGGCAAAAAGGGGCTGATGGTGCTGATATTGGTACTGAAACAGGCACAGGTGGTGGTGCCCTTTTTGGAGGTGAACTCGATGAATCCGGATCTGTAACCAAAAAGAACTCACCAGCAGAACCTGCATCACTCTGATATATAGAAAAAAGATTAATTGGGAATTAAGAAGATATTTGATACAAAAAAGCAAAATAAGAATGTACAGACATGGAGTATGAAGTGACTGTTGTAACCCCCGAGTGATCATACTGAAAGGTTATCAGCAAATCCATTCAATATTACACTTATTTTGAAACAACTTGTTGCAAGAAGTGTCATTATATGGGTCATGTTTCACTAGTGAGTCGTGCTAATAGACCAAATCTTAGAAAAACTCTTGAGCGAGCAATTTTTTAACATATACAACAATGAAAACAAAGGAGCAAGTGTCAACATGTCATGCGCTTTCCAATTTTTTTTCTCAAAAATAATACCCATATATGAAGAACGTAATAAACAATCTTCTCTCTGATCACTGGCTTATCTCATGTACATATATAGGCCATAATATCAAATGAAAGCGGATCAAGCAAACAGCCAGCAAGTTTAACTTGCTTTCCATAAATCACTACTGTAGGAATTGGAAGTTCTCACCATCTGTGGTAATTCAGTATGATCATGATAATCTCTAATAGCTTCAGAAAGCTCAAGCATTCCACCTACATTGAAACCACAAGAAAAAAAATTGAAAAACGAGATGGTCACCACTCCCAGTCCAAAGAAACCCAAGTAAATGTGCCAAAAGCAACAAAGATAATATCAGCTAAATCAAAAGATAAACCTTTTTTAGCACAATTGAGAACGTAGTCTACACTAACTTGGTCCAAATCTACATCATCAAGTGTTACTGCACCAGGAGGCATTACAACTTTCTTGACTAAGCTCCCGGAAAGAATGAAATCTAACAGGACGCGCCTATCACGCCGGTGCCGCTGCAGTAGCTGGACAGCGCTTTCCCTATGGTCATGAATCGGACGAATTTAAAAAATGTCAAACAAAAAGCAGAGAATCCAACCAGAAGATGAATTTAAAGAGGATAACGTACTCCTCCATGGAAAAGCCTCTTCAACAGCAGGCAATAACTCTGCAACTAAGATATCTTCAAAACCTAAGGAGAATACATTACCTTAATCAATGTCAGTCAACTGACATTATTACAGAACATGAAACACATCAAACACGTAAAAACTTGGAACATTTAAATACATTGTTGACCAAGATCAACTCCAGATCCGTTCGTTTTGGTGCGAAAACGCAGGAAATCGATATTGGAACAAAAAATTAAACTCGCATGGTACTGGAAACACGATTTCTCCAACTTCAACAACGTGTCAGCCACCCAGAAACTGAAATTAGAGTGATAGAGTACCTGAACTAGAAACGAAGTGATACAATACACGAAGACGGACCGAAATTGTGTGAAAGAAGAGAAGAACAAAGCTTCATGTAGATCCCCTTAGTTAATGCGAAGCTTTCTTATTTTCCAGAGATGGTGAGAGACTAGTTTCAGGCGAAGTCGATTGGTTTGGGCAACGAAGGCTTGCCCGAGAACGAACAGGAAAAGGTCGCAGGAGCAAGCAAATCTGAGTTGATAACAGCCCAACCAGGTCGTGGACTTTATTGAAGCTTGGGAGAAATGCGAGACTAAGCCCTTCAATTTTTGTCCATAAGGAAAAAGATCCCTATGATTTTACTACTTAGAGTGAAGTCCTTATTTTGTAAACCAAAACCAACTTTCAGAATTTCGGTTTTAACCGAAGTTGTACCAAAAACCGAATTCATTCAATTTTTTAATTTTTTCTCTTCCGGTCAACTAATGCACACTCATTTTGTTCATTTGCCTGCATGTTGTAAGATATTCCTCTCAGGAGTGGAACTAAAAGAGGGCTAGTACGGTCATGTTGCCTAAAATTATAAAATATCAATCATTTTTATTAAAATTTAAAAATAAATGTATTTTAATCTCTTCTTACAATTAGCCAAATTTTCTTATAAGAACTATAATTTAGAAAAATACTTGTTTTGGCCTCTTCTTTATAAAAAAAATTGGGGTCCCTTTGTATCCATCAAAGATGTTTTATTTTAAAAAAATGTGCTTACTAAAAAACTAATTATATAACTAATTATTAGGTAATTTAAGTATTAGTATCAAACAAAATCAATTATAGATAAAAAAAAAAAAAAAAAGAGAAGCCAAAATGAAAATAATGCATTTTTGTAATGTGAACTTAATTAACTTGAATTTATGAATAAGAAATCAAAAATGGTAACAAAGAAAGCTTCTCCTAAACCTTTGGAGTTTAATATGTATATTCAGGGGAGGTGCCACTTAGTGTGGAGTTGGGGTGTTATCGAGCTAAGCCAAACCTGAAGCCCTCTGACTCGAGCTCTGCTCATTTGACTTTGAGAGGTGCTCGAGCTCAACAGGCTCAGGAAAATTAGGCTCGAGTTCGGCTTAGGATAGTACTCAAGCTCAATTCAAACGTTCAAGAGGTTCGAAAAATCTATTAAAGAGCTCAATGCGTGGAGCTCGATTCGAGCTCAATTAGGCATGCTCGAGCTTGAGCTTGTTTTGAAAAAAAAAATAAAAACAACAATAAAATCCATATCAAGCATTAAATTTCCACATGTCTTACCAATTCTTATGACCAAGCAAAAAATTTCAACAAGCTCGTACCAATTCTTATGCGAAACAACCAAATCATACAAATACAAGCAATAATCGAACCAAAATTAGCACTCTCCATCCTAAATCACTGACTTTACACTCCAATTTACCAAGTATTAAGTATTAACTATAATTTGTAGGCTAGCTAGAATGAGGGAATAACGTTGAACCAAAGACATACCAACGGTCCCGTGATTCAAGTCCAATTTGGCAACGGAGGGATGTTTGTTCACCATGTGTGGGTGGCGCACTGACAGTAAAGGAGATGATGCGACAATCAGTGGTTAAGGGAATTAGCAGCAGAGATTGGTGCGACAGAGAAGATTGGGGGAGAGTTTGCATGCGGAAGCGCTGAATCAAGGACAATAAGCCGCCAAAACATCATTGGAAGACATAGGTGAACTAAGCGACACTGTCAGGGGACTATGGAGGTGCAATAAAGGAGATTAGCTACTAGGGCCAAAGTCGGAGGTTTGGGGAGATGTGTGCTGAACTGCTCCAGCATGACACCATTAGAGACTCAGAGGGCTGATGGCAGTTCTAAGTCCTATAGCTGAGACAAATGAAGGGCTACTGACTGCGTGCGTAAGCCTGCTGCTGAGTGAAGGTTGAGGGCGAACGCATCTAACTTTTAGATTTTAGATTTTTATTTTATTTTAATTATTAATTATATAGTCTTAATATTATATTATTATTATTTATATTAATATTATATAAGATTTAATAGGCTTGAAAATCTATCGAACTGAACACTAGCTTGTTTGAGGCTTGATTCAATGAGAGATTCAAATCATAAAATCAGTTTGAGTTCATGCTCAAAGTTCAAAAGGCTCAGTTCGTTTATAATCATTTTGAGCTCGAGCTCAAATAATTCGATAAAAGCTTAGTTCGCTAACACCCCCAATGTCGAGTAGGTATAATTGCCCTCACTTAATTTTGGAAAAAGTACAAAATTTAGGTACAAATTTATGATAATTGAGCATTTTGATCTCATAATTCTTTAGAATATGTAGCTATTTGCACCCACTATTTTTAATTTATATAGTTCTTGCCCCCAATGAAGAAATTTTTTTACTCCACCCCAATATAGTTCATTTGTAATGACAAAGTTCCTTATGATGGCATGAACTTGATTATTAGATTAATTAATCTAACTTACCAAATCAATCTTAACCTTCTACATATAACATTTGTTTGTAGGTTTGAAGTAAGATTTTTCTTTTTTGTTCATAAAAATAAATATATTGCCACTAACAAGTGGCGTTAATATGGATCACCTTCATGATCTTTTCAATTGTTGGTAGTTGTTGGCATTAATTATGTATGGTTGTGTCAAAAAGTTTAGGTAAATGGAATATATTCCTACCATTCGCATCCTAATAATGCAAGGTCTTGGGGTCTTGTCTTGAATCTTGCACTGTTGGATGGGCTTGCGCTTTTCAAGGTGACCCTTCCTCATTAAATCTAATGTCAATTTATTTTAAATTAAGTCAATTTAATTAAAAATGAATAATATTTATTTTTACATTTTTTTGCTTGAAATCAATTTCATTTAAAAGTTAATATTATTTAGATGTAATAATTCATTTGAAAGTAAATTTTCATGATATTATTAAATTTTTATGAATTTTTTTAGTTTTATGCATTAAAAAATTATAAAAATTTAATAAGAATATAAAAATTGTATTTTTAATGGATTATTACACCTACATAATATTAGTTTTTCAATAAAATTAGTTCCAGGTAAAAAGATATAAAAATAAAAATAATATATTCTAGATTAAGTTGACTTAAGTTAAAATAAATTGTCTCCTAGTTGATCTTAGTTTGGTTTGGTTACTGGAGCTTGAGATAATTCATTTTAACTTAAGTCAACTTACTTCAAAATAATCTCTTTTTATTTTTACATATTTTTTTGCTCAAAACTAATTTTATTTAATATTCAATATTATGTAGGTTTAATAATTCATTGAAAATATAATTTTTATAATCTAATTAATTTTTTTTCAAATTTTCTTTTTAATGCCTAAATATAGAAAAATTTATAAAAATTTAATAAAATTATAAAAATTAACTTTCAAATGGATTATTACATCTAAAAAATATTTATTTTTGAATGAAATTGGTTCTAAAAAAATATTAATATAAAAATAAATCATTTTAAATTAAGTTAACTTAAATTAAAACAAATTGACTTGACATTCAAACTACACTAGTATACATTTTCCTAGCACCTTTTTTTATCCAAAATGCCCTAAACCACTTTCTGATGAATATTCCTCGGTTAATAAAGACATCCATTTGCATATTGGTCCTTCAAAAGTGAGCACGAGAACATTTACGAGTTTTCCACATACAAAAAACCCTTTTAACAACTTCTTGGACTATCCTGAGAAAATATAAAGAATAGGTACTTGTACAAAATGTCAATAATAGGTGAGGGATATGAATTGACATTGGTCGAAGTCCGTAACCAACAGGCGACAAGAAACAACTAGGAAGTGTGGGCACGCGAGAACCAACATGGGCACCTCATTTTCAGACCATATAATAGAAGTTCTTTTTCTTTTTTTTTTCTGAAATGTCCTATATTGCATCTCATCTTATATATGTCCTACCCTATGATTATTCTTAGAAAAATAGCTTAGCCAATCCTAAAATTTTTGTATTTTTTTATGTCAACCCTAATTTTCTTTGTTAGTCTAAGTGAGTCCTAAAACATTGGAGTCATATGCACCATTAGTCCTAAAATGGATACCCATACACATATCAAACAGAATGTCTTATCTGGTATCTAACTTCTGTTAGTCATTTCACATGTTAGCATAAGTGAGCTATTATGACTAGCAAAGACATATTTTTACTCACAAACCAAAATGGCCTCATCTGAAGCGTAGACACCATTACTGTTGTCACCGGAGGAAGTTTGCCACCTTAATATCCATCATCTCCTCTATAAATATGTCCATCTTGACATGTGGTGTTACTACCTCATAAAAATGGGAAAATTACAAAGTGTGGCATAATGGTAAAAAACCATTATATTATGTAATTCTCACCATAATGATTAAAGTATTAGGGGTAAAGGGTATGATCAACACCTCTTTAAATGTGTTCTAAGTTGGTAACTTAGCTTCCAAAAAAAGCCTTAAGGATTGTTTGTTTGTCAAGCAACCTATAGACTTTTTTGTAAGGTTTTGGAAATTCGGGTACTCAATTGCAAAACTCTCAAGAAAGAGCTTTGGAGAGTTATAGCAAGGGTATAAATGGTATGAAAGTGCTATTGGAGGATCAAATTGCTTATGGAAGATAAGTGTGGACGAAGAAAAGCATAAAAGGCTTAAAGGACTTAAGTGTCCTAATGTAAGCCTTTGGTTGTTTATGCTTATTACTTAAGTCAATGGAAGCATTTTGGAGTTATCCCAATCAAGAAAAGGCAGCCAAAGCAAGATAAGGATGGCCAAATGTAGGCCAAGAGATTAAGACTAAGAAACCATAGTCTTGTAGCAAGGAAAATGACATAAAGCGTGGTTAAGGCTAGTTAAGTGTGTTTTGCGCACTAACGTCTTTATAAATAATTATCTTTGTCTTTATCTCCCACAATTGGTCTCTTCCAGCAGCAAAAACGCAGCCTCTCTACCTTCACACTTCCTCCATAACCGCCATACCTCCAAGCTTGAAGCTAGAAGCAATTGAAAGCAAGAAAAGACAATTGGGAACTATTTGGTGCTAAGACTTAAGTGCACCTAGGATCAAGCTCTAATTTTAGCATACACTCAAGGTAAGGAGTTCTCTTGTTCTCATGGCATGTTTACCATATTTTCAAGCATCCATTGAGCTAGGGTTAGGCTTGGAATAGAGCCACAAGCTTGATGAGCCAAGCTTAATGAGGGGAGTGTACTTTGTGAAGGTTTTGTGGCCTAGTGTGAAGTGTACAGTGATGGCAGCGAATTTAGGGGTTTCTAGAGTCCAAAGTTAGTACTAACTGGTGTTAAAACTCTCCTAAGACTAAGCTTATGCTTAAGCAAGGCTACCATAGTAATTTGCATATGTTTATTGCATGTTTTATGGACTAACCAAAGCGTATTGTTGCTGCTGCATACATACAGTTGTTCTTTGTGTTTGGTTGCTGCATTTGGATGCTCTATATTGAATATATGCATTGTGTTTTCTTGTGTTTTAGTGTCTTTGGATGCAAGTAACACCAAGGGTTACACTACCTTAAGAGTATACATGTTCTCCTTACTAAGTTTCACAATGAATCTTACTCCTATCAAATCTGCCCATTTCAGGTCCAACAGAAAGATCACATTCAAATTGACCTTTATGGTTTGAGTTTTGATCTGAAATTTTAGGTACTTGAATTTTCATGTATCTAGCTATAATCTGAAAAGTTTGGTGATTTTAGGAGCACATTTGCTATTTTTAGTGATTGTGCTAATTGTGTTACGCAGCAACTATCTAGCATCCTGTTTCTGGAGTGGAGTGCATTGTGTTTAAAGCTCTCCTATAACTTGGGTGTGTATTTTAGCTGAGTTAAGGCCATTATGTAATACATTTAAAGTTGAAATAAGTATGTGAACATTTGAGAATTGTTTTGCTATGTATGTGAATGTGGTGCACAAGTCTTAGTGTGAATGATAGGCTACTTATTTATAAATTCTATTTTATCCACATAAAATTGCTAGATGCAAGAGTATATAATTTCTATATATATTGGACATGTATGGGATAGCTTTAGAGGGCTTACCCCATGTGAATGAAGTATTTGCACACTTATGAAATTTTTTATGGGCAAAATGGTTGTAAAGTGGATAGAATTTTAACCCTACACTCAATGTTCTATATCTTATTGTGTGGAATGAATATTGGTATGAGATTTTGACCAAATATAGAGAACATCTAGAGGTTTAACTAGGATTTGGAATTTCTATATTTGGAGCCTTGTAGCCAAAGTTATGATGTTGTAAAGTTGGATGAGTTACTATTCATTTTGTCAAAATTTTGTAACCAATTTAAAAAATCTATAACTTGGTCCATAGGTGGGCTATTAATGTAAAACTAAATTCCCTGGTTTGGTTTAAGTATCTACTTGATATTGAAGCAAAGAAAACAGGGGGTACATGGCTAGATTAATACAGCTTTTTGGAGGAAGTTTCGAATGTAATGGCTAGTTACTTAAACTTAACAAGATTGCCTATTGTGTGGTAGCTAAGATTAAGACTTGTGTTAGTGTTTTCCTTCCTTACTGCTATGGTGTGCATAAAATGTAAATATGTGTATAATTGTTGTACCAATATACATGCATTTATATAGTGCCCAAGATGGCCACTTGGGTATGCACACTAAAAGTATTGTTTTGATGGCCTACAAAACATACCAACTTTAGGAGTTTTAGATGCACAGTTTTGGCACTATAACTGAAATACCTTGGAGTGGGTAACATATGTCTACTATCTCGGCAACCTTTTCTCCAAATTGGCTCACATCACCACACCCAAGAACAGTCAATCGCATAAAAGGCTTTCGCTTCTTGAAGCAAAAACCAAAATTCAGACTTGTTGACTTCGAATCTGACACCATAGCCCCCAAATGATTTCTTAGTGAGGCAAAAAATCGAGGGGCAAATTATTAACTTCTATGTGCTGAAGTGGCCCAAAGTGGACAAGTTCTTGTAAAAGATCATCAAGAAGTATGAGGTTGTGATTTCACAACAAGTTTGCAGTATTACTTGGCATTAGTGTTAGACAATCTTGACCCGAAAAGGATTTTGATTTTTCATAGTCTTTACGGAGATTCTTGTAGGGAAATTGAAGGGATATTCTTAAAGAACTCGTCTATGATGGGGAGGGATTTAAGGAACGTAATAATCATCAACAATAACTTGAATTCATGTTATTTGCAACTGAAGAATGCAATTTCTATCAGTCTGTTCATAAATGATTGGAATGACAGAGACTTGGAGAGGCTGAAGCCTATGGGAGTTTCTTCAAATGGGGCTTGTTGGTTTGTGAGTTAAAATAAGTCTTTGTTAGTCATAATGGCCCCATTTATGCTTACATGTGAATGGATTAACAGAAGCTAGAAGCCAGCTAAGACAATTCGTTTGACATATGTATGGGCATCCATTTTAGGAATAACAATGCATACATTGTCACTTAGAAAAATGTGAACTTTTAGGACTGACATAGGAAAAAATACAAAATTTTTAGGACTAACTACGCTATTTTCTCATTATTACTTTACCCTCATTAAAAATACAAAGCCTTAAGAATGTCCTATCTTCTTTCCTTTGAATCATACAACAACAATGACAACTTTTCTTTTATTCAATTTTGGGATGGTGATGATGGGCAGAGTTGACAACAGGCTGGGTCACGTCAGAACATTATTGACGACCTCTTGACGAGCGAACTATGTGTGGTAATGTAGACAATGAAGGATCTGGGATGTACAAAAAGACACGCAGACAATGACGACACCTAGAAATGCAAGTAGGCTAGGACGGCTAGTGGTGGGGCAGCAACAACCAGAGGTGGTGTGACGTTTGGAGGGTGGTAGAGACAGCATGAAGTGGTGAAGCATAAAGTAGTGGTGGAGACAAACACGAATAGATCCAAATATTTTTTTCTTTTGGGGCCAAACTATGTAAACCACCTCAATTTATCTAAAACTTGTGATATTGTCTTGATATTTAGAAAGCTACTTTTTTCTCTTCTACACTAATGATATTCAAATTATATTTATGTAAAACTTCTTATCTTTGTGCTAATATATGAATAAATGTAATATATATTTAATATATTTGTAACATATCTGTGATCTCATTTGTATATATATGTCACATGTTTTATATATATTCGTCGCCTGCTTTATATATCAAGTTTCATATGTATCTGTTATCCAACTTGTACATATATCTAATTTTCGTAGAAAGCATATTTGACTCATTCGTACCTTTTTTTTTTGCTGAAGGTTAAACCTGTACATACTACTAAAAATACATCTATGGTTTCGTTTGCGTATATGTCACCCATTATTTGCATAGATCTCTTACGTTCTTTGTACATAAAGTTTGTATATATTTGGTATACGATTTGTATATATCTTTAATTTTAGGGGATGTGGGATTTGTTGTATTCATACTTGTTTTATGCTATGAAGCGTCATAGCCGAAGTGCTATCACACTCATCACCCAAGGACCTCGACCAAGTACTGTGCCCGAGGAGATCCGGCGTCATTGACAAGGAACGCTAGTACCGACCTCGGAAAGGAGGGAGTCTGACTCCAATGGTACATGATCTCGGAAAACCGGCAGCAGCTCCAAGATTGACAGTACCGACCTCGGAAACTAGCACAAGGTGACTAAACTGGCTTTGGGGGAGAAGGACTAGTTATCCTCGGCAGGAGAGAGTCCCCTGAAGGAGTAACTTCAGAGCTAGGGGATCTCCGAACTACCCGTACGACTCCGGGAAAGGCCCTTCGTCCGAAGGGTAACTTCAACCAAAAGGACCTCAGGGGTACGGCAGAAGCATTTAAGGAGCCTTTGACATGTCGCCCACGTTTGCTACACGGCGCCCCCATACACGCTTTGACACGCCGACGCCGCCTACGTCTTGTCATACAGGACTAGCCTTAGCCCATGGCCCGAGGAGCCTATAAGCGGCTGAAGGTCCCCACGCCCACAAGTGACAGGTCATATCCGACCGAACACGTGTCACAATCTGGACGGGTCTCCTTCCCCTATATATATCAGGGAAACGGCCTGTACAAGGGACACTTCCTCTCCTCCACAAAAAAAGGGAAAACATCACGGGCAAGAACATCCCGTCCTTTGTTTTCCCTCTCCATCTCGAAGGCACTAACTTAAGCGTCGAAGGCTCTTCCCCGGAAAAAGACTCCGGGGACCTCCTAACCCCGTTTTCTGGACATTTCAGGCACACCCTCCCTGGGGGACCTTCACTTCGGGCATTCCTCTACCTCAGAAGCTTCTCCCAGTCACACCATGTCACCTGGTGACGAAGATGCCGTTGGGCATCACGTGGCGCCGTCTATGGGAACTCTCTCCCATGTCACCGTCGTAGAGACTCGGCGCTCAAAGGATAAGGGGATACTGAGATCCCCCTCTATGCCCGAGGCTCAGACGGCGACCACCTTGCCTATGGCAGAGGTTTCTGTGCCAGAGGACAACCGCCCTATAACAGTGACGATGAGCTTCCTGTGAGACTTCCAACGCTCCATCGTCGCCAAGTTGACTCAACAGTTTGACCAGAGGTTCCCTCAACATCCTCTGGCCCGAAGGGCTATGCCCCGGCTGCTCGTCGGGAAAGGGGTTCCAGGTCCACCCATCGAAGTTCAGAAAGCAGGGACTCCCTTGATGCCTCTTCGACAGAAGACGAACCTGTTTAGGTACGGTCTAGCAGAAGGGAAGCCCCCAAAGAGGTTGGGGCCTCCTGCCAATGCAGTGCGTCCCCTTACCAAAGGTCCCCGTCTCTTCCTCCCCGAAGTTGCTCCCCAAGAAGGAGGAGGAATTCGCCATTACCGGCGAACACATGCCAACAGGAGGAAGTCAACACGGCTGTCCTTATGGAAAAAATCCTGGGAAGACTGGAGAAGGTCGAGAGACAGATCTCCCGAAAACTAGTCTGGTCCAGACTATCTGACTCTTACATTGAAGAAGAGTCACCTTTCGTACGCGAAGTGGTGGAGACACCCATGCCCAGTGACTTCAGGGTGCCTCACCTAGAAACGTATGACGGACGAAGTGATCCTCAAGCGCACCTGATGAAGTACAAGTGAAGCATGGTACTCTATGGTGCAGATGACGCTACACTCTGTAAGTGCTTCGAGGTAACACTTTCGGGTCTAGTAATTACATGGTATAACTCTCTAGCCCACGGGAGCTTGCTAAGCTTTTAAGAGCTATCCGCTACCTTCACTCAACAGTTCATCGGTAGCAGGCCAATGGCCAAAATGCTGGTGTAAATGTTTGACATAGCTCAGCGAGTGGGCGAGACCATTCGCGACTATGTTGAGAGATTCAACCGAGAAGCATTGAGCGTGCCGGACTTCCGGCCAAAAATTCGCATCCTCGCGATGGTCAGGGGACTTCGGAGGGACTCCCAACTGTTCTATGAGTTTTCAAAAGATCCCCCAGAAACTCTTGGGGAGTTCTATAGGAGGGTCGAACAGCATATGACGGCCGAAGAACTCAGGATGGGAGGGCCCAAAGGAGAACACTCTTGCACCGAAGGGCCCAGTCATCAGCCCCGACGTCAGAACGAGGGAGAAAGGCCCCGAAAGCAGAGGGGGAAAAGGCCCATGACATTCACCCACTTGAACACCGTAAGAGCCAGCATCCTTATAGCACTGGAAAGGCAAGGGACTACAGTCCCAAGACCAAAGGCCATGAGCTCGGAAAATAAAAGAAACATGAAGAAATTCTGCCAGTTTCACCGAGACCATGCCCATGACACTGAAGATTGCTTCCAGCTGAAGAAATATATCGAGTCCCTAATCAAACAGGGTCAACTCCGCCGGTACTTACGAATGCCTTCCCGAAAGGGGAAAAAAGAGGAGAAAAGAAAGGGAGATGACGAGGATTATGATTCTGATAGATGTCGGGATCGAAGTCCTCGAAAGAATTTACCGCCGTCGGCAGGGGTCACCCAAACTATCACTACCAGAATACCCTCGGCGGAAAGAAAGAGGAAAATAAGGGAAATCTACGCAATGGAGTACGAGAACTCTCCAAGAAGACTCACTCGTAGAGATGGCTCTACGGTAAGGTTCCCCCACGACGATCCACTCCTTATCATGGCAAGGATAGGAAACTGGGACGTCAAAAGGGTACTCCTCGATGACGGCTCAAACACCGACGTCATCTTTTCTCATCTGCTGGCTAAGCTAGGCATCCCGAGAAGCGATCTCACCCCAGTCAGCTCCCCCACCTTCGGCATCGGACCTGCCAAACTTCCAGTCCTCGGATATATCAACCTGCCTTTGATGCTGAAAAGGGTCTCACCCCATAGCCAGGAAGAGTTAATTGCCTCCGACAGAATGAGATTTATAGTCATTGATGTGCCCTCAGCCTATAATGCTATCCTCGGAAGGCAGACTTAGGGCAATTTCCACATTTGCCCGGATGTAAAGTACTTAACAATCACCTTCGCTACCAAAGACGGAGATGCTGAAATCTTCATCGACCAACCCGAAGTTAGAAAGGTCTTCACAAGGGCCAGGCAAAGCTCGGCAAAGATCCAAGTACAGACTTCAACAAAAGAAAAGACGGCCTCGACAGACGGGGAAGCAACCAAGGAGGAAACTGAAAGCCTCGAAAAAATAAAAATAGAAGATGTAGAGTTGATCCCTGGCCGAAACACCTGAATCGGGAAAAAACTGGCCGAGGAAGACAAAAAGAGGCTTGTATCCTTCTTGTGTATGAACAAAGATCTATTTGCCTACTCGCCAAAGGATATGCATGGGGTTGACCCCAGCATAATTCATCACAATCTTAGAGTGTAGCCAAACATCAGACCAGTTCGGCAGAAAAAACGGTGTTTGTCGGTTCACAAAAATGCTTTTGTCAAAGCTGAAGTTAATCGCCTCATGGAGGCCGGGGTAGTAAGGGAGGTAAAATACCCCGAATGGCTCAGTAACGTGGTTATTGCCATGAAAGAAGGAAGTGAAAAACTCCGAATGTGCATCGACTTTTGAAATCTAAATGACGTCTACCCAAAAGATTCTCACCCTTTGCCAGCCATAGACCAGCTGGTAGACGCAACCGCCGAATACGGCCTTCTCAGCTTCCTCGATGCCTTTAGCGGATATCATCAGATTCGAATGAACCCCAAGGATGAAGAAAAAACAGCATTTATCACGGAAACGGGCACCTACTGCTACGTTAGAATGCCCTTCGGGCTCAAAAACGTAGGGGCCACCTATTAAAGGCTGATGAACAAGGTATTTGATTCACAGATTTGGAGAAATATGGAAGTATACGTCGATAATATGATAGTCAAGAGCAAAATGCCTAGTAATCATATCACCGACTTAGCCGAAACCTTCCAACGACTTCGGGAGTTCGGCATACGTCTTAATCCCAAAAAGTTTGTGTTCGGGGTAAATACAGGAAAGTTTTTTGGGTTTATGGTATCAGAAAGAGGAATAGACGCCAACCCTGAAAAAGTCAAAGCCTTGCTGAATTTCTGAACACCCACATCCATCAAAGACATACAAAGGCTTACCGGAAGAATCACCTCCCTTAGTATATTCATTTCCAGGTATGGCGACCGATGTCATCCATTCTTTAAAATACTCACCAAAGTCTCCAAGGGTGGCGACACCTCCGGGACCCAAGAGCATCCATGGAACACAGAATGTCAGAAAACTTGGGATGAGCTTAAAAGCTACCTGAGCCAACTGCCAACATTTCGGGAACCTCGGGAGGGAGAGCCTCTCATCCTCTACCTTGCGGTCACTGAAAAAGTGGTGAGTTCGGTGTTGGTAAAAGAGGAAGGTGGGAGGCAATGACAAGTATATTACATAAGCAAGTCCCTACATGGTGCCGAGACCAGATACCCATTGCTCCAAAAGGCTATCTACGCCTTAGTTTTCGTAGGCAGAAGATTGCGACTCTACTTTCAAGGGCACGCCATCACCGTCCGAAATAACCTGCCCTTACGCGATGTGATGAAAAAAGTGGAGCATTCGGGAAGACTATCAAAATGGTGCATCGAACTCGGAGAATACAACATTACTTATAAACCTAGAAGGGCAATAAAGGCCCAGGCACTGGTAGACTTCATTGCCGAAATCCCTGAGACTGAAAATGTCGAAGCCGTCGCGAAACATCAAACAGAGACTAATCCAGAATGGAAGCTTTTTGTCGATGGGGCGTCAGGCGTAGAGCACCAGGGAGTTGGAGTAGTCCTTAGGGGGCCCGAAGGCATGAAGGCCTCTAAAGCAATCAAGTTCGGTTTCAGCGTTACCAATAATATCGCCGAGTATGAGGCCCTCAT
This sequence comes from Aquilaria sinensis, assembly GCA_005392925.1. Classification (NCBI taxonomy): domain Eukaryota; kingdom Viridiplantae; phylum Streptophyta; class Magnoliopsida; order Malvales; family Thymelaeaceae; genus Aquilaria; species Aquilaria sinensis. Next base: position 180,977 of record SMDT01003362.1, read on the forward strand.
AGCCGGACTAAAGATGGCCAAAAAGTCGGCGTAAAAAACCTTATGGCCCACAGTGATTCAAAGTTAATAGTCCGGCAGACGAGGGGAGAATACACAGCAAAGGATCCGACCTTGGCAAAATATTACGACCTTATCCAAAAACTCATCGGAGATTTTGACTCGGTACACATAAAGAACGTGCCCCGAAGTGATAATATCGAAGCCGATGCCTTGGCCAAATCCAGGGAACCCACCAAAGTGCTGACGCAGTCCAGTACAGAGCTGATGTGCACAGAAACCTCAAGGGAAGGATGGCGGGATCCCATCAAGAAATATCTAGCAACCTCGGAACTCCCTGAGGACCCCAAAGAGGCTTCAAAAGTGCGAAAGCGCTCGGGGAAATATTTCCTCATCGGAGAAGAACTATATAGACAAGGATACACAAGCCCTCTGTAGAAATGCATAGGCGAAAACGATGTCAAGACCATCCTTGAAGAAGTCCATGAAGGGGCCTGCGGTTCTCACATAGGAACAGACGCCCTTGCTGGGGTATTACTTTGCCAAGGTTACTTTTGGCCTACCTTGAGGAAAGATGCAAGGCAGTTTGTCCGAAGATGTGACAATTGCCAAAGGCACGCCAATATCCAAAGACTACCTTTGGAAAGAATAAACTCAGCATATTATCCTTGCCCCTTTGCCGTATGGGGAATTGATCGGACCCCTCCCAAATGCTCCCGGTGGGGTGAAATTCTGCATAGTCGCCGTGGACTACTTCACTAAGTGGATAGAAGCAGAACCACTGGCATCAATCTCGGCAAAGGATGCCTAAAAGTTTGTATGGAAGAACATTATATGTCGATTTGGCATACCGAGGGTAATAATGGCCGACAATGGAACTCAGTTTACGGATAGAGGGTTCCAGGAATTCATGGCCGACTTCGGTATAAAAATACATTTTGCTCCAGTAACCCACCCTCAAAGTAATGGGCAGGTTGAAGTATCGAACAGGACAATAAAGGATGGCTTGAAGAAAAGATTAAAGGAGGCAAAGGGGAAATGGCCAGGAGAGGTCCCGAGTGTGCTGTGGAGCTACCGTACGACTTCCCGAAGGACCACAGGGAAAACTCCCTTATCGCTCGTGTACGGGACAGAGGCCATTATCCCCATTGAGGTCACACAGCCCTCAGTAAGAGTACAAATATTCGACGAAGAGGGAAACGACCTTGGCTTGAGGACAAAGCTAGATCTCGTCGAAGAACATCGTGAAATGGCTGAACTCAGAAGGAAAGCCTTTCAGCAAAGAGTGGCTACATCCGTAAACTTGCGCGCTAGGCCGAAAGAAATAAGGAAAGGGGACCTTGTTCTCCGAAAGGCTAAATTCGAGCCCCGAAGACCTTCCCAAGGGGTACTTCGAGCACAATAGGAAGGGCCTTACTTGGTCTTTGATGAAGTTCGCAAGGGAGTGTACAAGCTTGGCGACACCGAAGGGGGAGAACTGAAAAATACATGGCATTCAGATGCCTTAAAGAGATTCTATACTTAGAATTTTTTGAGTATAGAATTTTTTGATGAAAATTGTACAAGTTAGAAAATTTCTAAGTACAAAAGTTTTCTCCCACCGGAGGATATTCGCCAAACAAAGCTGAAGTAAGCACTCTCGAAGTGTCACATTTTTTTTAAAGAGGGTGAAGTCTATCAGCTTCGGCCAATGAAGGAAGGTTAAAATTTGCCTAAGGAAGTTCGTCAGTAGCAAACATTCAAAAGATTGGTCGATGAAACGAGCAAAATGTACCTTTCCAACGACCCTCGACCAAAAGTGGTCGGGACAACTAGGAAGCAAAAACACTGCTCAAAAGACTTAACCAAAGTATGAAGAAAAATTTATTGAAGAAGGCCTTGGAATAAGGAGAAAGTTACAAGAAGAAAAATTACAAGGAAAAAGAAAAAGACAAAGGTCCTAAATACAACTAAGGGACCCCGGCGTCCTTGGAAGCTCCTGCGTCCTTGGCTGGCGCCTTCGGTGCTGGTAGGTTGAAATATTCGAGCTTCGACCAAGTACACCGAGGCTCCTCGGGAATGTCTAGGCCAGCAAAGAAGTAGACGTCGAGGTCTGGGTACCTCTTCAGAATTTGATGCCAAGCTAGGCAAAAACCGTCCTGAAAAGCGCCTTTAGTTGCCTGAACAGCCTTGTCTTTCTCGACATCTAAGTCCTCTACTTCATCCTGAAGCTTGGCAACCTCATTCTCTAGCTCCTTTATCTTTTTCTTCTTCTTGGAATCCTTCTTTAGTGAGTCGACCTGGGCCTTAAGCTCAGCCTTCTCAGTAAGCGCCTTCGCCAGGAGAGCAGAACTTTCTTCCTTCTCCTTTTGAATGGCCTCATTGGCCGAGGTCAGACTCACAACCTTCTCCCCGAGCTCGGCCATCTTCTTGGAAAAATCCTTCAAAAGGTCTTCATGGCCCTTCAAGAATTATTCCCGAAGTTTGGCGAGCTCCTCCCTGGCTATCTGGCTTAACTTAGAGTTTTTCACAACTGAGGTAGCACAGAAGACCTTGGCCTTCTCCAGTTTACCTTCGGTCCAAGCTTGGGCCGAAGACAGCTTCACCACCCGAGCTCGGAGGTATCCATTGTACCCCAAAAGCTACGCCAAAGAAAAGGTATTTAGTCAAAAAACATAGACAAAAAAAGGAAGGATAAATAAAGAGGGCTGAAGGACTACCTGGGCGGCATGCTCGGACATCTTGGCGATAAGGGCATCCTCGGTCGGGCATTCCTCGTCAATGGCCTTGAAGGAAGCCCGAGTGAGTATACCCCTCGCCATCTGGGGAGCCATCTCCCGGCAATCCCCGGAGAACATGTTCATGTCCTCCGTGAAGGACCAGAATGGCTCCCTCGGCACCTTGTCCTTTGGGTCACGGAGATCCCGCTGAGCTCGTTTGTGAGCATGCTCGATCATCCAGTCCAAGGGTGCCAGTTCTTCTGCAAAGTAAGAAGCGTACGTCTCATCAGGCGAAAAATTTTAAGTACGAAAGTTACAAGACTGCAAGTGCAAAAATAAGAGGTAAGGGGTAAACCTGGCGCCACCTTGGTGATGTCATCATCGGAGTCCAAAATCTCCTCCACGTCGGCAGGGATATGTTTGCCCTTATCCCTTCGGCGTTTCTCCAACTCTTCGGAAGAAGAACCTCCTGCCAAAGAGCCCAGAATATCCGCCGACATGGCGGGGCTCGGAACCACAACAACAATGGTCACCCCGGAAGGCACCTCGGCGGGAGCTTCAGGCTCAGCTGGAGTTTCAGCCTCGACGTCAGCCTCCGCCATATTCTCCGGGGGTGGAAGGGGCACATTTATCTTCACCTTCTTTGTTGAAGACAGTCCGCTACCAGTAGTCTTGCGCCTTCGGGAGGCGCCTTTCTTTGTTTGTTCCCCCTTTTCGGCTTGGCCGAGAAAGAGGGACTTGTAGTAAGCGGCAGACTCGTCGCCCATCTCTGGAAAAGAAGGAAAACATCAGTGTGAGTCTAGACAGATACTCATATTGAAAACTTTGAAAGGAAACTTACTTTCAAAAAAGGCCGTATAAGTGAGCTCCCCCTGAAGGAGCTTCACCAGCCAAGAATCCTTCCCAGCGGTAGCAGAAGCTGGCATGTCGAGGTCTGTCTTGTGCTCCTTGACCACCCCTAGCTCCCGAAGGACCTCCTCGGTCATTAGTCTCCAGTTGATGGGGAAGAGGTAGAGGGAGTGTGAAAGGACCTCGGCATCCTAATCGGCGACAGCACAGATACGTCTGTCGAAGTCCGCAAACTTCGTTGCTAACTCCTGAGTTGGCAGCTTCTTGGGGCCTACGACATCCGTCTCCAGCGTTCCCCGAGCCCACTTGGTCGGGACGTATGACCAGGCCTCCGTCACCTTTAGGAAGAAAAACTTCCTTTGCCACCCTCGCCAGCTATCCTTGGTGGCGTAGGTGAACATGAATTTTTTACTCCCAGATCCCCAAGGTAGCATAAAGTAAAAGCCACCATTCGGAACCGGGTAGAGCTTGTAATACTGCATGACAGGATAAAATGGGGGTCTATTCCAAAGACCCCGCACATGCAGAGGAATGTGTTGAAATAACAGTACGAGTTCGGAGGAAGCTAATTCACGACTATGCCATGAAATTGGCAAAAGTCGCAAATCATCCTCGGGGGAGGAAACCGAAGTCCGACTTTTAGTTGGGCTCAAAAAACGGTAACCTCGTTGCTTTGGTTCATAAAACTGAAATGATCGAGGCGAGGTAGCCTCGCAACGGCATAGGAGGGGAGAAAGAATTTTGTTACCCACTTCTCTAACTTCGCCGGAGTGGAGCAACAAGGGTGAGACATAAGGGGTTGCCAGCTATCAGGGATAGGATTGACGGACATGAGGGGGACGGGTGAAGACATGGTAGGATAAGGAAAAACGACCTCAGAAAGAAAATAAGGGGATTTCGGAAAAGACAGAGAAAACAGAAAGAGAAGGAAACGAAAAGATTTTCAGAGTCACAAACCACCAAAAGTTTTGCCGAAATCTGGGTTTGTGGACGCCGTCATTAAAAGTGGCCGGAAATCGCACCACTGTAGAGAAGGGGAGAAAAGCACGAGAGCAAAGTAAAAGAAAATGAAACTTATGACGGAATGAGGCTATATATAGCCCGAGGAAGGGCAACTGAACCGACGTCATAATTGTTCCGCGAAGGCGAAGCGTCGCCATAATTACCCTTCAAGCATGAAAAGGCGTGCCCGCCACAATCGACGTCACTGTCTCCAACCAGCGCCTGCCACGTGTCGCCTATCTCGAAAAACTAGGACGTGTTTTCTGACATCCCGAGAAGATCTAGCACGTCGCTCCAGACTGACACAACTGGTTCCAAGACGCGATGGTTCACTGACCTATAGCAGAAAAAGCAAAGAAAGTGGGTATCTCGAGAACACCAAAAAACGGACAGGTGACACCTGTTCGGATGAGGCTCATCCCCTGGTGTTAAGGTGCCTTCTCAGTAAGTGTCACGTTCTGAAGTCCTGATAAGCGTCCTTGTTATTACCATAAGCCGAAGTTTGCACTCCGGCTTTCCAATGGGGGGCATATGATAGCCGAAGTGCTATCACACTCATCGCCCAAGGACCTCGGCCAAGTACTGTGCTCGGGGAGATCCGGCGTCATTGACAAGGAATGCTAGTACCGACCTCGAAAAGGAGGGAGTCTAACTCCAATGGTACATGATCTTGGAAAATCAGCAGCAGTTCCAAGATTGGCAGTACCGACCTCAGAAACTAGCACAAGGTGACCGAACCAGCTTTGGGGAGAAGGACCAGCTATCCTTGACAGGAGAGAGTCCCCTGAGGGAGTAACTTCAGAGCTAGGGGATCTCCGAACTACCCGTACGACTCCGGGAAAGGCCCTTCGTCCAAAGGGTGACTTCAACCAAAGGGACCTCGGGGGTACGGCAGAAGCATTTAATGAGCCTTTGACATGTCGCCCACGTTCGCTACACGCCGCCCCCATACATGCTCTGACACGCCGACGCCGCCTACGTCTTGTCATACAGGACTAGCCTTAGCCCATGGCCCGAGGAGCCTATAAGCGGCTAAAGGCCCCCACGCCCACAAGTGATAGGTCACATCCGACCGAACACGTGTCACAATCTGGATGGGTCTCCTTCCCCTATATATATCAGGGAAACGGCCTGTACAAGGGACACTCCCTCTCCTCCATGAAAAAAGGGAAAACACCACAGGCAAGAACATCTCATCCTTTGTTTTTCCTCTCCATCTCGAAGCCACTAACTTGGGCGTCGGAGGCTCCTCCCCGGAAAAAGACTCCGGGGACCTCATAACCCCCGTTTTTTGGACATTTCAGGCATACCCCCCCTGGGGAACCTTCATTTCAAGCGTTCCTGGACCTCAGAAGCTTCTCCCAGTCACACCATGTAACCTGGTGACGAAGATGCCGCTGGGCATCAAAGTGTGGTATTGAAATACAAATATATATAAACATAAGAGGTAGAGTGCATATTAGCTTTACCTTTTTTTTTATTTTGATAAGCTAAAAAAAATGAAAATAATTACAAATGTCTAAAAATTAAGGCACTTGCTAAGTCATGTGCCTCCTAAACTGCCTGATGATTGACAGCAATAATAAAAACACTAGTTAAACCTGTAATAAAGGAGTTGATGTCATTTACCAACACTTAACACTTTACTACCATGTAATCTCTATTTCAAATACTAAGGAATACTTGAACACAATCTATCAAAATGGTAATCTTCCTCATCCATTGGAGACGAGAAAAGGAAATAGCATTATAGATGGCCTACAACTTGACAACAAGGGGAGAAAACTGGTAATGGGAACTACAGCTAGAAAGGTGCCTTAAGCTTCCACTAGAAGATTTGTACACCGAGGTCAAGGAGCTCTTGTTGCTAGTAGGCTTCCAAGCTCCATTGGTTATAAAAATCATAGGCTTATCTCTATTTTCTTTTGAACCCCAAGTGTAACTGAGTTAAGTTGTTAGGTTAGAGCAATTCATTGTCATAAACTTAGCTTGTCTTTGAGTAGTCTACATCATAGCTATTAGATTATCCCTATTAAAGACAACTGTGGTTGGATTCAAAGGTTGCCTCCTAAAAATTGTTTCATTCCCAGTTATCCAAATATGCCAGAACGTAGACATAACATACATGAAATTCACATGGGGCCAACATTGAAAAGGTTTACATTAAGACACCAACCATCTGTTAAAGAAAGTGATATGGACCATAGGAAGCTTCACAAGTATATGCTGCCAAATGTTTCTTCTTCCTGACTACATTGAACACAAATGGGGTTAATTGTTCCTAGGGGGATTCACACGGTAAATGTGGGTGTCCATGGCCCCTTATCATTTTCATTGAAAAGAATGTTAATAAGAAGTATATAATTTTATAATTGGACTCCCATAATTTTTGTAGCATCTATTTGAACAAAAAATAAGTATCTCTTATTTCAATAAATACAAAAAGTAAGTCACTATCTTCTTTCCATTAATAATACTATATTGGCAAAAGCCCTTTATTGGTCTTTAAACTTTCATGTTTCTTCCCACTTAGGCCTTAATCTTTTTTCACCACACTATTTTCTCTTGAAACATTTGAAATAATTAAAGGGTTAGTTTGGTACAATTTTAATGAAGCTAAGGGGGCAAGGGAGTAAAAATGAAAGTTTTGGAGCTAATAAGTGATTTTGCCTTATATACCTTATATAAGCATCGACATCTCTCTTCTCCCCTATCTTTGCAATCAATGATTGCATAAGTCTCGTTGAAATCATTCAATCATAACTAAATAACTAGAAGCTAAATTATAACTAGTTTTAAGATGTTTATCAAATAAAGCATTTTCATTTACTATATAATGCATCCTAATTTCTAAGTTTCATTAGTAAGTTTTAATGCCTATTATTTACGTATATATATGCAACCCTCTTTGAGAAAATTTTGGATCCACCATTTATTATTCCTCATTTTTTTGGTGAGATTAATTGCTATAGGGAGGGTATCTTGAGCATATCTCCAAATAAAGACTTTGAACTTTTGGGGAATATTTAAATCCCAAATTCTTTTAAAGAATTTTTGCTCACAAAACCAAACTACTTATGGAGGCTAGGTGGCATATGCTAACTTTTTAGCCAACTTTTCCTAATCACATATCTTGATTTAGTGCTATATCAACCTTAAGAACTGTGGCCCCAGATTACCTTATCATAATTGGTGTCGTTGTCCAAGTGGAATGGTAATTATATTGTTGGCCACTTTTCTGTTAAATATCCTTCTAATTAATGCTTCATTCCATTTCTTACTACCATCACAGTAGCAAGTCTTTAACCTAATGCATGTCATGCTGAGATGCCAAAACACTTTTGTTCTCTAAGATTTGGAAGAAGGAAACTAGGAAGGCAATAATCTTATCATATTCAAGTATTAGTGCCATCTTCAACTAACTATTGTATATTTGGAATAAGAAAATCTCTCTCATACAACAAATTTCTCCAAATCTGTGAAGCTGCTTTGGAAGGTTCCACTATCTGATGGATTGGAATTTTCAGTTACATTTTACTTTATCTTTTAACTAGTGTCTTAGTATTTGTTATGTTTTTTTATATAATCCTTGTTTGATTTGTGGCAAATTAAGGCTTGAGTGTTTTTAAAGTGAAAGAGCTTGGAAGAAGGGTGAAATGGGTGAATCTTAGAGCATAAGTCAGTGTTTAACCATAAGGATGCATCCTCAAAGCCTAAAGCTGCAGCATTGGAGTGTTAGGAGTGAAGATCTATTTTGGAACAGCCAAGGATGCATCCTCAACAGCCAAAGGTGCATCTTCCGCTAGACAAAAATTTAAGAAAAGTTAGAGTAGTTAAGGACACGTCTTAAGAGCCGAAGATGCACCCCCAAGTTCCAGGGCTACATCTTAAAAACTTTTAGAAACCCATTATCGATTATAGAGACATAGCCTCAGCTTCCAAGGATGTAGCCCTGTCCTTCTCAGATCTTGTTCCCCGTTTTACCCTTACTTTGATCTAAGAGCCAATTCATTTTAACTTAAGTCAACTGACTTATTTTTACTATTATATCTTTTCTACCTAAAACCAATTTCATTTGAAAGCCAATATTATGTAGATAAAATAATCAAATTAAAAGTAAATTTTCAGGATGTTATCAAAATTTTTTGAATTTTTTAATGCCTCAAACTAGAAAAATTTACAAAAATTTAGTAAGATTTAAAAAATTATATTTTCAATATATTATTGCAGTTACATAATATTGACTTTTAATTAAAATTGCTTCTAGATAAAAAAGATGTAAGAATAAAAATAAGCCATTTTAGAGTTAATTGATTAAATTAAAACAAACTGTGTGTAAATCTTTATGGGTTACACTTTGGGACCACCTTATCTCTAAGGATAGTTGAGATATTTGTATGGGAGAAGGGAATAGATCTAGAACTCTTGACCATTTTTTTCCTATACTTTTTCATAAGTTTAGCTTCATCTTCTTTTTCTCTCTTCTTCCATATTCTGGACACCATTATTGGAGCTCATTTGAAGGAGGCTTGAAGTGCTCAAGGAGGCTTGCTTGGGAGACTCCTAAAATAAAAGCTCTTTTAGTCATCTTGGGTTTACGTTTTTCTCTACTTTGTTGTTCTTCATGGAGCCTATTTTGTTTATTTTCATGTTTATGATTAATGTGAGCATGGAGTGGTTTTTCTTGCACTTTCTATGGTTATAACTACTTGACATGGTTAGGTTTATTGAATGAATGGGTGTTTGTTTTTTATTTTCATTCATTTTTTGTTTACTTTTCTTCTTAAGCTTATTGTTTTGTTGTTTCATTAAAGGTATTAGTCAATTACACCTTAATTTTTTTTTTAAACTCTTGGACAAGATTAAAAGAATTAGAAATAGGAAAATAGTGTAATGACCATAGGCTTGTTGGGAGACTAGTCTAGGACACTAGGTGAAAGTAAATTAAATTGGCAATGTCTCTCTCTAGGGCTAAAATGATATGAGAGTATATTCTAGTTTAAGTTTAAGAGAGTGATCCTTAACTTGGTAAAGTTAGGCCCCAACCAAATAACTTCATCAACAAGTAAGAAAATCAAGACATTTGCCTTAATTTACTAGCTAACCAAGTTAAGCAATGAAAACCATAGAAAGTGTCCTTTTATTAATTTGACAAAAAATCCATAATTGTATTGCTTTGTTTGCGTCATTGCTTAGCATGAATTCAAGTAGTTTAGCTAACTCTCATTAATTTCTAGTTAAGCAATCTATCAATTTGTTATTTGTTTAGCTAAAGTAGATCTCAAAGTAGTGATTTTTTTATTCAAAACAATTAATCCTTATAGGAATGATATCCATTTGGCCTTGCGGCATGTGTCCCATTGACTAACAATTAGTGGTTTTAAAACTCATAAATAAGTTTTTGAATCCAATGCTGGAGATTATTTGTGTTGAATTGAGCAATATTATTGCTAGGAGATTGGCTCTAGACTAAACATTTATTTCTTTACTTATTTGTTCTTTTGAGCTTGAGTTTTACATTTGTAGGTACCTTTGGTGCATAAACCCATTTTCAAAGCAAATATTTGTTGCCAGTTATACCAGAGATAAAGAGACATCTTAGAGAGTTTCTTGCCACATCACTTTTGGGTGAACCTAGCTCCATTTCTACATTCATGGAAGGTGATGGAGATAACCTTAATGTTTTTGAAGGCAACAATAGGCCGGTACGATGGTGGAAATGGAGGAAATGGTGGTTTAGATCATCAAGATGGAGTATACCCAAGAAATCCACAATGGCTAATTCGAGAATACCTCTGGCCTTTGGTGATGAAAAATTATTCAATTATTGCTAGTCTACCTTTCAAGCCAACAATTTTGAGTTGAAGTTAGCATCGATTTCCCTTATCCAACAAAACCAATTTTGGGGCTTGGCTTCATGGGATCCCAATTCCCATGTTTTGGATTTTTTAGAGGCTTGTGACACCATAAAATCTAATGGAGTTTCTATTGATACCATTAGACTCCAATTGTTTCCTTTCTCACTTCGGGATAAAGGCTAAGGGATAACATTAACCACTTTAATTGGGGAGCATCACCACTTGGAATGAAATGACTGAGAAATTCTTAAGCAAGTTTTTCCTTCCATTAGAGGCTGCTCACTTGAGAAATTCAATTGTAACATTTAAGCAACATGAAATGGAGACAATTTCGAAAGCTTGGCATAGGCCCAATGAATTACTTAGAAAATTCTTTCAATATGGTTTTTTAGATTGGCAACAAATCTAACTCTTTTATTAAGGTTTGGTGCCTACCTTAAGATTTATGATATATGCTTAAGCTAGTGGATCGTTGATATCTAAAACAGCCAATAATGCCTTTCAAATTCTTGAGTAATTAGCACTCAATGGATAACAATAGCTAGGTGAAAGAGCACAACCAAGAAGAGTTGTACTTTGGGCCGATAAACTAACCACTTTATTAGTATAAATGGTTTCCCTCATGAACCAAATGCCCAAGTTGACCAAGAAGAATGGGCCAACTATTGAACAAGTTGCTACTTCCACTTTTAACATTTATGGTGCAAATATGGAGACCGACTATGAGCAAGCCAACTTTATGGGCAATCATAACTATGGATATAGAGGCAACCAACTTGAGAATCATTACAACCGCAATTGGAGAAACCATTAGAATTTCTCATATGGAAACATAAGGAATGTTCAACAACCTCCCCCCGAATTTAACCAAACATCAATGGAAAATAAGTCTACCTCAAAGAAGATGATGTTGCAATTCATGAAGGAGAAAAGAGATAAAATGGAGAAGAATGAAGCCAATATGACAAACTTTAAGGACAACATGGCAAGTATGAAGACCAACTTGAGTGCAAACATAAAAAAACATGGAGCATCAAATTAGTTAATTGGTATTGGCAATGAAGACCTATCAAAAGGGTAAGTTTCCTTGTGACACCGAAATAAATCCAAGGGAGTAATATCATGCAATCACACTTAGATTAGGAAAAAGGCTTAAAGATCCCTATATGAGAATGACCACTCAAGAAAAACTAATCTTGGAAAGTGGAGCTCAAGTTCAAGATGAATAAGAAGTGAAGGAGTTACCAAAGAAGCAACCTTAAAGAGTACAGCAACCTTCCCACAAATGTTCCCAAAGAAGAAGCATGATGAACAATATGTCAAAGTTTTTGAACATTTTTAAGAAAATTCATATCAACATCCATTCTTGGAGACTTTAACTCAAATGCCAAATTAGGGCAAATTCTTGAAAGAATTCATTGCAATGAAAAGAAGATTTGAGTATAAGACCATATGCCTCACAAAAGGGTGCAGTGCCATTGTCTAGCAAAAATTTCCACCAAAATTGAAGGACTCTTGGAGCTTCACTATTTTATAGACAATTAGAAAAGTTGAGTTCAAGAAGGTATTATGTGACTTTGGGCCATGTACAAACTTAATGCCTTTGTTTATTACCAACAAGTTGAGGTTAAAAGTGAAGCCCTGCATGATACAACTACAAATAGCATATAGGTTTATCAACTATCCATGGGGAATAGTAGAAGATGTTTTGGTAAAAGTTGGAAAATTTCTCTTCCTCATGGATTTTGTTATTCTTGAAATTGAAGAAGGCAACTAGGTCATCGTCATCTTTGGAAAACTATTCTTAACCATCGCCAGAGCAACTATAAATATGATGGGAGGCAAGCACACATTTAATGTTCGGGATGAAAAGGTGAAGGTCAACATGTTTGCTTCTAGCACTCCCCTTTTTAAGATGGAACTATGCAAGGCATATGTAGTCATTAGATTCACCAAAGAAAATCCTCTTACCTTTGTTATCGATGATGGCCAAAGAAAAACCAATGAATTTGAGGCCCCAAATCTCAAGGAGAAACAAACGATGAAGCAAGCCACTTGTTAAAAAAAGAAAAGAACAAGGAAAAAATGAAGCAAGAATGGGTGGCAACAAAAATGGAAATGTAAAAAAGCCCAAAATGCATAGCGAGGAAAAAGGTGAGGACTTAACGATGGAGAGAAGCATATCATATTGAATGAATCTTGGGCTCATAAATCTTTGGAGAAAATCTTGTAGTGAATAGGGTATAAAGCTATATCACCCACTTTTGTGCCAAAAAAGAAAGTTGGTGTTTATTTAGAGACAATAAATTTAGTACATGTTGGGTGGGAACCCAACACCTCTATCAATCTTTAGAGTTTTTAATTGTATTTAAAATAAGTTGAGTTTTAGGAAAAATGTCTCTTAATTGCTTTTTGTGCTTATTGTATGTGCTTGGTAGAAAGATCAAGAGTAAACATGAAAAGATGAAGTATTATCATCACTAAGAATTGAAGTAGAAGTAATTGGAGGTGGGAACATCCACCTTCCAGATATGATTCTTGATATGCTCATATTTATACATGTTTTTTTATATGTTTTTCCTTAACAATTGCTTGTCTTTTAATGTGTTTTTGTTGAAATTTGATGCTTAATTAGTTCATATTTTGTTTTCAGGTCATATTTATGCTCTATTTGGGCTAGAAAGGATTTTGTGCAAGTTTTGGAGCTAAATTACAAGTTTTGGCAAAATTTAGACTAAGCATGGTTTCAAACATGCTCATGTTAATGTCCAATATGCCCATGTTCACCTGCTACACGCTTGTGTCAACCTATATGGCCTTAATCATAATAGTGTCATTAAATGTTTATGATTTTTACGTTCTTGGGGAGGGACATAGCCGTGTCACAAACTATGTTTGATTATTGTTAGCGTTTTATCGAGTTAATTTGGCAAAATAGAAAAGAATATAAAAAAAAGGCAAAACATACAAAGAAAAAAAAGTTGAGTTTTCATAGAAGAAAACTGTCAGAGGCAGTTCTGATAATCAACACTGATTATGTGCATCAAATCAAGTATTCCTTGAAAGATAAATAATTCAGAGATGAAGATTTTTTTCCTAGTTTTTTTTTGTGTTTATTTTTCAATGTGATGAAGTAAATTCTCTGCTCATACTTAGAGTATACGAACCCTAGGATAATCTTGTAATTGTGATTGCTTTTGGTTTAATGTAATTATGGTTTTCATAGGATCTATCCAATGTGCTTTGTTGTGTTGATTAATAGTAGTTAACCTATTAATTTAATGTGGGATGATGAGCATATATATGTAATATTCGGTATGTTTGTTGTGGATCACTATTAGGTAGAAGGGATATTGTCATAGCCAGGAATAATAAGTGCAGCATATTACCTCTAGACTACAGTGAACCTAGTAGTTGAGTCATAGGACTAATAATACATTCTTATGAAGCGCTGTATGACTACTCACCCTATCAGTGACTTAAGAATAAGGGTTAATGAATAGGAATAATAGGGAGCTAATCTAATTAGGTAGCACTCCATGTTCCAAGTTAATTATATGCTTGTTAAACCAAAGTAAGAATAACAAGATAGATTTCTAGGGGGATTCGAATCTAAGTTTGATGTATCTTTATTGTTGATTGTCTAATTGTTTTTCGCTACCAATAGTTAGTTGTTTATTTGCTTTACTATATTACTTAGCTTAGTTAATTCATAGTTAATTAGTGAAACAGCCTTTTAATTGTTGGTTAGATAATAGGGAGAGATATTGAATACGATAGATAACTCTGTTCCTTAGGAAAACGAACTTGGTACTTCCACTACTATACTCTAAAGATATGTGCGTTTGCCTGTGAGTTTACATATTCATAAGTATAAAGAGATTTGATACATCCACATTATTTATTATTGTAGTGGAAAAAGCTATGAACTAAAACACACACCAATTCTTGAAACATTATCTTTTTCTTTACTTTTGTTATCAACATTGTGGATATTTTTTGTTTTAAGTTTTGGGGAGAGATTTGTTTTTGGATGATGCCTGTTTGAGTGTTTTCCTATGACTTAACATTTATTGTTGTGTTTCTTGTTTAGACTATTTTGGGTGAATTTTTTTTATTTTCTCATGACATTACATGCATATCATATTTATTTTTGTTATCAAGTGTTGCATATAGTGGATGAATCTAGGAGGCATATAGGCATTTGGGTTGTGTTTGCATTTAGGACCAATAATTGTTCATATCTGGATTGAGTAAAATGCTCACAGTGTAAGTTAGATTTAAATTGAAACAAGTAGTTAACGACTATTATTCTTTCTTTTGGTGAGCAACATTGAACCGGTGAGAATTTGGGCCTAATCAATATATGCTTTTTAGAGTTGTGGTTTAAATTGCTTCTTTTCTCAAGTGGTTCTTTGTGCTAATGGTCTATAGCTTCTTTCAAGTCATGTCAAGATCACATATAAGTGTATGCTTGCATTCAATTAAGATGTATGCATGTATTAGAGGGATGTGACATATTAGGCTTAACTACTTGTCCAAATGGCCAACCTTTGTGCATTACCAATTAGTGAACCTTCTTCAACCTTGAGCCTTTTCATTGTTAAAACCCAAAATATGAACCTTAATTATTATTTTTTTTATTCTCTCTTGGTTTAAGAATTAGTGAAACATAATTATGAGATTTAGGAAATTAACAATGTTATGTGAGAATAGCTATTTAGCAAAGAAGTTTAAGGGGAAATTTTTGGAAATTGGGTTATGTTACTTGGAAAAGCTTGGTATAAGTGATATATAGTTTTTGAATCATTTGCCAACATTGAACCATTTGTCGCCTTGTAAAATAATAAAAAATAAAAAAAATTGGCGATTGAATAAAGTTAAAAAAAAGAAGATATTTTAGGGTTTAGGATTTAAGGTTTAAGATATTTAAGTGTTTAAGAAGTCATTGTATATCAAGGCTATATATTGATTCTTGTGGAAGTAACATATCTTTGAAGCTGGTGTAGTATTGTGTGCTTAGTTGCTTACCATGAATGTGAGCCGAAAGTTGCACTATGTTTCACTAGTTTCCATGAAGCACCACTTAAAAGGGATTCCATTTCTTACCTTAAGCCTGACTCCATTACAACTTCTTGGAATGCACATCCATTCATGCATTGCATGCATAACCTCGTAATGGAGATTTGAGACCAGTTGCAAGCATATGATAACCACTTGGCATAAATTCTGTAGATACCCTTAAACACTTTCTAAAACACTTAAAAGAGAAATGAGGGGGTGACCTCTTTTACCATTAGGAATAAAATTTTCTTTACTTACTTATTTCATTTTGTTTCTAAATTAAGTTGTTGAGATGATTTTTTGCTCATGAAGTGATATGGACATCAGTTATTAGCTTGTTTGTTTTGATTGTTTTAGTCTTTCTAGGATGTATTTGCTAGGGACTAGCAAAGTTTAAGTGTTGGGGAGTTTGATAGAATGAAATCTTCAATACATTTTACTTCATCTTTTAACTAGTCTCTTAGCATTTATTATGTTTCCTTATATAATCCTTGTTTGATTTATATGAAATTAAGGCTTGAGTGTTTTTTAAGTGAGAAAGCTTGGAATAAGGGTAAAATGGGTGAATCTTGGAGCACATGTCCGTGATTAACCTTAAGGACGATTCCCTGGAGCCTAGAGTTGTAGCATTGAACTATTAGAAGTGAAGATCTCTTATGGAATAGCCAAGGTGAGTCCTCAGCTACTAAAGATGCATCATCCAGTAGGTGAAAGTTCAAGAAAAATTAGAGTAGACAAGGACGCGTCTCTTGAAGCCAGAGACACATATCTTAAAACCCTAGAAATATGTCCCCATGTTCCAAGGCTTCGTCTTCAGAACTTCTAGCAACCTATCATCAATTACAAAGGCATAGCCCTAGCTCCTAAGGATGTAGCCCTATCCTTCTTGGATTTCCTCCCCTTTTTAGCACTACTTTGATCCAAATCCTTATTGGTTATACTTTTGGGCTACCTTATCTCTAATGATGGTAGAGATATTTTTACGGGAGTGGGGAACAGATCTAGAACCCTACCATCTTTCTCTTTTACTCTGTCATAGGTTTAGCATAATCTTCTTTTTTCTCTCTTCTTCCATATTCTAGAGGCCACCATTGGAGCTCATTTGAAGGAGGCTTGTTTGGGAAACTTAAGGAATCAAGTTCTTTTAGTCATCTTGTGTTTATTTTTTTCCTCTTCTTTGTAGTTTTTTATGGAGACTATTTTGTTTATTTTCATGTTTATGTTTTGTGTGACCATGGAGTAGTTTCTCTTGCATTTCTATAGTTGTAATTACTTGACATGGTTATGTTTGTAGAGTGAATGGGTATTTGTCTTTGATTTTCCTTCATTGCTTGTTTTCTCTTCTCCTTAACTTTATTGTTGTGTTGGTTGATTAAGGGCCCTAGTCAATTGTACCTTAGATTTCTTTTAAACTCTTAGAAAAAATTAAATGAAACAGGAAATAAGAGAATAGTGTAGTGACCATGAGTTTGTTGGGAAAACTAGTGTAGGACACCAAGTGAAGGTAAATTGAACTTGTAATGCCTTTATTGGGCTAGGATGAGATAGGAGTCTATTCTAGTCTAAGTTTGGGAATGTACCCCTTAACTTGAGAAAGTGAGGGCCTAACTAAATAACTACGCCAACAAGTATGAAACTCAAGACATTAGCCTTAATTCATTAACTAACCAAGTTACGTTGTGAAAACTATTGGAAGTGCGCTTTTGTTAATTTAACAAAAATCCATATTTACATTGCTTTGTTTGCTTCATTACTTAGTATTAATTCAAGCAGTTTAGCTTAGTCTCATTGATTTCTTGTGAAGCAATATATCAATTGTTGTTTGTTTATCTCAAAGTAGTGATAATTGTGAATCAATACAATCAATCCTCGTAGGGATGATATCCACTTGCCCTTACTATATGTATCTCGTTTGGTTATGGTTAGTGGTTTTAAAACTCTCAGCATTATCCATATTGATTTTTTGGCAGCATATTTAGTAGTTAGAACCTTATAAGCTAATGAGTTATTGGCTTTTTAAGAATATGTCAAAAGCTCTTAGTAAAGGGAGCTTGATTAATAACCAAAAATTCAGAATACCGAGCCCTCTAGGTTTTTTTGGATGAAAGAGAAAAATTTTATTTTGAGAATGCATGCTAGATTTCTTATAAGATCCACTCCACCAAAATTGGTTGAATGATTCAAAGAGTTGGTCACAGGTGGTGTAGTGTACCTTAAACAAAGACATTATGTAAATGGGAAAGGTGATGGTTGGATTAACATAAGCATTCCCGCATTATTCAATAATTTTCATTTCCATGATGCCAAGCTTTACTCTATCCACAAGGAATTGGACTAAAGAAGTGTTGGACATATCCTAATCAAAAGGACTCTTAAATGCTTTGTCAAGTCCTTGTTCACAATGAATGGAAGTGAATGCTAGAATAATCTAATAGACTTAGTTGAGATATTTCAACTGATTCAAATTTTTAAAAATTAACCTTTTTCCATGTTTCCCTTTGGAAAACCTTCAAAATGTCACTGCTCGGACAGATGATTGAGAAGGTTGGAAGAAAATAAGCAATTATTTGTGAAGAAAATACAGTTGATTGATGGACCTGTCACGTTGACCCAAAGAACTTCAATTTGCCTAGTCTTTCTTTGGTAATCCAAATAGCTAGAACAAGCTTCAACATACCGAAAAAATATATACAGAGAAAACCTTATTTAAGGTTCATTTCAAGAGAAAACCATCCTGTACTATAGCCATTGACCATAAATATCAAACTATAGATGCACTGCATAATCAAGTAAACCTAATGATCCAAAAAGCATAAAGATCGAAGCACTTTTCTATGAAAAACCAATGCAACCTATGATACACCTTTTTAATGTCCAAATTTAATGTTGCCTTATAGGCCCTTGGCCCATCCTTTTTGTTCGTCTTCTTAGGAGCATGTTGTAACACATGTGCTATAATTATATTGTCTTGGATTAATGGAATTGGTATAAAAGTATTTTGAAATTGTAACACTACCCTTGATAGGAGAGGTTTTGATTGATGAACTAACACCTTAGGTATCACTTTATAGATTGTATTGCATAAGTTGATTGGTCTAAAATCTTGAATGCATTTTGGATTTTGGATTTTGGAGTTTTGGGATTAGATTGATATATATCCTATTTAGCTATTTTAGCAAATGGCTTTCATTCAGAAATGATAAAATGGCATTAGTAATTGAGAATCCTAGGAAAGGCTAGAACTATTTGAACACCATAGGTTGAATATCATCAGGTTTGGGAGCTTTATAGTTTCCCAATTAGAATAACAACTTCCAACTTTCCTCCATTATGAATGGCTCCAACAAAGCTTATTGTTGATATGCTATTAATTTCACATTCAATTGAGAACATAGTTCCATATGTATATTATCATCAATAACCTGAACTTGAACTTGATATGTGTTTTAATTGCTTTAATGTCTAAAATCCACTCTCTGTTGTTATTTTTGAAGTATAGAAATCCTTTTAAGTAGTCATCTTTGTCAAGTAGCAGTGTGAAAAAAAATCTAGCATTTTTGTCTCCCGCTAAATGCCATCTGATCGTGGATTTTTTTAATCCCACAATTTTTCTTCATTCTTTAGCAGATTCTAAAGTTCATTCCTTTTTGTTGAATCTTGAAGCTCTGGAAGCTTGGGTTTTCCATTATTTGCAGGGCAAGAAGTTCCTCCTTAGTTAGTTCAATTTTTTGACATAGATTTCCTATTGCTGATTTATTTTACTATCTTAGTTTGTGCAAGGCTAATTCACATTTCTTACTAAATCGGAACATTCTTGAACTCGGGACAAAAGACTATGAAACATATTGAAGAGTTTAAGCACATTGTTGATAACATAATCACATGCTCAGAAATGATACTACATCAATTTTTTTTCCTTTTTACATTTTTTAGCCAAGTTCACTATGAGAGCAACTTAATTAAATAAATTATGTTAATAATTTTAGCTTAGAGGGTATACATAGTGAAGACAATAATTTGTTAGGAAAAATCACCGAACCCCCTTAAATTTAGTTGAACCTATATTTTTGTCTTTACTATTTAGAATACCTACACTTACCTCATTCAAAGTTAATGCCCTGATTGAGTGTTACAGCAAAAAAGGGAAAAGTCATATTTTGCCCTCCTAACTTTTTTCATAGAAATTTTGCCCCTAGCTTCAGTCCTTCCTCTTATTCCTCTACTCCCTGGTTCACCAACATTTTTTCTGCATCTTTCTTCGCTTATTATTCTTCCACTAATTCACATGGATTAAATTCTTTTCCATTTATTATTTTTTCCCCTATTCATCCTCCCTTTTCTATCAGAAATAAAAATAAGTGCACAATTTTACTTCATCTTTTTCTACTTCTACAAATTCTTCTAGTGCTAATATAAATAGTCACAATTTTTTGAAATTCTACCTATTAATCCCCCTATACAATTTCACAACTACTCAATTTGAATGATACCCAGTTTTAGATGTCTGACACTTCTAAGGAACTACAACCCAGTTCCATAAAAGACATTAACATGCTCAGTGCAACTCCAGCTCGCACCTAAGTCCAACATCCAATCGTAGTTATGGAATTAGCAGGTGTCGCTCGATGATGGTGATCGACCATCTCAATGGTTGTGCATCCCAACAACTGTATGCCACTTCTTGGCCCCTCAATCTCACTCAGCATCTTGCCATCGATTGGCTTCTCTTTTGAGCAACCTACCAGATATGGACACGGTGGGTCTCGACTGAAGCATGAAAGGCTAGCCATGAAAGGGCACCGTGAATGACTTGGCCATCATCCCCACCTCGTGGCTCTTAATGATAGTGCAACCACTCCCAACAATTGTTTTGAATTCCCAAAAATAGGAGGTGAAAGAGGTTGGCGACAAATCTAAAAAGAATTGCCTTAGGAGTTGTTGCCTCCTAGTTGGCTCCATTGCTTTTCTTAGCTCGCTACTCTTTGGATGGGTAAACATTATTGCTCCATGATGTTCAGTGCTACCAATTTTTTACCTCTATTTCAATACGGCTTTCTGGGTTTTCCTTTGGAGGCTGCAAGGTTTTATTTGTGAGTGTTTGTGAGTGTAAAGGTTGGGTTTTAGGTGAGCAGTCATTCCATTTCCCTTAGATATCTATGTACTCTCAACTCTATATATTCCTGTAAAGATGCTTCTTAGTAGCAAAAAAAAAAAAGAAACATTATTATCGTTGTCCATGAAAAAACCTCCTACAACAATTGCCAAAATATTTTCTGACACCTAGTGGTAAAAAAAATTAATTGAAAATTTAGCAATGGATAAATATTGGAAATTATCTTTTTTTTACTAGAAAAATGAGCTAGCTTAACTAATCGAATCCTTTTAATTATTTTTGTTTTTCACGCACAATTGTACAACAAAACCAAACCCAAGAATGCTTTACCCTCTCGTGCATTTGTCTTAAACTTTCATGGATGGTGAATTAAAGAGATAGACGTCTTACTCAAGGCCTCTAGTTTTGTGACTTCCTTCCTCCAAATAAACGATGCTTCTCTCCCTTCCTTTTTTCATGCTTTCCTTCCTTTGTTGAGCCTTCATTGTGAGCACTTCCCTAGGAAAAAAGGCAAGAAAGAAAAGTAAAAAAATAAGATTAGTTTTGAAGAGGAAGTGAGAAACTTCCTTGAGAAAGAGAGTAAAAATATGGTTCTGAGGGTGCTGGAAAGATTGAAAAACATTATAAAGAGAAAGAAACATCTGGTTTTGGTGAGGAATGAGAAATTTAAAACTTAAAATTTGTCTTTCTGCTTGATATAGAGGCTGTTAGAAATTTAACAGTATAAATTTTTATATTGGCATGACTTTTTGGAGAAGAAAATTTACTGACAAATTTTTGATAGGAAGGCATCTAAAAATTTATCGGAATTCACTAAAAATTGTTTGGCTGGTTCCTACAAAAAGTTCTTGTGATTTGTAGTAAAAGGCAGTCAAAATTGAGTGTTTTCTAGTAGTCAACTACTAATCTACCCGTACTTTTGTTGCAAGTTGATCAACGAAGATACAAATTTTTCATATTGATTACTTTTAGATAGAAAAAAATGTTAAAAAGTTTTGACATAAAAAATAATTCATGATCAATTCAAAAGTTATGAAAATTAAAACGTTTCAAAGTTGTTGGTAACCAATTTGACTTTACATTAAAGCATAAATGGGGTCTTGATTGTAAACTATTTGAGTTTGGGGCCTAAAATGCAAAAACCAAAGTTTAGATCATCTTTTATGTTTATTGTGATAAAGTGGCAAAAACAACTCATTTCAAAGTTTGAGAACTAAAAGATAACATTATATGCAAACAGAAGACCTATTACTGGGCTGAAAGGACAAATTGGGCCCCTACAAAAAAAAGTGGCACGGTAGCAACTGATACACATCTAGAACATCAAAATCATGTCTAATGCTTTAGTTAATATAATGATTAATCAAAATTCTAATTTAGAGTATATAGTAACATCTAATGAATAATTATTGACCAAAAGTTCTCTCATGTCATTGAGTAGTCTCTTAGAGGGTTGCTTTGGGACTCCGGCTATGGTGCCAGCTTTTATGTTTCTATTCATTTCAGACCCAATTGCTATTTTCCTTAGGGCTATCGATCGAGTTCAGCATTGGTGTGATATAGTTTTTTTACTCGCCTGTTAGGTGTGCGCAATCATGTGTGTGATTTTTATTATTGGCCTGCTTGGTGCGATCTTGCCTGTTCTTAAGCTCAAGATGGATTCTCTCTCTGTGAAGTTAGGCAAATTAAGCCTCACACTGAAAGAGCAAGCCAAGGTAATGATAGGCAATGAGTTTCTGGCAGAGTAGCGAGCGGATCCTGAGCTCTTGCTTAGAGTGAAGGTTTTATCAACTCAGTTTGTTAAAATTGATTTCCTTAAGGATTCCCTTTGCCCTTCATGGGCCAACAGGATTGACTTTTGCATCCAAAAAGCTTCCTTAAACCAGAGAACAAATATCTTCTTATTGGAATTCCCTTCACTTAATGCTATCACATGGGTGCTAAAAAATGGGCCATGGAGTTCTAACAAGAAGTTGCTTGTTCTTCGTCATATACATCCATGGGATCACCCTTCCTCTTTGTTGTTTAATCATGTTGTGATCTAGGTCCACATTTTGAAAACTCCTTATTCCTGGATGAGCACCAAAATAAGGGAAACACTGGCTGATCTCATATGTTTCAATTTAAAAGTAGATCTTTTGGGACCACTTTGCATTCAAGTGGTTATGGATGTGATGAAACCTATATTATGTGATGTGTTAGTCAAGATAAGTTTAGGATAAGATTGGTTTGCGCTTCAGTGAGAGAGACTTCCGAACTTCTATTATGTTTGTGGCCATTGGAACCGTACATAAAATGATTGCATGGAAATAGTGGTGGGTAATGATAGGGGCATTAAACAATATGGTGCATGACTCGGGTACAATTTTTTTGCTACCAGAATTCAAATTTTTCATCTGGGTCAAAGCAGGCAAATTTGGCGGCCTCTCCCTTTCCTGGCCTTGAACAAACCACGACAAGGACAGGTCTGCAATGGAGATTTCAAGCCACCAGGCTCCAAAGCTGATACGGACCCTAATGGTATAAAGACCATGAAATGCGCCGAAGATGTTTTTCAAGCTCCATAAGATATCAAAGAGACTGGAGTTAAAACCCCCACCCCTAATCAACCTGTGATTAGAAACAAGAATGATAAGAAAACCATGAACACAAGCAACTTGTGCACTAAGGTAGTCCTCAAAGAACCAAAGAGAATTTCTCTTCAAAGTAGCAATATTATTTTGTCTAAAGGCTGTGTTTTACAACCAGAATATGTGTCTATCTATAGGCCTAAACTGGGGTAAAAGACTTAGCAAAATTCATAGCCTAAGTCACCTAGGAAACCTAGATACAAAAGACTTAATAAAACCTAGTCAAACTAGGATTCCTACACCATTTTAACACATGTTTATGGTGTGCAGTGAATTCTTCTTATCCTATATGACCTGAATCACTTCCATGGCCTTAATTACTTCCCAAATAATGTAAATAAATAGGAAAATAAAAATAAAATATGTTACAACACAAGATTGGCCATAAAAACCTTAAAATAGTCTTCTCAGGTGCACTTTTAGGCCTCCTTAGCCTTCTTCCTTGTCAATGGTCCACTAGTTATCTTTAATGGGTCCTTGCCTTCCTTGGCTGTGCCTTCCTTGATCATATCAACTCCCCCCTCCTTAGAAGAATTCATCCTCGAATCAAAACCTACATTAGAAAAGGGAATCGAATCAATAACGATGAAATAATCAACACATAAGCACTTACCTTTCACATAAGCACCAATAACATGGAATGCTTGTGTATGGAGCTTTACTCTTGTGAAAAATCTAAACCAATATCCAAATGTAATGATAATTTTGATACCTCTAGGTTCAAAAATAATGTTAGAAGCAATTTGCACAAAAAATCTGAAAGTTTGCACCATTTTCATCTTAACTCTAGGCAAACACTTCTATTGTCTTTTCCATCTAAAAAACATTACTCTCACAACAAGGAAAAGTGTTAGAAGAATTTACCTCAAGGATGCTGTATGCATTCAAAACAAATGGACTTAAACTCACATAAGTGTCATGGTCATGAAAAGCATAAGTTATGGATGTCAAAACAATAGTTTGCATAGGCCATTCAAATAAACAAGAATTGAACACAATGCGGCCTAAACCAATAAGAAAACTAGGATGCACGAATTTCACAAAAATCCTAAGCATTCTAAATAAAACAAGATCAAACTTCTTTTTGTACGTATATGCACCACAATCCATGAAATTTGTGAATGGGATGTGACACAAAACAAAGAACTCAACATATCTTCTTAAATGGCTGAATTTAAATCCATAATTTTCACTCAAAATAAATACTGTCAAAATTGGACATGAAGTAAAAATATCAAGGCTCAAAAGTTTATGCAATGTATGTGTCATGACAAACGAATGCTTGCTGGAAATGAAAGTTTGACACACAAAAATAGGCTGAACATGAATAGAAATCAAAGAAGTATGTAATGTATGTGTATGAACTAATTTATGCATGAAAAATTTCAAAGAAGTGGATTTAACTTGAGATAAAACAAAACAATCTGCAAAACAAACAAAATAAAAAACAAAAGACACCAAAACAGATTTTCCTCTAGAGAAACTCATGGAATTCAAAAGATGATTTGACAAAACCAAAGAATTAGAAGGCTTAAAACCATATTTTGTCAAATTTTCATGCTTACTTCCTTCTTTTTTAATCTAGTTTCATGAAAACCATTCTTTAAAATAACATGGCAAGCAAACACACATTGTTTGAGATTTTCAAGTGAAACCACATCAAATCTAGGTGCAAAGAAGAAATACATTACAGTTGTTGGACTTAGTCTCCATGTATCTTCCTTAGGTGTAGAAACCACAAAATTTTCACCTTTGCACTCATTGACTTCGAGTAGAGTTGCAACAATTTCGGCCCCATGAACTATAGGATAAGAAACAATGTTAGGCAAACTTTTGCAAATGAAATCACTAGGAATTACCTCAAATTGTTCCTTCTCAACCTCTTTTGTTGGTTTGATGCATGGGACATGACTTGGAATGTTAGGAACACCAACTTCTTCGATGGGCAGCAACTCATTTGATTCTTATGACTCATCTCCACTTAATTCCTGAAAAGAAGACAACTCAAAACTAGAAAAAGACTTTGTTATGTTAGATGAAAGTATGGCTTCTCTGTAGGTCTTTCTCTCTTTACTCAGCTTAGGTTCATTGCACTCTTGTCTTCTCTCAACTTCGCACTCAATTTCTTCTCTTGGGAACTCTCCATTCTTCTTCCTCTCATGTTTACTCTTCTTACTTAATCTCTTAATTGTTCTCTCGGCTTTTCCCTTATCACTCTTGCCCTTAACTTTCCTTTTTTTTTTCTTTTAACCTTACTTTGAAGCTTTGTTTGATCATCCAAGACTTCTTATGGTGAAAGTGGAACAAGTGTGATTGGCTCTTCACTCTCTAAAGGTGGTGTCTCCTCCATGGCATCTTTATCGTCATATATGATCTCTCCATCATCTCCAAGAATAATCAATTTTTTGTTTAGGCAATCCTTCATGTAGTACCCCTTGCCTCTACACTTGAAGCACACCATCTCCTTTGCCTTAGGTGCATCTTTAGGTGAAGATATGTACTTTTCTTGTTGAGGCCGAGACAAGCCTCTTTTGGTGGCCTCTACTATTGGCTTTGGTGCTTCTTTGCTCCACGCTCCCTTCTATGTGGAGCTTCCTCCTTGAAACATTTTGGATGCCTTAGACCTTTTGATGATCCTTTCGGCTTTAGTGGTATGATGAAGTAAATCCTTCATGTTGACATATGACACCATCTCCACTTTGCTGGCAATCTCAGGATTGAGACCATTAATGAATCTAGCAATAGTGGTCTCCTCATCCTCTATGATGTTGGCTTGGGCCAAGGTCATCTCCAAGTCTTTGTGGTAGTCCTCCACACTCATTTGGCCTTGCACTAGCCTTTAAAGCTAGAGGCATTGATCTTTAGTATCATAGCTAGGAACAAATCTCCTTCTCATCAAAGATTTAAGGGCTCTTCGTGTGTGTATGGGCTCCTCCTCATTCCTTCTTCTAGAAGTAACATCTTGATTCCACCATACAAGAACATAGTTAGTGAACTTTATGGTAGCCAATTTAAGCTTCTTTTCCTCAGAGTAATGATGACAATCAAACACCATCTCAATGTTTTGCTCCCATTCCCAATATGTATCGGGATCACTCCTCCCTTAGAAGGATAGAATGCTAAGCTTGATGGAGTTCATATTGTTGTCCTCCCTTGGCTCCCCCCTCCTTGAAAGCTCATGGTCATGCCAAACTCCTTCTTCCTCTTTGGGTTCTTCTCTCCTTGGACCTCTCATTGGTTGCAAAATGAGATTAGGTCTCCTTGACAACCTCAAATCTATGTCATCAATCCTCCCCATAAGTCTATTGAAAGTTTTTTAAAGTTCTCTCATGGTAGGCTTCTCATTGTGTTTCGCTTCCATCCTCCTATCCTCCTGGCCCTCCTTACTCCTGAAAACAAAGATCCTCATACACACTCACCTCACGTGTTTCACTCAAAAGATGAACACTCAACACTTAATTTGTTAGTGAGAATACTGCTATTCAAAGAGTTCTCAAAAGTTTTAAGAAAACTGTCTTCAAAGCGCACAAGAAATTTTGAATTTAGTGAAGGTGTCAATGTCGCCCTCGGACTAGCCATGGAAGATTAGGAATATCCAATGAAGAAAGGTTGTTATGTTTTATTTTTTACTTGAGGTATCGGTCTGCAAAAGAGCATATAGTTCATGTGTTACCACCTCATAAAATGGGAGAATTATAAGTGTGTCATAATGGCTAAAAACCATTATATTGTGTAATTCTCACCATAGTGTTTGAAGTGTGGGGGGTAAAAGGCATGATCAACACCTCCTTAAAAGTGTTCCAAGTTGGTAACTTGGCCCCCAAGAAAAGCCTTAAGGATTGCTTGTTTTTTAAGCAACCTATGGACTTTTTTGTAAGGTTTTGGAAATTCGGGCACTCAATTGCAAAACTCTCAAGAAAGAGACTTGGAGAGTTATGGGAAGGATATAAATGGTATGAAAATGCTATTGGAGGACCAAATTACTCATGGAAGACAAGTTTGAACAAAGGAAACACTAAAGGCAATAAGGACCTAAATGTCCTAGTGTAAACCTTAAGGTGTTCAAGCTTTTGACTTAAGTCTAAGGGTGGAATTTTGGGGTTATCCCACCATGGGGGAGGCAGCCATGACTTGATATTTAGTCAAAAATGTTGGACACATGTGTACCAATGAGTTTAAGACAAAGAAACCATAATTAGTGAGAAGGAAAATGACATAAAGCAATTTTAAACTTGTTAAGTGTGTTTTGGTGCCCTTAAGCTCATTTAAGGCCATTTAAGTGGCCAACTCACTTATCCCTCTCTCATTTTCGTAGGAAGCAATTGGAAGCAAACTAGAGCTATTTCTTGCATACTTCAAGGATTAAGCTTCAAATTCGGCCTACTCACTTTGGTAAGGGTTATCTTGCTCTCATGGGTTGTTTTCTATATTTTCAAACATCCATGGAGCTATGGCTAAGCTTGGAAGAGAGCCATGAGCTTGATGAACCAAGCTTATTGAGGGGAGTGCACTTATTGAAGGTTTTGTGACCTATTGTCAAGTGTGCAAAGATGGCAGTAAAATGAGGGTTTCTAGAGCCCAAAATTAGTACTAACTACTATTAAAATCCTCCTAAGACCAAGCATTAGCTTGAGGAGGGCTGCCATAGTGATTTGGTTATGTTTATTATGTGGTTTATGGACTAACCTATGGTATATGTTGCTGCCACATTTCATGTGTTTGTTGTTTGTGTTTGGCTGCTGCATTTGGTTGCTATATCTTGTATATATGCATTGTGGTTTTTTGTGTTTTAGTGTCTTTGGATGCAGGTTTTAATGAGGATCACATTACCTTAAGAAACCAAGTGTTACCCTTACTAAGTTTCTCAATGAAACTTACTCCCCTCAATTCTGTTGTTTCAGGTCCAGCTGAAAGATCACCTTCAAACTAACCTTTGTGGTTTGATTTTTGATCTGACATTTCAGGTACATGAACTTCCATATGTATATTTGTGATCTGGAAAGTTTGGTGATTTTAGGAGTACATTTGGTATTTTTAATGGTGGTACTTACTATGTTGTGTAGCAGCTGTCCAGCATCCTGTTTTTGGAGTCCATTGTGTCTCAGGACCTCCTGTAACCTCGGGTATGTATTTAGCTGAGTTAAGACCATATTGTAGTGCATTTATGCATGTACATGTAGTGTATGTAAGATGAGACAAGTATGTGAATATTTGAGTAATGTTTTGGCTATGTAAGTGATGTGGTGCAAAACTGCCTAAGTGTGAATGATAGGCTGCTTACTTGTAAATTCTGTTTTGGCCACATAAAGTTGCTAGATGCAAGAGAATGTAATTAATATGTGTATTGGACATGTATGGGATAGCCTTGGAAGGCTTTCTCCTTGTGAATGAAGTGTTTGCATGGTTTGGAAAAATTGTATGGGCAAAATGGTCCAAAAGTTTCCAGAATTTTGACCATGTACCTAAAGTTTAAGATCTCCCTGTGTAGAATGAATTTTGGTATTAAATTTTGACCACATCTAGAGAACATCTAGAGGTTGAACCGGAATTTGGAATTTCTGGATTTGGATCCTTATAGCCAAAGATATGACGTTGAAAAATTGGCTGAGTTACTGTTATTTTGGTCAGAATTTTGTAACCAACTTAAAAAACCCATAACTTGGTCCATAGGTGGGCTATTGATGTAAAAAAAAAATTCTTTGGTTTAATCTAAGTCTCTACTTCATAATGGAGCAAAGAAAACAGGAGGGTATGATGCTAGAATGATACAGTTTATTATTGGAAGTTACAGGTACAGTAGCTGGCCACTAGAACTTAACAAGGTTGCCTAATGTGTGGAAGCCAAAACTAAGACTTGTGCTAGTGTTTTCCTTCTTTTCTGTCATGGTGTGCATGAAATGTGAATATGTGTGTGATGGTTGGACCAATATGCATGTATTTACATAGTGCCCAAGAGGGCCACTTGGGTATGCACACTAAGGGTAATGTTCTGATGGCCTACAGAGCATTACCAATCCTGGGAGTCTAAATGCACAGTTTTGACACCATAACTGGACTACCCCGGAGTGGGTAACATCATGGATGGATTGTGTAATTTACCATTTCATCAACCATGTTTTCATCACATTTTGATATAATATTCCATGAGATAAAAATATATTTTGGCCATTAGTTTCACTAGGGTCCAATATTAGTCGCCAATATCCATTAAAATGAAACCAAGATGTTGATTTAATTGGTAAAAATAATAGTGGGTGATTTGTGCTATAGTATAAGTATGAGTGTGCAATTTGCCTCTTTTGCCTATTTTAAGTTCTGAAACTTTTTATATTTTGTCAAACCAGTCCTAAAACTCCTCAATTTTCCAAACAAGTCCTCTTTTAACTCCATCAATTGTAAAATTTTCAAATTTTGCCAAATCAATCTTGAAACTTTTGTTTCTATTTGAAAATGTTGACATGCCACATAACATCTCCAATGACTATACTAAAATTTTTTAACTTTAGTGACTTGAAAATTATATCAAAGTTTAATGGTCACTCTACAATTCTAAAAAAACATGGGAACTAATTTAAGAGTTTCAAAAAAATATAGGCATAAATTTTAAATTCAAAAAAATTAAGAACTTTATTGTTATTTTCCCAAACTTTTAGAATGAAATAATTAAGCAAAAATTAGAAAAACCCCATGTAGTTTCACCTCAACTACACTTTATCCCTAATTTTAAAAAGCATACATTTTACCCTACTTCTTTTACACTGCCTAATGGCAACTTTTGAAAAATTTAAACAATCTGATAACTATGTTCTAGTTTCAAGCGATTGAATATTTTCTTATAGTTAACTAACTTTCAAAAAATTATTTTACATTTACATATGAAAATTGATAATTTGAAAGGTTTATTAACTATAAGAAAATTATTAGAGAGGTTAAAATTACTGAAAGATAGCTACCATATAATTTAAATTAGAGTTGTAGAAGTTGTTATCTGACAATATAAAAGAAGTAAGGGCAAAATATAGGTTTTCAAAAATGAGAAAAGTAAAGTGTAGTTTAGGGCAAAATACTAATATTTTTTATAATTTCTCCATAATTTAAAGTCTAGTGGTAAAGGAAGGATTCTAGTATTTTAAAGTAGTAAAACTTATTTGATGTGCTACACAATATCACTGGTGGATCAACAATAAAATCAAATATAATGCAGTAGGCCTTATTAGGGCTTCGGTAAAGCATGCATTGAAGTTAACCCAGTATTTCTATAATGAAAATATTGAAACTCTAGTTTCACTCACTTTGTTGAAACATATTTTTTGTTGATTTATCGATGATGAAAGTAGAGTAAACTGGATCAGCTTTAATATTTTTAATAACATAGCTCCACTCCTCCATTGAGTCGTAAATTACTTTATTGAAAAATTTTAGACAATAAAAATAAAGCCCTAATTTTTAGAAATTAGAATTTGGCCTTTATAATTTTCAAAAATTTTCAATTTAGTCCCCAAAATTTTAAAGAAATAACAAAGTAATTTTAAACTTTGATAAGATTTTTTTGTAACTCACTAAAATTTAAACAGTGTTAGCTTAGCCACTAGAGATAACAACATTAAGTGTCATGTCAGCATTTTTCATAAAACTAGTTTGGCCTAACATGAAACTTTTAATGCTTATGGAGTTAATGTTACTAGTTTTAGGACTTGTTTGGGAAATTGAGGAGTTTTACGACTAATTTGAAAAAAAAAAATATAAAGTTTTAGGACTCAAAGTGCACTTTTTCTTCCTAGAAATTGTGGGATTATGATTGGGCTTTAATGCAATGATTTAATTTAGATAAGTTAAAGATCATTCAACGTACTTCCAATGGGTTCATTATAAAAGGTGTTTCTTCCCAAGTTATGGAGGTTTTGCAAACATTACAATTCTAAGATACTTTAATTTTGTCATCAAGTATTGCATGCATTAGAATGACTCAAATGTTAGAAGGCTCTCTAAATGAGACACTTTAAGATCTTTAACTCAGTTTTATTGGTTTTATAAGATCCATAGAGCTCTATCAACTGATCATTCCAAGCATTAGGCATCTAGATTATTGGCTCACACATTCTTTTCAAGTATGCAAGTACATTTTTTTGGGCACATATGAACAAGGATGGGGGTTTTCTATCAATGTTGATTTTTTTCATATTGGTAATTACTCTTAAAAAACCGTCTTAGTTTTGTAATTCTAGCGTGCCAAATTTTTAGATATAAAAAACTATAATATTAGTGAAAAAATTTTGGAATTATATTGTTAAGATACTCAATGACTTGCTAGGGACAATTTCAAAAATTTGATAGATGGATGGGCATGAAAAAAAGTTTGAGAGGCTGGTAAGCATATTCATAAACACTTGATCACCATCCTGGATTTTTAGCCTACATAAATATAGGGGTCCATTGCACTTTCCTTAAGGATTGGTACTAGTGAAAAGGCCTAAATGTGCAATTCGTCCCTTAACTTTGGTGACTTGCATAAGTTAGTCCTTAAAGTGTGACTCATCATGACTTAGTCCTTTAAGTTTGATGAATTGTGTGACTTAGTCCTTAAATGGATATAGGGTGAGATGGGCTTACTTACAAAGCTTATGTGTAAAAGTTATTTCTGATTGTGCAAAGGTGGAAGAAAAGGTAGGAAAAAGTATATACAAGGTGCCAATTGCAAGGGAATAGGAAAAGGAAAGAAAGGATAAATGAGACAATTTAATAGGAGAGAAAGGGTGTAAAGAAGGAAAATAACATTGAAGCTTGGAGGATCTCTGATCAGTTTAAACTTTTTGTAGGAAAAGGTGAATATTATATTTCCATATCATTGATTTGGCTAGTAATTAACTTCAAGAATAAATTAAAGATGTTGGGGTACATTAAATATAGTGGAAGAGTTAGTTGAAAGGAGATTGAAAGACATACAAAGTCTAGAATAAGAATTATTTTTATTATTGGCTAGAAAACAGACAAGTCAAATCGGTTGGTATTTATTAAAAGGCACACGTACAACACAAACATAGTTCACCTTTGATTTATCGCTTTGGTCTTGAACAAAATTCTTCCCATCATTGCATAGCTACTCAATGGTAGTACTTTTTATGGTGGCACTGGCAGTGCTTTTTATGGTGATGCTGAGAAATCAAAGGCTAAACAAAAGCAATGAAAGAAACTTGAATGAAGTAATTATGAAAGTGAAGCCTGAGCAAAGCAGCATCAACTTTAAGGTTTCCTTGTTTGTGTTCCCCTCCATGAATAGCGAGTTCAGGCAACTGGTGAGGCAGCCACTAGGAAAAATCAGCAATTTCACTTTCTTGAGATCATTGTAAATATTCAGGGTTTTGGACTTAGTCCTCATGAACCCACCTTTGTGCTTACTCTGTTTCTGGGTTGCAAAGTTGTGGTTAGTTTGTTTTTGCATTAGCGCAAGAGCTTTTCTCCCACAAGCTCATCTCGATCAGCTTAGGCTTGTAGAAATAGTCAGATTTAAGGACAAAAACTGAGTTCTAGCTTTATTAACCAAGCAACAAACTTGAGAATCAAACAATTGCAAATCAGACAACACCACATCAAGTATTGCTTCGTTGACAATAGAAACTAGACATGGATCCCTTCAAGATTCATCAATCATCTCGACATGCAACAGCAGCAACACCACTATTTTATCCATATCACCCCATTCTTAACGTCATCAATGTCATGTGATAGCTTGTGGCTGTTGAAGGGACTAAGGTGTATAAAGTATTGAAGTTTTAGGGCTAAGATGTAACATTTATCAAACTTAAAAGACTAACTTATGATGAGTTACACTTTAGAGACTAACTTGTGCGAGTCACTAAAGTTAAGTGGCTAATTGCACATTTAGGCCTAGTTAAAATCACACTATTTGAAAACTTATTTCTTGACCCAGACTTTTCTCAATTCTAGCAGAAAAAGAATATGTTGCAGTTACAGGAAAAAAAAATTGATAATTTAACTTGTGTCAATTAACTATAAAAAACAGTTTGAATATAATGAAAGGTGGTTATTATATATGTTTTTTTTAATAAGAAACTTTTATTGATTAATCATGGAGAAAATAGTTAAACTACAATAAGTATGGAAGAGGTCAACAAAGACGGCCAATAGCAGAGAGCCTCTATAGGGCAATAGAATGAGCAACAAAATTTAAAGTACGTGGGGCATAAATAGAAGAAACAGAATGAAAGAAAAAAGTGAGTTGTCTAATATCATCAATAATCACACAAAACAGTTGCAGCAAGGGACCTCCAAGATCCTAAAG
The DNA here is from genome assembly GCA_005392925.1 of Aquilaria sinensis. NCBI lineage: Eukaryota > Viridiplantae > Streptophyta > Magnoliopsida > Malvales > Thymelaeaceae > Aquilaria > Aquilaria sinensis. The sequence goes on from SMDT01003362.1 coordinate 214,489, forward strand.
CTCTTGGATCAGCACTTGGGCATCTAATTCTGCTATGTGTCTTTGGTATCCTCAAGTTTCCGTCTCCCTCATGTGTAAAGGATGGCTATGGACTCAACCAAAGAGGATTGATTGCTTAACTTTTTAAAGTAAATAGAAGAGATAAAGGAAGGAGAACTCGTGGGGTCTCGAAATACCATACTAACAGCACTGCATCATAGAGGGGAAAAGGCTGCCATATCAACATTTACTTTCATGAACCTGTTGAGTGGAGAAGCCCATCAAGGGCACACAAACGAGGCTAAAGGAGTATGCATTGGAGGAAATAAAGCCTCCCAGTTAGAAGTCCAAGCCTTTATCAATTTCTCCAAATGCTTGGGGGTATAACATTATGCTTCGTGAATAACCCTATTTCGATTCCACCAAAAATACCAACTTATAGTAGTGAATAGATAACCTCCATTGAAAACCACTTAAAGAGGGATAAATTAGGGACATAAGGTGTTTGAAAATTTAGACAATCCATAACCTTAACTGCAAAAGGGCCATGATAACAAAAGATGAAAAACCATTTCCACCCCATTCCCATATACTGAACATGAAGAAGGAACTACCATGCTTCTTATTTGTAGATTTGATCGTGCAGGCAAAAGTGTTGGTGATGGCCTTCCATTAGAAAAATTGGGGTTTGGGAGGTGCTAGATGGCATCAGGAAGATTTCCACTCTTGGTTACCTTCCCACTAAGGACAGCCCTTAAGTAAAGTAAACGCCACATGATATGCTATCTTGATTGTGAGCTGACCTACTAAGGTCATCCCCCAAGCGAACAAATTAGGCTTGTAGGTAGCTAAAAGTAGGATTTGTAAAATACTAACCATGTCATCCAGATGAAAAAAAGAGCCTATGGTAATGATACTCATCATGTAGAACCGTCATCCGATATCAGCTAGGAAACTGTCATATTTTCTAGCCCCGGTAACACCACCATGAAAGGACAATGTGAGTTACTAAAAGGGACCCAATGAATTTCTATTTATTTTTCTTCACATATGTACTTATTTCACTCTATTTTGCTATTACTTAGTACCATTGTTTAGTTTTGTAGGTCATATTATATCTTTGGAAAGCTTAAAGGACCAAGGAGTAGCCATCGAGGGCTAAATATGACAAAACAATAGAGATGGAGGAACAAAGAGCAAAGAGGAGCTGAAGAGTAAAAAATGCGACTATACTTTGGAAAGTGTGATTGCACTTTTGGAAGAACAATTTCATTTGAGGCAGCCAAGTGTGATCGCACATTGAAAGTGCAACCTCATTTTCTCGTTTTATGGCAAAGTGTGACCACACAATGAGAAGTGTGATCACATTTTGTATCTGGACAAGATTAGGACCGCATTCTCAAATAAGCAATCTTGGAACTCAAGGACCCACAACTTCACCTACTCTCAATGATATTAGAAGAAAAAAGAGAATTGAAGAGGATAAGGCCAAGCCTTGCATTTTTTAAGGGTTTTAGCTAAGGTTTTAAAAAAACAACACACTTTTCATCTTTGTGGCCTTTTTGGATAGACTAAGGTTGTTCTTGTTGTTTTTCTTTATCACCAGCTTGGAATTCTTGCTATTTTGGAAGAACAGCTAAGAGTACCTTGGAAATCAAAATATTGCTTTTACAAGGGGTTTTTGGTTCTTTCCTTCCTCTTTTTCTTCTTTGATTTGTTAGATATTGTGTTGAATCTAAGAATGGCATTTTTTTTCTCATTGGCTATGGAGTAGTTTATTTAGTACTTTCTATGGTTGTAATGACTTAATATTGGTGTTGATGTTTGATTTCAAGAATGGGTACTTAGTTTCTTTCTTCAATGCTTGTTTATTCCTTGCCTTATTCTTGAATGTTACTTATTAGTTGATGGCCACAATCAATTAAGGCTTTGGATTTCTCTTTATGCCTTGGAAAGTGAGAGGGAAATTGGACCTAGATAGGGAAGGTAGCACATTTGGACATAGTTAGAAGACTTATTTGAAGTGTTAGGGTGTTGGTAAGTGGAATCTATAATGCCTTTTCTTAAGATAGTACTAGAGATTGGAATCCTTGCTATGTTAAGTAAGAGAGGGAATTCCCTAGCTTAGGAAAGCAAGGAAACAAGGAACATACAACACCAACAAGTAGGGGTAGCTAGGACTTAGGTTTGCTTCACCATCATCCCAATTCAAGTTACAAAAACCATAGGAAGTGTATTTAGTTAAGTTAAGAAAACTCTTAAAAAGTGTGAGTTGGTAAGGTGGGTTAGTGCTAGATTTGAATTAGCTAATTAGAAAATTTAAGATTTAGGTAAATTTGGTATGTCTTAGATTAATTTTTTTATTGTTGTTGATTTAGTTAAGATCAATTGTGCAAAGTTTGGTAATTGTTCAAATCTCTCTATAATCCTTGTAGGATCAACACCTACTTTCCCATGCTACTAAATGATCCATGCACTTATGGGTAGAGTGTGGTTTTAAGACATATTGCATACACGCAATAAAACACCCTTGGCGACTCTCCATATCGATCCCCTCTATAGGACTTTGCATCCCGCCATTAGACCCTTCCAGAATAGAGAAACTATAAAACATGGCTCCTCCTTCACATTTAGAAAAGTCAATGTTGGAAAATATTTCCCGTGCAACACCCTATAGATCAGTGAACTTGGATTATGCATAAGCCTCCACCCTTGCTTTGCCAGATAGGCGTAGTTAAAAACCTCAAAATCTCTTAACCCCAAACCATCGACCTCCTTTAATAAACGTGATTGATCCCATGCGCACCATGCCATGGGACGTTTGTCATGGGAGAAAGACCAGAAGAATTGAATCACAAGCTAGCATAATTTGTCATATACCTGATGGGAAAAAGCAAACAACTCATTAGGTGACTAACCATTGCTTGAATTACTGATTAATTAGCACAAGGCGGCCCATCTTTGATAATAATGATGCCTTCCAAGTAGATAATTTATTGACAACACGCTCTATCAGAAAGTCATACTACTTCACTTTGCTCTCCCTCAGTAACCAACGAAAACCTAAGTATGTATCTAAAAGCAAGGTCCGATTTATACCCAACATCTTACATATTTCTGAGTGTATGTTGGTAGGAGCATTAGGACTAAAAAAAGTATGTGACTTTTGCAAATTAGCTATCTGCCCCAAAATTTGCAGGTAATTCTTTAGGATACCAAGTAGGCATCGCTCCTATTTTATCGGATGCTTGAAGAAAGAGCAAACTATTGTTAGCAAACAAAAGATATGACACTGAAGGACTTAGCCGACTGATAGTTATGCCATGAATGGAGCCTTGAGCTTTCACCTATTGAAGTAAACATGAGAGTCCTTCTACACAAAAAAAGAAATAAATACGGAAAAAATGGGCACCCCTGCTTGATTCCTCTGGTTGGAGCAAAGCTGCATGGAAGTTCACTATTAATCAATACTAGGAAAGAAGTTGAGGTAATACAGCCCATAATAAGGTTAATCCACTTTGAATGAAACCCCAATAGAGTCATTGCTTGTCTTAGATACGACCACTCGATGTGATCATATGCTTTAGACATATCTACTTTGAAGGGCATTGCTTCTATACCGACACTCCTCATATTATTCATATGGTCAAAGTCTCCAGGGCCACCAAACCATTCTCAGAAAGTAGTTGACCTAGAACAAGAGCACTCTAGTTCAATGAAATAATGGAGTTTAGTAGCAACTTTATACAATTTACTAGGACCTTCACAATTAACTTGTACAACACAATGCATAAGATTATCGAGTGAAATTCAACAAGAGATTTTGGGTGTTGCCCTTTTAAGATTATATCAATATAAGTGTAATTGAGCTCCTAAGGTACATTCCCTACATTGAAAATTCCCACTGTATAATTGAAAACATCTTTACTTAGAATATGCCAGTATTTTTGGAAAAATAGCAAAGGAAACCCATTTAGTCCTGGTGATTTAGTAGGATATATAGCAAATAAAGTAGTTGTAATGTCATCTAAGGTGAAAGGTAAGAGCAGCCAATCATTCATAGCATCGATAAAATGAGATGGAATGGCACAAAACTCTAATAAGGCTTGAATATCATTTGGTGAGCAAAAAAGATAAAAAAAAAAAGTATTAGACTACATCCTTTTGTATATCAGCACAAGAAGTCAATGAAGTTAAAGTGCCTGTAGAAGATCTGATAAAAATGATGTGATTTCTTCTTCGCCAACCATTCGTCACCTAATGGAAGAACCTAGAGTTCCTATCACCCAGTTGAAGCCATTTTGTTTTTGTTCGTTGTTACCAATAGGCTTCATCTTTAGCACATAAATCATGTAGCTCCGTTTCAAAAGTTAGCCTCATGTTTACAATGTCCTATGTCACTGGTTACATGTACATTGTTTCCAGTTACTTCTTTTTGGACAAGATATCTGAATAGATTTTATTGAAGGTCGTTGAGTGCCAGTGAGACAATAAAGACCTGGACTCTCGAATACATTCATACTGATACAGTGCTTTCCCCGATTGCCAAGCTTTTATGATTAATTCTTCACACTTAGGATTCAATGTCCACATAGATTGAAATCCCCACAAAACTGGAAGGGAAGCATTAGATAAAGCTGAGTAAGCAATGTCCAACCCTGTATGGTCTAAATGGATGAATGGAAAATATATGATGGTGACCTCTGGAAACATGACCCTCTAGCCCAAATTAGCCACTGTGTAATCAAGGCGTTCATATACTTGCACTCCTTTATGACAGATTTTATTACAAGTAAATTTTGCTCACCGATAACCCAAATCCTTTAACCGGCACTAAAAAACACCTCTTTAAATGCCATCATCTAAGCATTTCACTGATCACTTCCTCTATTTCTCCCATAGCCACAGAATTTTATTGAAATCACCCATAACCAACCATGGCTCCTAAGCATCAGATGCCAAAGATCGAAGCACAGCATATGAGGCATCCCGTTGATCAGTAATTAGGTCTCCATAGTATCCTGTAATCCTTAAACTCCTCACTGAGATTCCACCTGACAATCAACACGAGCTAAAAAAGACGAGTACAATGTAATTATCACATCTGACTACCACAAAAAAGTGATACCCACGCCTCAAGCAATACTTGATATTGCAAAAAATGAGGAAAAACCAAAAGTACATGAAACCCTAGTAATCTCATCAAAACTCTTCCAGGTTTCGATAAAAAAGAACACCTGCAAGAAACACATTGAGATTGCCCTTTGTAGGGTCTAAATTGTCTGTGGTGTTCCCACTCCTTGACAATTCAAACTTGAAATCCTCATTAGGGTGGGCAGGGTGGGACACAGGCAAACCCCATCGAAGATTGCACAAATGTGGATTTTTTTTTCGTACTTGGAGTTAAAAGAACCAGGGCCTCATCATTCATAGATCTTTTCAAGTCAGTTAGACCATTAGCCATGCTATGGTTTGTCTTATGCAAAACACCACATTCCCTTCCTACCTTACATCGACCCCTACCAATTGATCATCTGCTAAAGCCTTAACCAATCTGAAAAGTTTTTTACCCTACTTTCTTCATTGCCAAATTCACGCCTTATTTCTGTAAAGATATCGGTACTTCATCACCAAACTCCACTTGGACAAAAACAAGTTCAATCTCCTCCAAACTTGTCTTGTTTACCTTTTAATATGATCAAGGAAGGCACAGCTAAGGAAGGCAAGGATCCATTGAAGATAACTAGTGGACCATTGACAAGGAAGAAGGCTAAGGAGCCCTTAAAGTGCACCCGAAAAAACTATTTTGGGGTTTTTATGGCCAATCTGTGTTGTAACGTATTTTATTTTTATTTTCCTGTTTATTTACATTATTTGGGATGTAATTAGGGCCATGGAAGTGATTCAGATCGCACAGGATAAGAGGAATTCACTGCACACTTTAAACATGTGTTAAAAGGGTGTAGGAATCCTAGTTTGACTAGGTTTTCTTAAGACTTTTGTATCTAGGTTTCCTAGGTTACTTGGGTTGTGAATTTTGCTTAGTCTTTTACCTTAGTTTAGGCCTATAAAGAAGTACATATTCTAGTTTTAAAACACAGCTCTTATACAAAATAATATTGCTACTTTGAAGAAAAATTCTCTTTAGTTCTTTGAGAACTACCTTAGTGCACAAGTTACTTGTGTTCTTGGTTTTTTTACACTTATTATTTCTAATCATAGGTTGATTAAGGGTGGGGCTTTTAAATCCAGTCTCTTTGATGTCTTGTGGAGCTTGAAAACATCTTGGGCACGTTTCATGGTCTTTATACCTTTGGGGTTCGCATCAGTTGGTATCAGAGCCACAAGTTCCATCCGAAGGACATATCTTTGTATTCTTGTTTATCTTCATTTTTCTTTCAATTTTTTCCAATAATTTCATGTTTTAATTCTCTATTTTAATTCTTTTTCATCATGTTTCAGGTCTGTGTTCTTTGTTTCCAGCCTTGTTTCCAATCAAAATAACCAAAAACAACAAAAAGAAGTCAACTAGTGTTACCTTGTGTTCTTGGTTTTAACCGTTTGTTCTCTTTTGTTTCTTATCTTTCTATTTCATGTCCAGCTCTATTAATCTATCTTGTTTTCATTGTTTCCAGCATCCTAAAGTCAAGGAAACACTAGAAAAAGAAGAATCCAAGTTCAGGAAGTTTCGGTATCCAAAAAGTTGTTTCAAATTGTGCATGTTTTCATAGTTTCTTGTCTTGGCATAAAAGAAATCTAAATTTTTTGTCTTTGGCAGCAAGGAACTTCAAGGAGAAAGACATTTTAGCATCAAATAGCAGGCAAAAAAAAAAGGAGGAAAAAAAAGAAAAAGAATGAACAAAAGAAAAAGAAGGAAAAAAAAAGAAAAAAAAAAGAAATTTTGCAAAAGAAGTTGCACAAAGTGTTTTGGTTTTTGCACCCACAAACCCTAACCCTTTGTTTTGAGCCAAAAGCTTTCTTTGTGGTTCTTGTGATCATTAATTGCAAGAGCTTCCTAAAGTCTTTTAAAGCTTGTTTAGCCATCTTTTTTTGGAGTCAAAATTGTTTTCAAGAATTCAAGTTTAGGGAACATATAGATGGGAGTCTTTTGTTTTTTATTTTTCAGGAAATATAAAAAATGTAAATGTGCACAACCAAAATATAATAGTATCCAGCACTAGCAGGTCACTGGCAAGTGTAAGCGAAATAAGGCTCCCTCATCTCCTAATTCCGGGTTCAAGCCCTCCCTCCTCGCTTCCCCTCTTTTTAAAACCCTTAACTTGTAACATAGAAATTATGAGTACCAAAAAAATATATGTGTGGCAACGTGGGGTTTTTGGGAGTCGCCATCAATCGGTTTCACCTAGGTCGATTGGACACCTAAAAATGGTCTACGAGAGTTCGAAGGTTCGGGAGTACGGTTACGTTAAAATAACTCTATTTTAACGCCCAAAATTGGTACCTTAGTTGATTTTAATTTTATTTTGCTTCTTTTTAAATAATTTCTGTTGATTTTCAAACTAGAAATTTTAACTGAATCATCCAGATGTGGGTTTTAAAATTAATACGGACTTCAAAATCTTGGTGATTAATTTGCATAATTTTTTTTTATAACAAATTTGATATTTCTGAACCATGAATTTTATCGAATCACCCGAATACAGAATTTAATGAAATTTAGTTTTTTTTATATTATTAAATATTTTAATTAATTATTAATCCATATCATAAATTCTGTCGAATTATCCGAATATGGATTTTTTATCCTTCTTGGTACTTAATTTTTATTCATTTTTTATTAAAAATTTGATATTTTTCCAAACCATGGATCCTATCGAATCACCCGGATATGGAATTTAATGAAAAATTTAATTTTTAATTTTTTTATTATTATTTTTTTTAATTAATTATTAAAATTTTATCATAAATTTTTACCAAATTATCCAAACATGAATTTTTAATAGTCTTAATATTATTTTATTATATTTTTAATTTTTTTTTAAAAAAACTTTTTTAAAAAAAGTAATTATCTAATCCATAGGATTTTTTAAAAAATAAAAGATTATTTAAAAAAATTGATTTTTTATTGGAATCTGTCTGGTTATAGATCTTTTTTTTTTTTTTTAATAAAAGGGAATTAAAAGGTTAAATTTTGTTATTTAGAAGAAATAAAAAGGATAAGTCTTAATATTCCAATTAATGTTTAAAATGATGAAAAAGATAAAGGACGGGGGCTTGGTTGTAATAAAAAAAAGGAAGTAAGATGGACTTTTGACCAGCCATAAAAAAAATGGTAAATAAGTAAAATAAGGTTAATCATTCACATAAAGAAAAATAAATTGCAAAAAGTAAATAAATAAAAAAAGTAAGTAAAGTGGGGCGCTTAACCATCCACATAAAAAAATAAAGTGCAATAAAAAAATAAATAAATAAAGAAATAAATAAAATGCAGAAATTAAATAATAAAAATAAATAAATAAAGTCCCAAGTAAAAAAAAAGAAAATAAATAAATAAAGTGGGGCACTTGGCCACCCGTAATAAGTAAATGCAGAAAAGTGTATAAAAAAGTGGGGCGCCTTTGGCCAGACATAAAAAAATAAAAGTGCATAAAAAAAATAAAGAAATAAATAAATAAAGAAAGTAAATAAATAAAAAAAATAAAAAAAGCATAAAGTAAATAAATGTAGAAAATTAAATAAATAAAGAAAGTGGGGCGTTTAGCCATCCACTTAAAAAAAATAAAAAGTGCATAAAGTAAATAAATGCAGAAAATTAAATAAATAAAGAAAGTGGGGCGTTTAGCCATCCACTTAAAAAAAATAAAAGTGCATAAAGTAAATAAATGTAGAAAATTAAATAAATAAAGAAAGTGGGGCGTTTAGCCATCCACTTAAAAAAATAAAACTGCATAAAGTAAATAAAGTAAATAAATGCAGAAAATAAATAAATAAAGAAAGTGGGGGCTTTTAGCCATCCACTTAAAAAAAAAAAGTGCATAAAGTAAATAAATGCAGAAAAGTAAATAAATAAAGAAAGTGGGGGCGTTTAGCCATCCAATAAAAAAAAAAAATAAAGTGCATAAATTAAATAAATGAAGAAAAGTAAATAAATAAAGAAAGTGGGGCACTTAACCATCCACATAAAAAAAAATAAAATGCATAAAGTAAATAAATGAATAAAAGTAAATAAATAAAGAAAGTGGGCGTTTAGTCATCCATTTAAAAAAATAAAGTGCAGTTACAGTAAATAAAAGAAAATAAAATGATAATAAATAAAAGGAATAAAGTGAAATCCGGCGGCACGGGTGCATAATAAGGTGGGGCATTTGGTCCATCCACATAAAGGTAGGAGGTATAACCTTCCATAAAAAAAATAACAAGAAAGAAGAAAAAGAGAACAGAAAAAGAAAAGAAAGAAAAAAAAATTGTTGTTAATAATTAGTTCTGCACTTGAAAAAGAAGTTAGTAACTTATGTGGATGAATATGAGAAGTAGAAGGATTAAAAAAGGGTTGTACCCAAAGGGAAAGAAAATTCGGAAGTTTTTCCGGCGGGTCGGGTGCGTTTCGTCGCCGAAGTGGTTTCGCTCCAATTCTTCAATTCCGGCGACGATGGGATCAACCAATCAGGGATGGGAAGGGGGACGGAGGAGGGCAACGGACATTGAGGGAGAGGAGGATGATGGCCGGCACGAGGATAACGGCGAAAGGATTGACGAAAAAGTGGTTTTGGCTGGAAACGGTGGATAACGGACGGCAGCAGGGAACTGGCAGATATAGAAGTTTAGGATTTTTCTGGGTGAGGGAGGAGTGGCCAGGGACTATAGCTACAGTTTTCGTTATTTTTATTTTTTAGGAGCTCTAATCTTGCTAATTTCGTTCCTCTTTCTTCGTAGGTTTGGACCCCTATTTATAGGGGGAAGAGCATTGGATTCCTTTTATTTAAAAAAAATTTAAAATTTAATTAAAAACAGATTTATCTCATAATTTGCAAAAATTGCAGTTTTAGTTCTTCAGCTTTCATTGACTACTAATTTGGTCCCAGATTGTTCACGAAATTACTGATTGGCTCAAATGTGTCTATTCTGTCAGTTTGGCCCAAAACTGTCAGGTTCGCCAAAAAATGACGCGAAAAATTACCAAATTTTCCTGAAATTCCCAGATTTTATCGGATTCTTCCCAAACTTCTCATTTTTGTCAAATTTACCCCAAACTTCTTATTTTTGTCAATTTTTTTTTAAAATTTTTCCCTTTTATATTTTATACACACATATAGATATATATATATATTATTTTTAACTAACCCTATAAAAACAAAATGCCCATAAACTAATTTTTTTCTTCTTTTTTTTTAATTAATTTTAATAATAATAATTAATTAATTAAAAATTTTTTTTAAATTTTTTTAATTTTTTTTAAGGGTCGGACGAAATTGGGTGTCAACAGCTGCCCCCCTTTGCATGCTTCATGGGACATGATGCATGCAAAGCCGTTACCAAATTTCGTCCGACTTAGCTAGGCATTGAGAACCTTCTCGCCGCCTAAACCCTGAGGAGAAAAACCTTTTTCTCCTCCTTTTTGAGGTTAAGGAACTTTCCTTATTACCTCTACGACAGGAACTCTCCTATCGTCGAAGAAAAATTAACTGATGGAGAAAAAATTGATTGATAGTTTGAGGTTAAGGAGATTTCCTTAGAACCTCTACGACAGGAACTCTCCTATCGTTGAAGAAAAATTGACTAAGTTTGAAAATTTGATTGAAGTTTGAGGTTAAGGAGATTTCCTTAGAACCTCTACGACAGGAACTCTCCTATCGTTGAAGAAAAATTGATTGATTGAAGTTTGAGGTTAAGGAGATTTCCTTAGAACCTCTACGACAGGAACTCTCCTATCGTTGAAGAAAAATTGATTGAGTTTGAAAAATTGATTGAAGTTTGAGGTTAAGGAGATTTCCTTAGAACCTCTACGACAGGAACTCTCCTATCGTTGAAGAAAAATTGATTGATTGAAGTTTGAGGTTAAGGAGATTTCCTTAGAACCTCTACGACAGGAACTCTCCTATCGTTGAAGAAAAATTGATTGAGTTTGAAAATTTGATTGAGTTTGAGGTTAAGGAGATTTCCTTAGAACCTCTACGACAGGAACTCTCCTATCGTTGAAGAAAAATTGATTGATTGATTGATTGAGTTTGAGGTTAAGGAGATTTCCTTAGAACCTCTACGACAGGAACTCTCCTATCGTTGAAGAAAAATTGATTGATTGAAAAATTGATTGAGTTTGAGGTTAAGGAGATTTCCTTAGAACCTCTACGACAGGAACTCTCCTATCATTGAAGAAAAATTGATTGAGTTTGAAAAATTGATTGAGTTTGAGGTTAAGGAGATTTCCTTAGAACCTCTACGACAGGAACTCTCCTATCGTTGAAGAAAAATTGATTGAGTTTGATTGATTGAGTTTGAGGTTAAGGAGATTTCCTTAGAACCTCTACGACAGGAACTCTCCTATCGTTGAAGAAAAATTGATTGAGTTTGAAAATTTGATTGAGTTTGAGGTTAAGGAGATTTCCTTAGAACCTCTACGACAGGAACTCTCCTATCATTGAAGAAAAATTGATTGAGTTTGAAAAATTGATTGAAGTTTGAGGTTAAGGAGATTTCCTTAGAACCTCTACGACAGGAACTCTCCTATCGTTGAAGAAAAATTGATTGAGTTTGAAAAATTGATTGAGTTTGAGGTTAAGGAGATTTCCTTAGAACCTCTACGACAGGAACTCTCCTATCGTTGAAGAAAAATTGATTGATCGTTGAATTATTGATTGAGTTTGAGGTTAAGGAGATTTCCTTAGAACCTCTACGACAGGAACTCTCCTATCGTTGAAGAAAAATTGATTGAGTTTGAGGTTAAGGAGATTTCCTTAGAACCTCTACGACAGGAACTCTCCTATCGTTGAAGAAAAATTGATTGAGTTTGAAAAATTGATTGAGTTTGAGGTTAAGGAGATTTCCTTAGTACCTCTACGATAGGAACTCTCCTATCGTTGAAGAAAAATTGATTGTGTTTGAAAATTGATTGAGTTTGAGGTTAAGGAGATTTCCTTAGAACCTCTACGATAGGAACTCTCCTATCGTTGAAGAAAAATTGATTGTGTTTGAAAAGCACTCTTTTCTCCTTTTTGAGGTTAAGGAGCTTTCCTTAGTACCTCAAGGAAAATTTGTATGAAGGCAATTGAAGTTGGAATAATTTCTTCGGAAGTGTGAATTTTCATAATAGGCGAGTGCAAAAGTTTAAACTTCCATGAAATGAGTGAATCTTGATGATGAGAAATTCCATAAAATGGCAATAAAACTGACAAATTATGTAAGGGAACAAATGTTTGGAATCAATATCCAGGTTTCATATAATATTTTCTTCAGAAAATATAGATTCCCTTGTGAGATATGTCATCCAAATAAGGTTGAAGCTTAGCTACCCCAAAATGTCATGACTAGTAGACCTAATAGGATGCGTCTCAAGAGTAAAAAAAATTACTCCTTACTCAGCCATTCCAAACTAAATGCTTTGTCCTATGGTTTTAATATCAGCATGAACAAAACTATCCTAAAAAGAAAGAAGAAATTCCCTGAAAAGAAAAACTGAAACACGAAAAAAAATGCTGATAATAAAACTAAAGGACAAGAAGAACAGATCGGATCGCTTCTTCTTCCACAATGCTTCAACAGGCCGGGTAAAGGACAATTATGGGACGGAACTGGTCGGGAAAGACTGTCGTGTCCAGTCTATCTGAATCATCGCTGGATCTGGTTCAGGAACAAAAGCTTGCATTTTATCTAGCAATTCTTCAGCAGTTGTTGCGGATATTAGGATTCGTCGTGCTACTCTTGATATAAAATTCTTTTGCATAGTGTAATCCACAAAAGATATCAGACATGTAAAGAAATTGTTAACATTCAACAGCTCGATAGGTTTCTTGTGTAAATTAAGTTGGGCCATGGAAGCAATTTGGAAGATTTCTCCTAATGTGCCAAAGCCACCTGGTAGAGCGATAAAAACATCAGCATTAAAAAGCATTTGTAACAAACGCTCTTGCAATTTTTAACCACTAATTCTTCTCCAATCGTGCCCCCAGAAACAAATTTCAAAGGTCTAGGGATAATGCCCAAAACTTGACTTCCTCCTAAAGAAGCTGCTGATGCTACACCTCCCATTAATCCGACACTACCTCCTCCATAAACTAAATGTATTTTTCGCTCAGCTAATACTCTACCCAAATGGTTGGCTGCCTTTAAATACTCTTCATCTTTTCCAGGAAAAGCCCCAAAAAATACACAAATACTTCGGGATTTACGAGTTGAGGTTTTCTCCATTCCTATCCTTAACCTTGTGAGAAATGAAGAAAAGAGGATGTATTTATAGTAGGTGAAAAGATAATGCAATAATTACATTTACAAGAGTAGGTACATTATTGTCGGAAGAGAAGGAAAAATTTTCAAAAGTGACAGCTAGCATGTACAGTAGTCATGACTGTGGCTCACGTCAATTACATTTACAGGAGTAGGTACATTATTGTCAGAAGAAAAGGAAAATTTTCCAAAATGACAGCTAGCATGTACAGTAGTCGTGACTGTGGCTCACATCTTCCACTGGTTTTACGTCCAGTAACGGCTTCAACGCCTTCTATGAGTCGGGGATTTGCTTCCCATCCAGTTTTCTTACAAACTGGCAAACAGGGTCATTTAAAGTCAGATTCCCAAGACTGTAATGGTCTCGTTCTTTATGGAAAGTCCTCCATAAATCGACAATTTCATGTTGCACTATTCCACAAGAATGCATTTCAAGAGTCCCTCGGATATCCTCCAGAGATTCCTTACGCAGGCCATTCTTAATGAATTTTCTTTTATCTTCACGATTTTTGGAGATGAATCCTAAAGAGCGACATTTAGTATCGCAATTCCATCGTCCACATTTATGACAGACGCCTAGCCTCTTTGCTCTTCGCTTTTTGGCATAAGCGCTTTTACCTAAGCCGGGCATACGGGGCATAAATGCATCTGAAACTTCACCAGCCAAACGGACCTTAGCTTCAATTAAGCACCGCGCATTGTCAGGAATGCCTTTGTGCATAAAGACTCTGATCCTTTCACATCTAGCTTGGTAAATCATTTTAAGAACATTTATTGGGAGGGAAGGAAAGTACTTTCGCAGGGCGGAAAGAGTAGAATCCATTGATGAGAGAAGAATTTGAGAGAAGAGAGAAAGAAATCAGTTATTGTAGGAAACTGAAATAATCGACTATGAGAGTCACGGAGTACCGTATCCGCTACTTAACTGGAAAGAAGAACACGCATTTATAGCGATGAAAGGATAACGTGTTAATTACGCTTACAGGAGCAAGTACATTATTGTCAAAAGAAAAGGTAAATTTTCCAAATATGACAAATTGTATGTACAGTAATTGTGACTGTGGCTCACATCCTCCACTAGTTTTACGTCCAGTAACGGCTTCAACGCCTTCTATGAGTCGGGGATTTGCTTCCCATCCAGTTTTCTTACAAACTGGCAAACAGGGTCTTTTAAAGTCAGATTCCCGGGACTATAACGTTCTCGTTCTTCGTGAAAAATACTCCATAAACCAAGAAGTTCGCGTTGCACTGATCCACAAGAATGCGTCTTAAGAGTCAATCGGATATCATCCAACGAATCCTTACTCAGGCCATTCTTGATGAATCGTATTTTATCTTCTCGATTATCGGAGATCATTCCTAAAGAACGACATTTAGTATTACAAGTCCATCGACCACATTTGTGACAGACTTGTAACCTTTTCGCTCTTCACTTTTTGGCATAAGAGCTTTTGCCTATGCCAGGCATGTGAGACACAAATGCATCTGGGACTTCACCTGCCAGACGAACCTTAGCTTCAATTAACCACCGCACATCTTCAGGGATTCCTTTGTGCATCAAAACTCTTAATCGTTCACAGCGAACTCGGTAAATCTTTTTAAGAATGTTCATTGGGAGAGAAGGAAAGTATTTTCGCAAGGCAGAAAGAGTAGGATCCATTTTCTAGAAGGAAATAAAAGAAAGAAGGGAGGAAGAAATCAGTTATTATGGGCAACTGAGACAACCGACTTGAGAGTCACGGAGTACCGTATCCGCCACTTAACCGGAAAAATGGAGCCTACTTTTTGACAATATTTTGATGTCATAGATATCTCTTATCTTTGATATTCCGTCGATCCTGAATCCTTGCCAGCTTTTGGGTGAAGCCTCGATTATCAAATCCATTTGCCAGCTTACCTGACAAATTGTCATTGAGCTGACGACAATATTTTTTTGATGTCTACCTTATCCTTGACCATAGCTATCTCTTATTTTTGATATTCCATTGAGCTGACGTCAATCCTGTCCTTATGGGTGTAGCCTCGATTATCGAATCCATTGCCAGCTTTTGACAAATTGTCAATGACAATATTTTTTTGATGTCTACCTTATCCTTGACCATAATGTTGAATTCTTGACGCGGCTTGGTCCAGCGTATTAGCTGTGCATCCAGTGATAGACTGGAATGAGCTGATGAAGTTGAAGTCTCAGCTTTACTTATTAATGTTGTAATCATGCCGCGGATATGCTTTCCGTTTGATCCCTGTTATGTAAAAGCCATGCATGCATGATGTGAAATGCATGAATGCAAGGCATGTGTAACTAATGGCTCTCTTCTTTTTTTTTTTTGTTTTTTTGTTTTTGTTTTTTGTGTTTTTGTTTTTTTGTATGGATCTAGTTCTTCATGTCTTTGCTTTGCTGGATCC